>JAWLRI010000187.1:543733-569111 GCA_034781795.1 Crypturellus tataupa
AGAAAGAAAGAAAGAAAGAAAGAAAGAAAGAAAGAAAGAAAGAAAGAAAAAGAAAGAGAGAAAGAAAGAAAGAAAGAAAAAGAAAGAGAGAAAAAGAAGGAAAGAAAAAACAACTTGCACAAACTAGCAGAGCTTAAGAGGTATGACAAAGTTAAAAAGGAATAAGGCCTGAACACTTTTTTTCTATGACACCATTTGGTGCTGCTGTGGAACCACAGTAAACCTTAGCTCTGTATCCCATTTTTAATAAGGATAACTGCAAATGCCAGTCCCCACACCATGTGATCAGCCTTTATATAAGAAAAAAATACCATTTGCATATATTTCAATTTCATGAGACAAAGTATCTAGTTCAACTAAAATCTCTCTGGAGTCACATATCATAGCTACCTAGCTCTCAGACACCCAGCCATGCTCTGGGTCATGTAGGACATGTTGCGATACATCTTCAGAGGTGACTGCTACACTTGGATGAGTGTAACACACTCATCCCTTTCGAATCAGGCACAGGTGGGAGGATAATACGGAGTGTAAGGCAGGGGGAAGAACAGGCTCTTTCCTGTCAGCACTGGGACAACCTCAGCTGCATGAGACACACGAATCACAGCTCCATTCTCAGCTGATGCACAGAGGCACACAGAGATACCTACATATGCATGCGTCCCTACCTACACACCTGTCTTACATGCACATATGCACATGGTCACGGTTATTGCCAGCAACAACAAGTTGTTAAGTTGAGAATAGAAAAGATTAGAATGGAGTTGCCAGTTGAGTGCCACTCCCTTTGTGCCTGGTGTTATAATGCCATAAAAATTCTCTGGCCACATGTTGTATTTCAGTGTGCAGAATGGGCAGGGTTTATGTGCTAAGGAGCTCTTCAATGTTTTGTTCCTCCTCAGCATTCCCCGTGTGACCACATGCCTCCTTTGCTTCACAATGCTCAAATCTGCTTTGAAAACAAAAGCCTTTGTGCTCTTGGGGGCTCTTCAATGATTCTTCCTGCTGCAGTGTCTGAAGGGTCCACAGATTCCATGGGCAAAAGTGTCCCCTCATTCTGTGCGCCCAGACTGGCTCCTGTGACCTCGTTTTTCAGAGTCCCCAGCTTTTCACAGTATTTTCTATTCTCCAAGCACAGCTAACGGCTGCAAATGAAGGCACTGGGACCACCAGGCTCTTACACAGATCAGAACCAGTCTCAGATTGGGCACACATGAGAAGAGGAACCTGCTGTTAGTAACCACTGCTGGCTAGGTTTCATGGCAGGAGTTTGATTTATAGGTTAATGCCTTCAATTTGGGAATTCTGAGGTCTAAAACTCACACTTCTGCCTCAACACTATGATTTAGGAAACCTTGTGTCTTGAGACAGTCACCAGAGGGAGTCAGAAGTCTCTGAGGGGTGAATCTGGGAGACTAAATGCTGCAGTAACCAATCATGTAGGGTACATACATACTCAAGCCCACGTACTCAGAATCACAGGAGGGTTGAGGTTGGAAAAGACCTCTAAAGATCATCTAGTCCAACCTCCTACTCAAACATGGAAAAGCCAATTGAAGCCTTCACATTTCTGTGGACACCACAGATCTGGAGCAATGCTACGATGCTGTATCAATCACCCCTGTTTTGAGATGGAGAATGCAGAGCATAGAGCTCTTAGTTGCTTCCTCCAGATCCTACTTGGTAGACATGGTGCCTCCTCTCTGCAGCTCAGCAGCCCTCTGACTGCACGCTGCTTGTGTGGAATACAAGTACAAAAATGTAGAAAAAAGAATAAAATGAATGTACAAAATGCCCTATTTTCCATCATTAGGTCTGGTCCACAGAAGCCCTGGTGCAGCTGCAGGTAAGACTTTTAGGCTCAACTGGGAGATGCTCCTTGTGGCTGGACTCGTGGGAGCTCCAGGGAGAGAGTGTCCGTTGACCACAGACAAGGGCATGACTTTTAACTCCTGTGAGTGTAGGAGAGGGGCATCAAAAGTGTTTCTTAACAGAAATTAAACCTCTTATCCTCATCACCACCTATGCTCTAATAAATTTCAAGTCTCAGTGAAAACAGAGAGGGGTTAAAGCTATTCACATCTATTCACATTCACATTTATCATGATCAAAAGAAAAAAAAGCCCCTGAAAACAAAACAAAACAAAACAAAATACTTTATTCTCTTGTTTTATTCCCAGAAATGCCTGAAATTTTCTGGTCACCATTTTCCCAAACAAAACAATTAAACTATGGCCTAAGGCAGATACTCATCTTGGAAAAACTCATCCCAAGCTGTCACAGTGTAGCACAGTCATAAATCTCAAAAAAAAAAAAAAAAGGGAAATGAACAAGCTCTTGGTAGTAGATGCTATTTGGGAGGGTGGGAGCTGGAGTGGAGCCGAGTTGAGCCATTCTTTCCTCCTGGGGCCTGTCCCAGGTTTATCCCCGCACGAGGATGCCGGGTGCCTCAGGATAGCTCTGTGCACTGATCCCTGGGTGCACAGAGCAAATGAATGACAAATTAAAAGGATAAGAACCTGGCCATGGTAATGAATAGAGCCTGGCTTTAGAGATGGATAATTAGGATGTATAACCCTGAACAATCTTTATACACCATAAACACCATAAAAGTCTCTGAAATAGTTTTCTTCAACTGCCTCTACCATGTATTGTCTCTGCTGTCCAGTGTCATGCAAGTTTATCAACACTCCTTTGGGAAAGTGCATAGCTGTGCCATAGCTCATCTCCAGTAATATAATCAGATTCCATAGGATCCAAAATAAAAGCCATATCTCATACCACACTATTTTTTTTTTTCGCTCATCCTTCTTTGCTCCACCTTATCTATTCTCCCTCCCCTAATCACAGAGACTTTATGATCATTTCCATACATTCATAAGTGCAATCTGGTGTAAAAAGTACATGCTATATTAATTATTCCTAAAAAAAAAGTCAGTGAATAAAATGCCAGTTTTGCTTGTAAAAAATAAAACAAACATCATATGCTTAGAACACTATGCCCTTCAGACTTCCCAGTACACCAAAAAATGTGCATTCACACACCAAAAAGAGCTGATTGCATATAACTTCAAAGACATTTTTAACTAAGAACTGTTTCATATTTTACTTCTTGCATAACACAGTTCTGAATGCAGTAAGCAGAAAAAAAGCCTGCATTACTAAATAGACTTCATAAATCTCAATTCTATGCATTTGAAACTCTTCAGTCACTGATGCCTTCACCCTAAAAGGTCAATCATTTAAGAAGACAACATTTTGCTTTTTTTAGAGTACTATATATCACTAGAAGTGTTGAAGAAAGAACTTCACTGAAAGCTCTTGATGAAACATTCCTCTGAAAAAACAAAAATCAATAAAATCTTTGAAGTGTTGTTCTGAAGTACAACTGGTCTCATTTTCTGATGTGCCAGCATAAAACTAACTTCTGAGCAATTTTTATAGAAAGAAGTAAGTAGGAATTGTCTTATTTGAAATGAAGGCCATGATAAAATCAATAGAAAACTTATAACTTCTTTGAGATTTGATAAAGGCTTTCAGAGAAAAAAAAATGCTATAAACATTTTAAAAAATAACGAAAGATCCAAATCCTTTGAATTTAATGAAAATCGTCTAAAGCACAGTGAGCCTCTGTCAAATGACTACAAGAGAGAATTTTTTTTATGCTTTACTTAAAAAATGGTAATAGTACCTAACTTTATTAACTGACCAACAAGGAATTAAGGTATGCACAATGTATGCTTCAAATACGTGCTAAGCATCTACCTTGGATTTTGGATGAGGGAAACAGGGAAACAAGGGATTTGAGCTGTCAGTCCCGATGATCTCGCTGCTTTTCTTGGAGAGAGATAAGGAGGCCAAACGGCGTTCCCGCAGCTTCCCGGAGTCCCACTGACTCTTGCAACGTGACTTAGTCAAGTTACAATAATCCTAAAGGAAAAGGCACACCCAAGGCCACAGGTCTGCTGCAGCAGACAGGAAAGTTCACCAGTGAGTTTAATTAATTTCAGTGTTTAATGGTGTACATCACTCCACTGTACTTGGCCTAAGCAGGGCCCATGCCCACACAGTGTTTAGCACTCTACAAAATGCGAGTTACCCTCAGCTTCCAGCAGAGCGAATGCGGGTCCTATCTGCCACAGACCCATCATGTGGCTGTGGCGTCCTCATCTATTTAGTTTAGCCTCCTCTTGATGCTGTGATAGCTATACAAAGTTGTAATCCTAATTAATCCTAATCAATGATTAATACTCACAACGTATCATAGAGCCCACATAGACTGCTAGAGCAATTCTTCAACCACTACATGTATAAAACAACAAAAAGCATTTGCTATCCTTTATTAAATACAAATGTTCTAAGATAAAAACTACAAGGAAAGGTGCACAGCTTGCCACTGCTCTTCAGCGTACAAAGCAAATATCCAAAATACTTCTGAAAGGAACATGGGAAATGGTCACACCACTCCTGGGAACTTTACAGCACTGCCCAGTCCTTATTTCACAGCTCATACTTCTGAAGCTGCTTTCTTAAGAGTTGTTTCAACTTCCCTTTTTATGTTTAACATTTGGTTTCATTTTGAAACATACCTCAGTCTCACTCCCACCCTGCAAAGCTTTATGTAATCTTAGAACAAAATTCTTAGAAGTAGACGGATGCGTTAGCAGCATGAGCTTGCCTGTGCCACAATATGCATTTGGCAAAATGAAACATGTCCCCCACGCAGCCTTTGCAGCTCATGTTACTGCGACCATCAGCCAAATGCTGATAATGTCTGGAAGTACCATCTTCACTAGGTTCATTATGTATTGAGCATTTCTCTTAAAAATATTCTCATTTGTAACCTCACTGGCATAATTTTATACTCAGTATTATGATTTTTAAAATGCTCTGGAATCTGACTTTGAATAACATTCCTACAAAGATGGAACAGGCTATATTTATTTCCTTAATTTTGAGATAAATAATTGCATGTAATAGAAAAGAAGCAGATGGTAAATCACAGTAAACAGAAGCAGATATAGGCCCTGTTTTAATTATTGCTGACTCTGGCCAACAGATCACCACAGTAAGGTGTGAGGTACAGAACTTTATGCAATCAGATGTAGTGACATAAATTAAGATTAAAAAAATTTGCCAGTGTATTAAATCAATGACAGAATATTTTCATGAATGCTGAATCAGTACCAATTTGTAAAACAGTTGAAGTGTCCACATATGCAGCTATGGGCCTGGCAAGATTTTCAAGGTCCTATTTTTTGCATGCCTTAAAGGCCTTTTAAAACTATCTGCAGTACTGGAGGGTACTGCAATATGCAACAGCTATTTTGATTACTCTTCAGTTGCACACGTGTGATATAAGGATTGTCAGGGGCTTTCATGCTTTTTCATGCTCCTGCAAGGAAAAACATCTTCAAAATTCTGCAGGTCACTAATACACACTATGAAGTGCAGCCTCAAGTGTGGGGTGAGTTAATGAACTTTCCAAGTCCCTAACAATTAGCTTTGAAAAGTCACGAAGATCTATTAGGTTTCCAGATAATGGAAGAAGAAAGATGTGGCCTCCATCTTTGACACGGTAAAAAGGACAATTGCCAGCAAGGCTGAGCAACACGGTAGGAATCCTTTAGCTGGAGCACACAAGCCCAGCATTGAGTGGACAGACTGCTGTCCAGCTTGGACAGCCTGACATCCTGGGCCTGGAGTTCCCCGTCGGCTTTTGAGGCCAGCGAAGGCACTTAATTAAGAGGAAGCGTTAGTCTTGGGAATTTTCCAATGGGATTAGGTGGCCTAAATCCAGACCGTTGGCAGAGCAGCATAAGCACACCACGTTTCTAACCCCATTCCTAAGCGATGAGTCTCCACACAGGACCAGTGTCCTCAACAGCTTCGCTATTGTCCAGTCAAACCGCTGCCTTGTGGTTGGCCCAAGGACTGTCCCAGCTCAGGCAACAAGTGGAGGGGGCAGCAACATGATGCATCTTCTCCAGCAACAGCACCCCATCCGCTTGCCCTTCACTGCTTGGTTATACATTCGCTGCTCTGTGGCTGTGCCCGTGCTCATACAAATCTCTTGCAAGATGATATGCTCTGTGGCATGAAAGAACAGAAGTAGCTTCTGAATCACAACTGCCTTCAGGAAAAACAGAAAAAGAACCTGAAAGTTCATTTACAGTGTAAAATCATGTCCAAGGGGGAATTTTCTCTCCAAGCTAAGAGCTCCATTTGACATGCTTCCTTGGTTTTTTTTTTGTTGTTGTTTTTATTTTTTAAAATAGCCCTTTATAAAAAAGACTACTCAAAATATGCCTCCTCTGAAGAACTCACATCCTAGTTTCCAAATAATTTTACTTTTCCTGTCAATGGAATCGTTAAAGTCTATCACTGTGCACCACATGTCAGACATAACAGGCAATACTTCTGCTTATAAATCTGATCCTGCATTTTACGAGCACTTGCTGAAGTCATGGTGATGAGGTTCTTACTTCATAAGTGAATAGTGTGGTTTTATGGCTTGTAAATTCACTGCTGAATGGCTTCGACGTAAACTCCCACAGAACTAAGGGAGACAGAACACTCATGGAGGATGATAGGTGCAGAAATCTGCAGTGCTCACTGCCCAAAGGTGATCCAACTGTCTCTTATTAGAGGCTGAGTCTGTAGCTGGAGACTTATAAGACACTGAATACCCTGGAGATTTATAAAATACTTCACAGTGCTTGACAAAAATGGTGAAATGTGTTTTGCTTCTGTTTTCTTCATTAGTTTCAGAGTAGGAAGAGAGCACACAGAGGTTGTGCTGACCATGTTTATATGCTATAGCACAGCAAATAATGTTTTGCTTTCCAGAGCTACTTCAACAGACTCGAAGTAGCTGCAGGTCAGAAATGCACTTCTGGAATTTCTTGGGTGGCAAAGGGACTCTATTCCACATAGTTTTTGTTCATACTAGGAGACAGAGATTTTGAAAAAAATACTAGCAGAGAAACTGAAATAATTTCTAAGAGTGCTCGGATCTTTATTGAAAAAGAGAGAGAGAGAAAAAAAATTTGTATAGCAGTGCATGAAATTGGAGGATAATATACAGCAAAGCACTGCAAGGAAGGCTATAAAGTAACAATTTAGCTGTACTTCTATGCTCCATGCTAACCCCCAGGGCATTTCAGGGCATACACATTCTTATACACATTGTGCCTGGGCAAGAATCTGGAGAAAGCTTATTTTTGTCAGTTAAAGGCAGATTTTTCTGTCACTAGTGCTGAAATGGCTATTTTATTCCCTGCCAAAATACATATCCCTTTGAAAAGGTTTCTTTTTTTTTTTTTTTTTAATTATGGTGGTTCTAAACTACTTACAGCTGTCTAGCGAAACAGATGTGGGACTGCAGATGTGGAGCAAAGTTCACTGGATCTGCTGTGACAGGCCCGCAAGGCTGCGCGCTCTGCTGGGATCTGAGTCAGTGCGCGAGCACGAGCAGCTCTCGGCCGGGCCTGGCCCCAAGAAGCAGCAATCGCTGCTGGAAAACGAGGCGCTGTTTGGGTTACATCTGCTCACTCCTACACTGCATCGGCTCCGTGCACGACACGCTGCTACGATGCCCAAAATCTTGATGCCATCACATCTCGGGAAGAAGCAAACACGGCGATTCCTATCGTGGCGATGCCCTGCTGCTCCTTCCCATAAGTCTCCTCATCTTTTTCATTTCCAGCAGTCAAACTGGAGACCTCCAAAATGAAGAAAAGCAGTCTTCCTTTTCCATTTTCCATTATCTTCTTGGGTATACTCCATATATTATACGGAATACTTATTCACCGTGTAATCAGAGTACTTATTCACAGTCAACACCCTAGTCTCCAGAGCTCAAGGGAGCATATTTGAGCTATCTGTAAATTAGCTATCTCAGTACTGATAGCAGCGCAGCTATCATGACACAGAGCACAGCACAGCACCGGTTGACAGCTACCGCAGGTATTGCTGGGAGCTGCAGTCTCTGCAGTGACTGCAGCGTAGAGGTTTTACATATTTATTGCAAATGTCACCAGGTCAGAATGAATTCGGGGGATAATGAAACACAGAAGGGAAAGGAGGGGGAAATCCCAACATGAATCAGCTGAAGGAAGAAAATGAGACTCAGCACCTCCTTAAACTCATTGGTTTTTAGGGTTATTCAGGTTATTAGGTAGCAGTTTTTACCTAGAGACCATGTACCAAAATCTTTACGGCCCAGATTGACTCATATTGCAGCCAAGGGCAAAAACATATATATATCAAAATGAGTAGGATGAGGTTATCAGTTACAGAGAGTTCCCAAGGCTTAGAAGTGCATGTAATTGCTATGGCAGACACTAGGAATTTTGGAAAGCCACTACTTTGACCAAACCGTAGGACTCCAAAAGAAGTTAAATTTGCAGCTGTGTAATGGACTATTGCTCAATGTTGGGTAAAGTTTTCTCATGGGAAAAAAAAAAAGGGTACACTTACTTCTGGGTGAAGAAGGGGCATAGTCACAGTCACAGGACAGAAACGGTGTGTTCATTATGCCTAACATTGCTCCTTTCTCTTCAAGATAAGGACATTTTCAAGTAATTAATTGGTGATGAGAAACTGCCAATATTGCAAAGTCACTGTAGGTATCAATACATATGGGAATGAAGATCAACAAAAGGACAAGAAAATTTACAAAACATACTTTATGGTCTTACTGGTCAGCCTTGGCTTACTTAAACTATTATCTCGGCAACCCAATGATCTGGATCAGAGAACTTGATGCAAGGGAGTATAGACAGAGAAAGATGAGCTGTCAATTCCTCCTCTCAGTGTTATGAGATTTATGATCTATATACACAGCTTAAAGAAACATTCCTGCTGACACATTTTCAATGTTTCATGCATTTAATCTTCATTTTCACCTCAACTGTTTACATAATTTGTATTATCAAAATACTTCGAAACCACAAACTACCAGATTACACTATGAAAGATCTGGAAAACTCAGACAATAATGATCTTAGGAAAAAAAATGATCACATTATATTCTAGAACTTGCAAAAATCTAGAGTAAATTGTACCCTCTTCTTTCATTCCAGTGGATAACTGCATGTCAGAGGTCTTGACTTCCCAAGTAGAGATATCGAATAATAATGAGCCCAAAAGCCAAAGTCTATCAAAAAAGATTTAGTTTACAAAAGAAATAATGCTATAAATACCCAGGAAAAACATTCCTTGCAAGTACTCACCAGAAGGAGTGCCACTGATGTAGAAAAAGATACTAAAGATGAATGCTAGAGCTTAATTTTCTAAGAGATATCAGATTTTCTAGTTTCTGTAGCCTCTAGAGAGAGTGGATTTGATCACGGAAAAGGCTCCAAAGCTTTGATTGTCATAAAAATACTCTCAGGGAGGAGAATGATTCTGAATAACACAAAGATATAGGGCTATGGGCTGCACAGCATCAATAAAGAATTTACTTACTTGAACATACCCAGTGGCAAATACCATCCCTGCTCATCAAGGCTCACCAGCTGAGGTCCATGGGTTCAGACAGATGCAGAAAAAGGTAGGATTAGGTCACTCCGTGTGACTTATAACTTATGAACTATGCTTATACCCTCCCTTTTCTTAAAAGAAATATATGGAAATAGCTAAGTAGGCTCTTCATGGTTAACTTCTTATATAAAATTATCTTTTCCTTTTGGAGAAATCAGTCTTTTTAAAGCTAATGCAGCATATTCATGGGTGACTATCTATGTCCTCGGAGAACAGTAACATTAGAAATAATTATGAGCCATCTTAATTAATTAAAGCTGTTTTTCCACCCACTTAAGTTTTTAATCTATTGCTGCGCTAGCCAACTGAGAATTGACACACTGACAGTAAGGAACTGATTATATCACCACTGGCATTTTCTGAAAAAGCAAAAAGCCAAACACCGACTTGTCCTTGGGAAAAAATGCAGTTTGAGGAAAAAAAGTGGAACTAAACCTGGTAAAAGCAACATCAAATGCAGGATGTGAGGCATTTCTCTTTGAATGTGTCTTGCCGAATAGCAGGAAGGTATACGCTCACAGAGATACGGGTAATAGTTCGGAATGAGGCTGGTGTGACAGCTACAAACTAATGTCAACAGGATCAATCTAACCTTCCTGCAACATGAGGGGGGAAAATTACTTTCATTAGGTCTTAGGTCATAATGAATATGACATGTCTTTTAAAACACTTTTTGGAAAGCACTATGTTTGCATGCTTTATATTCAAGTCCCATGGTCTCCAAATGATCATCTAAAAACAGCATTCTTACATATACCAATTTTAGTTAAATGGAAGAAAAGGCTTCACAGGCTGAAATCGGTTACCCGGAGAGGTTAAGGAGTCTCCATCCTTGAAGATATTCAAAACCTGAATATAGTCTTGGGCAAACTGCTCTAGTTGACACTGCGTTGAGCTGAGGATTGGATCAGATGATCTCCAGGAGCCCATTCCAACTCCAGCTACACTGTGATCTGCACTTTCTAATATTTTGATGCCTTTTCTTCACAAAGTAGGAAAACACATGACTCCTCAGCAGTCAGCAGTCAGTAGAGCAGCAGAAGCCTTCATAAGCATGCACTACCCATGTAAATTCACTCAAGCCTCTGCACAGAAAAAGAAAAAAGCGGTTAATCCTTATGAAACAACTTTTAATTAAATGAAAAGAATCAAAGAGTGATACATATACAGCATGCATCAAGAATGTTGGAAAGCAAAGCACCAGTGAGCAAACCACATCTGTATTCCTGGTAGATCATTTTACACTATTCACAACTGGAATGTGCTTGAACAGCATGGTCTAACTGGCAGCCTGCGGGTAACATCCAGCACTTCCACTCAGCCTGCTGCCTCTTCCCTGGGGAGCACAAGAACAGCAGCCTGAGCAGGCAGATGCCTCCTCCAGAGCTGGCTCACAGAGCTATGGATCATGCTGGCTATCTCCAAGGGAGCAAGTGGGAGGAGGCTGCTATTTCTGGGGGAAGAGGAGAATAATCTGCTGTTGCCAGTGAAGTAAGATACCTACTTAAGTAGGGATAAGTGGGAGTAGACTGCCCTTGCCATGAGGCACAGTGGTGCCGGAGAAGGGAGGCTGAAGATAGTACAGTGCTGTTAAAAGAGCAGATGGTCTTTAGGGTGGAGGGGTGGAAAACGGAGGGCCGTCCTCTATAGGATGCCGCAGAATGAACACAGCTGCCAGCCTAACTCTATGCAAGTGCATGTCCATGAGCTCTTCCTGAGCAGCACCAGTGGCTAAATGCCTTGTTCCTAATGTCACAGTCCTACGCTTCACAACCCACCACCTGCTCCTTCTGGATTTCAGCATGCAGCCCCCCTGCCCAGGTGTGATGCGCATATGCTCTGACGTGCGAATCCACCACCCCAGGGCAATCCTGCATTAAGGGAGATGGCATAGACAGAGCTATACATTTGGCAAGCCTCTTCATGCGTTATTTCCAAGGCAGCATGTTCCTTTGCTACGTGCTGCCTTCTCTGAGCACATTGTTTAAGCACCACCAGCATTTGAACTAAATACTGTAAGTACGAAGAAGAAGTATTAACTTGGTGTCTGCCAATATTTTTTTAGTAAATTTTACTGACAGTCTCCTGTCCTTGCAAGCACATTTGACAGGTTATTGGTATTTTTATTTTAAAATGTGGAATTTAAAACTGCGTTATTTATGCAAAATTTTGACATGCACATCATACAGAAGAGATACAATTTCAGAATTTATACTAAAAAGCAGTTTGTAGCTTGAATGACCCAAGAAAATATATTGAAAACTCACAGTCAGAGGAAAAATGTATTAGGGGAATGGAACCTATGTACTCACTGAACGGTAACACTGCACATATACAGAAACTACTATGCAAGACCTATAGCTTCTACAAGGCATAATACTCTGGCTGAATATATAACATCATTCCAGAGACAGCCAAATTCCAGATCCTAAATCCAGCTTGCTCATATGACAGACTCACAGACCTAATTCCCTGCTGGGTTTGAAGTGAGTTGCCCATCTGCTCTTCTCAACTGGAGATACATTTCCATGATGATAAAAAGCTGCTTGAAAAACTTTGAGGGACAAGAACTGAAAAAAAAATATAGCAGAAGACAATCTGTAGCAGAAAACTCAATTCCAAAACTGTATATTTCTAATAATAAATTGAAAGCTCTGCTTGAAATGTAAATATCCTCTCCAGCCAGTGGCCCCACATTAACACCACTAATCCTCTGGGATCCACAGCTGCCAGGAATATTTTCTACCCCCCAGAAAAATTACACATCTCTAACAGCTGCGAGATGCTAGACAGATGGGGAATTAATGCCACACACTGAAGATGTTGAGCACTTCGTGGCTATCAGTCTTCCTTCACAGGGCAAACAGAACGACAGAAAGGCCGAAGTGGCCTCCGCTGTCGGAAAGGGAAAAGTCCCCTCAGAAGGTGTCTGAAAACAGCTGGGAAACTTCCCCACGCCTTTTATCCCGTGATAAGCCTGCAATAAAACAATACTTACTAAAACATTTAAATACCCGTATTAAGTATGGACTCTCCCTTCAGTGACCCCTGCAGTACCATACAATGATGGGAAAGTGTCATGATATTAATTTTACGTGTGTGGAACTGACAGTAGATTAATGACCAGGATGAAAATGAAATCCAAAGTCTCAATCCTGGCTTCACTGTAATCAAATCAAGTCTTACCACTAATGCCATGAGACAGATTTCACTCAGGTCTCCTGACTGCTCTGCATCCCTCTACACATTCCTTTTCGCCTGTCCCCCTGTCACAAACATGGTCACTATGTGCCAGTGAAATAAACACAGATGGTGCATTCTTGAATTCAGGAGTCCTATGGTGGATATAGAGAAAGCTGGGCACTGAGGAACCAGGAGGAGAAAATAACCCAGAATTCATTAAACAATAAACAACCCGGAATGTATTAAAACATTTATGTATTTATTAAACAACCCAGAATGTATTAAAACAATACTCTTCAAAAATTCCTTAACTGCATTTGTATTTAAATTGACAAAGTACAATGGTCACAGCACAAATTTATTACATGACATCCTCCTAACACACTATGCCCTGGATCCATTGGGATCAGTTCCAAGACTACAAAATTAATTCAGTGCCAATAATTATTCAAATAATAATTCAGGCCTAGGCCTCTACAGTGAGGCAGCCAGTAAACATGGTAACATCAGTGTGACTATGCCTTGGGCATAATGAAGCACCACGTCAATGAAGCAATATCTTCAATATTACAAAATATTAATTACTTTATATATATATATATCCTACCATTAACTTCTAGTGGAAGTCCTCTCTCATGATTGTCTCTTTGACCTGTCTTAAACTGTTCTCAAAATGCATTCATGGCTTTCTGTTCTACAACTCCATCTTGCCAATGATTTGATCTTTAGATTTCTTTATAACTCCGTGACAAGTCACAGCACAACTTCAAGCAAATCCTTTTGCCTTCTTCAGCTTCGTGGGTCCTTCTCCCTGTCCAGTGGCACTCTGATCTATCTTGGAATCATTATACTGTTTTAATACCACTTTATTTGGACAAAGTGTTCATAGAAAGGCAATGGAAAGAAGCAGCGTTCACCATCATCTCTCATCTCTAATCTCTGCAGGTGAGCAGAGCAGCTTTGTTTGGCTGATGCAAGATTGTACATGGGGTGATGGTTTAACCTGACCGGCCTGGACTCAACACTGCACACCAACAAATGTAGCGAGGATGCTACTGACTGTTTAAAAGCTACAAGAGACAACACTCGCTTCAGTGATGGATGGTTACTAAACAGGCTCATGCATAAAATTAGGAGTAATGTGTATAGCTGTAATTTCCAGTGTCTCAGTAACTGAAAGGAGGATGATTATTATAGCAGCAGTTGCTAATGCTGCTATATCAAAAGGTCAACTTGCAATTTCATTACCTCCACCCCTCAACACATACAGGCGTAACAGAGACAAAACCATTCACATTTCAAGAGCTTATAACTCCTCCAGACATGTTGTGTAGTACACAAATCAGATCAGGAGCATTCACTCGCCACAGTAAAACTAGAAGGTCTGCTTGTAGATATATTTGAAGTTGAGGAAGCTTAATAAAACCTGGGTACATTTTCATGTCAGCTTGTTTCACGCACTCCAACAAAACAACTTTTACTTTTTTATATATATAGTGGATTTTTGCACCCTATTAACCTTCTCTCTATTGCATCAGGAACACAAGCACAGAAACATTATTCTAGAGTGCGGGAACCAAAGACTGGACCTGTGATTGGGGGCTGATCCTTTTATTTTATTCTTTCAGACTGCTCTGCCTGAGTAGAACTGCAGAATGTTAACAATTACTCTTCTAGAATTAAAAACATTCAGCATTAAATGATGAATGACCTTATTGAAATAGAGATTTTAAATTGGTATTGGACCTTTTAATATTGTGAGAGCTTCTTCTTCTGAAATAAAACAATGATATCTATTGGTTTCAATAAATTTTTAAAAATTGAAAAGTGTTTTGTGATTGCATTTGGAGAAAACTGAATTTTCCTCTTTCCCATAACAATTTTATCTTTTAAAAATATCAATGAGGAAGTGATATAGTAGTTCAATATAATGTTTCGCTGCGATGCCCCACAAGACTAGTGAAATTCTGGTGATGAACACTGTAATACTGAACATTATAGGACTGACTGAAAAACAAAATGAGGGAATCTGCAGTGCATTAAAAGCAATTGACAACTAAACTAAGATCAATGACATGACAAATTACAAATACTGGAATGTTTTTGCTTGCTTGAACATCTCCTCTCAAGCTTCAAACAGAAGCCTAACTCAGGATTTCTGAATTTCATGACCTCCTACTATAATTTGCTTAATTCACACCAAAGCTTTGCATATGCAAGCATCAGTCAAGTTACTCTCTGACAGCATAAACCCAGTCTGGAGCGACTAAACAGCAATGATACACCATAGGTCTTGCATTGAGATTATCTCAACCTAAAATGCACATATGCTCTTGACATCAAACACTATATTTCTTTTAAATATATAATTGCTGGATAGGATTGTGGTCTTAGGTCACTGTATAATACTGCAGGAAAATAAATCTTAGCCTTCTGTTTAGAAAATCTGATATCAAACAAAGTACTCAGACCTGGTAAAGAACCAAATGTCAGTGGCTTTAGCAGATACTGGACAAAAGAAAAGGAGAAACAGACCAGAAATTACTTGCTTCATCTGAGGCTCCTACAAACCAAACTAGATGGCATATGCTATTAATGCAGTCCTAACAAGCTTATTCCTGATGAGGTTTTCTAAATGACTGAGTAAGGGTTGGAGCATGATCTGAGATCTTTGTCCAATTGGCCTTTGTCTCAGCAGTGTTTCATATTCCCATCAATGATGAAAAATGTCATTCGGCTCCAGGAGAGAAAAAACATTAGTGAGCTTCAGGGGAAGGAATTTTTTTTTTGTGAGGAAAAGGCGAGTAAGGAAAGGGCTGAGCACAAACCTTTCAGAAAAAAAAGTCAATATATTCAAAAATTGTTTTAGTAAATTAGGATTAAGCAAAAAGATTACGAAGGGTATTACTGCCTCCAAGCCACTACCTGTACTACCCAGATGGATTCAACTTCCTCAGGACAGAATCCAATATGTCCTGAATATCCCCATCCAGCACAAAGTTGAACAACAAATTATACATTTAATGCCTTTTTCCAGTGCTACCTGGGCAAGGACATGGTGCACAAACAACAACAACAACAACAACAATGGAACATTCAGGGTTTAAATTTTACTCCCAATAGATCAAAAGAGTTTATAAGAGGACAAATTCATGGTGTTCTTGTGTTCATCATTACCATAATACAGGTTCATCAATATAAATCATCAATCAATATGGTTCATCAATACCATAAGACTGTGAACACAAAAATGCTGTAAGGTAAGAAAGTATTATTGCAAGAGAAGATGCAGGTCTATGCTAGAAAAAAAACATGTTACTGCATCATATGGCGTTGTTTTGTACTAAGGAGAGAAGAAAATCCTCCACCAATCCTCAAAATCAATACCTGCTATTACTTGCATTGTACAGAGGAGAACTGATGTACAGAAAGATTATCTGATCACTAACAATCTCAGTCAAAGTTGTAGGAACAACAGGGCTTTTAAGTATTCTTTCCCAAGTTAGCAGCCATCAGTTTCTTTTCTTCTTCTTTTCTTTTTCATATCTAATAAATAGTGTATTCAAACATCCTCCAGGCTTTATTTGCCATCTATGTAGGACCTACATTACAAAACTAATATAGGTCAGGTTCCCTCTTCTTTATCAGTTTAATATGAGAAAGAAGAACCCATAAGAGAAAATCAAGTCTCCTGTTGGAGAGGATAGAGAGATTCCTTTAGTGAGGAAGGAGAAATAACTCCTAGGCAATTAATACAGAATCATACTTTGATTTCCAGGGTATGTCTGGCATTTTTGGCCATATTATTACAGAATTTCTACTACAAGAGAAAAATAAGACATCATCTTAGCTAAAGACATCTGCCTAAATACTGAGTGAGAAGGGTACTTTATTACAAGTGTCCTAATGGTGCAAGTTAGCTCATTTTCAAAAAATTATGTGTATATTTGAATAGCACAGTTATGTATCAAGGATAAAAAAAGAAAAATGTATTGTGGTTGAAGGCAGGCATGTGTCTGAGAATGTAAAACAGACCTCTCTCTTGCAGAGAAGCTGGCAGAGTGTCAGTTATAAGCAAGTCAGTTCCACTACAATATAATGCAGATATTTCAAACATTTCAAACATTTTTTTTGCACAATCACAATGCCTTTGAAAATCCATTATACTAGTCAGATATCTAAGTTCTAAAACACATTTCTACATGTGGCCATAGAATTCCAGACTCTGATAGCAGAGTCAATTTTTACTACCCTATTTCAACTACAGATTTGGTTTTTTTTTAAAAAAAAGGACCAACTTATAGCTTTTATTTTCTTCACAATAAAAACAAATTAGCTTTTCTCTCTACTTTATGTTAAATACTATGTTTTAATGAAATATTATATAAACAAGTTGCTTTCTAAACTGTAAATTCGACAAATTAGGTACGAAGCATCTGGGATTTTACTTTAGAATAACAATTTTGCATAGTTGGTGTAATTTCTTCTTGCATGCAGCTAACCATTAAAGTAATATTAACTTTTATTACAAAATAGCAAGGGATTTACAAAGATTTCTTTATGTAAATCAAGCACAAAACATCCTGCAGCAAATAAAAGTTCAGTCAAGGTATTAACATCACTTCTTATCCCATCATTAAATCCCACTAAATTACAAATTATAAATTACTTATTCCACTAAACTACAAATAAAACCATTAAAACACTAAATTCCTTGAACAATGAGAAGGAGGGAAGGAGGGAAGGAGGGAAGGAGGGGACCTTAGTTCACTTAGCACTTTATGAAATCACAAGGAACCTTGTTTATCTATCTGTGGAACCAGTAGCAGTGCAAGGTTACACTGCCTTGTTGCCTTTGGGTTAAAAGAAGTATCTAAATCATCAACCTAAAACACCCATACAGTGACACCCTTATTAAGAACTAAGGCTCAGTAGGTAAAAGAAACAGACATATCATATCCAGAGGCCTGTGAATACCATCTACCTTATATATCTCTTTTAGAATAGGATGAATTACTTTGGAGAGATGGCTACCTATTTACACTGACTGTAGAGGAAGTTTACTGAAACAGTCCAGGCTTGAGGCTCAATTTTAAAGAGCCTTGAGCTCAGTGCAATCCATTTGGACCAGGAGAGAGATCTGTCAGTGGTTACAAAGGAAATCTGTAGCAGAAGAACAAGATAGGCCTAGGTCTCTTCTGTCCTAGTGGGAATCACTGTCCAACTCTTCTAGGAGGGAATGACCAAGCTTTACGGGCATATTCACAACCTTGACTTCTTAGAAACACTGAGTGGCAGCTCTGTCACCACGAGGAGAAAGCCCTCTGAGGGAGGCAGCACACAACAGCCGCTCAATTAAAAAGGGTATGCCCTTTTCCCCTGCAAAATGATTTTGCATTTTTCCCTCACGGTAGTCTATCTCCAGTTCTGAATGAGTTGCATGGATGACCAGGGGACTGTCACACACTAGATCCACTCTACACCGACACCTTCTTTTGTATTCTAGGGACTCAGTAAGGGCCATACTGTTGTAACTGAAGGGCACTAATAAAAACCTGAAGTTTCCTGCATAATTTATATGATACCTAAGGCCATTCTCTAACAGTAGGAGTTGTTCGCGTGAATAAAGTAATCTACTTGACTCCATGTGGAAAGAAGTGGTCAATAAGATAAGCACAACCATTCTGGACTTTTCAGGCTAGAAGAGCCTTATGATCGTGTTATTGAGGAGAGGACTGGAAAATACCTAGCATCAGTGACAACTTTTTATATCTGAGTATATACATATTCATATATATGTATTTTTTTAAAAAAGTAAGAAACTCAATGACACTCTATTTACTCCAACTGTTAACTAAGATGTGAAGAACCTCTCACTTCATGAATGTAACGAAAAATAAACAAGAACCATAAAATATACTCTTCCATGAACAAACCATGGTTGTTTGCAAAGGTCCTGAAGATCCTGGCAGTCCTTCCTGCCTCTCTGGGTCAGGCTGTAATTGCTGCTTCTCAGCTGGAGCAAACCTTCAGTCTGCTGCGTGACCTTGCAGTCACCCCTACTTTCATCTTTTCTATTGGCGTAGCAGACAAGAAGCCTTTAGAAAATCTGCGCCTAATGCATTTTGGCAAAGTACCACAACCTGATACTGTTTTGCTTTTGACAGACTCCCCGTAACTCTGGCCACTTCTACAGTTTCACTCGCTGCAACTATCCAGTATCACCCAGGGATCACAGTGAGCAAATGGGATGCAGCTTTGGAAAAATCCAGAAAAGTCTCTTTTGGACCAAAGGCAATTTACCCCCTACCCGTCAGCAGCGCTCTCCTTATTCTCAACCTCACTGGGCTTCGGTCAGCAGACAGAGATTGGCTCCATGTGTCAGAGGAAAAGCTGCCAGCCCTGGTGTGGTTTGGGGTCTGGCACACACTCCAGCAGAGGCCTGAGCAACAGGCATGACCGCTTAGAGGTATGACAGAGGTGGCTTTCGAGCAAACAAGATAATAATTCTGGCATTTGCCTGGCTAACCAGATTTGACACAGATATTTTGACCACTATTTGCTCATAAGTTTGGAGCGGAAAGATCATCAGTAAAGTTTCTCAACAAAGCAAGCCACAATGAAGTGAGCACAATGACACTGAGGAATGCAGGCCTACAGAGAGCTCCAGGATTTTTAAGCTGCAAATTCCAGAGAAAGAAGGCAAAACTTATTAAACCACTTCAGTGTTCTCATCAGAAAGACTGAACTGCGTAATTTGTGCCATGGAACTACCCCAACCTAAAGTCCTCCCGCAGGGGAATGGAGTAGTCCTGAAGTGCCTACACTCTCCTTACACTTTGAGTTATAAGATAGGCAGCAGCTAAAAGCCGCAAAGGGTATTTTCCCTCCCTTTCCATCCAAAAAAAGTAGGAAATAAAGACATATTAAGTTATATACATTTTTTTCATCAAGTGTGGTGAAAATGAGAGGTGTCTTGTCCAGGATTCTCTCTATCCAAAGGAGAAGAACGGCTTCTCTGGAAAGTTCATTCATCCTCTGTGCATCTTAGGATGGGATGAATCTACTTTTAAATGGATAAAGTTGAGTGACATAAATTTCTATTCTTCACATGGCATCTTTCCTACAGACAAGGATTGTCCTCAAGACAATCACAAGAAGCAAAACAGTCTTCAAAAGAAGACTAAAATAAGAATTTTCTGCATTGGTTTGGGGCAACCTTTTCTGTTGAGATCTGGCATTCCTGTATCAGCACAGTGTGTCAGCAGACTTGTATTCCCAATTTTATGGTGGGATCTATGGTGAGGAATGATGAAGCTATTGAATTCTTGATCTGTGTCTTTCTTGTGTCAGGGGATTTCTCTTCTTGCCCTTCTTGCGATAGAGCTTCTCTGTCAACAGAAGTGCATTTGCAGACTTCTAGGGGTGAGAATCTGACATTATAACTAGTTGTGTTCTGATGCTAGGAGGCACCTGGTTTTTGCTCCTTTATATCAAAGTGACGAAGATGAGAGCCACAGGGGAAATCCAGTACTTCAGGAACTCCTTATAGTTCCCTCCTTTGCTCCTTTCATCCTCATTAAATGTTCGTTCAATTGATCAAACTTTTTTAGCTATTGTTTTCTCAGCTCACTGCTTCACATGGACTCTGACAATACAACCATACAACCATTCCTGATGAACTTCTTGGATCCTCAGCTAAATATTGCAAAAGAAAGAGTGCTACAGAATTGGAAAGAATGATCAGTAAAAGAGGAAGAAATGAGAGAAGTCAAAAGCACACCCAGACAATATGATCCATGACAGAAAAACTCCCTCCTCCATCAATGAAGGAGAAGGGCCAAAAACTACTTTGGAAGGGTACTACAAAATTTACTGCCTTAGAGAATACATACAGTTAACAGGAGTAGTCTTTATGTGCAATAAGAAGTGAAATGGAGGTGGTACAGAATCCCCAAAACAGAACAATTTAAAATAAAAGCCTCACAATGGTAGGTTGAAGTTATTCATGGTTATTACAAATAATGCAAGAGATCATAATGTGGACATGCATGAGATACAGAGTAAAGAACACCTGATTTCCATTTACTTGATCTCCTAATCTCTGAATAGGAAAGACTCCAGTAAAATCAAACAGAATCACAGAATGGTTGAGGTTAGAAGGGACCTCTGCAGATCATCTAGTACAACCAACCTCCTGCTCAAGCAGGGCCACCTAGAGCACATTGTCCAGAACTATGTCCAGACAGTTTTTAAACATCTCCGAGGAAGGAGGCTCCACAACCTCTCCAGGCAACCTGTTCCAGTGCTCAGTTACTCCCACAGAAAAGTTTTCATCATGTTCAAACAGAAACTTCTTTGTTTCAGTTTGTGCCTTTTGTCTTGTCACTATGAAGAATAGGCTGACCCCATCCTCTTTACATCATCCTTTCAGGTACTTACACGTGTTGATAAGATTACCCTCAGTCTTCTCCCATCCAGGTTGAAGAGTCCCAGCTCTCTCAGCCTCTTCTTCAACACAAGATATGCTCCAGGCCCTTCATTATCTGTGCGGTCCTTTGCTGAACTTGATTCAGTAACTCTACGTCTCTCTTGTCCTGGGGAGCCCAGAACTGCACCCAATACTCCAGGTGCAGCCTCACCAGAGCTGAATAGATGGGCAGGATCACCTCCCTCGACCTGCTGGCAATAATCCCCATGGAGGCCAGGATCCCATTTGCCTCCTTGGCCATGAGGGCACATTGCTGGTTCGTGGTCACCTTATTGTCCTCCAGGACTCGCAGTTCCTTCTCTGAAGAGCTGCTTTCCAGCAGGTCAGCTCCAGCCTGTCCTGGTGCCTGGGGTTATTCCTGCCCAGGTGCAGGAACTGCACCTGCCTTTGTTGAACCTCATGAGGTTCCTCTCTGCTCAACTCTCCAGCCTATCTAAGTCCCTCTGGATGGCAGCACAGCCCTCCGGTGTGTGAGTTACTCCACCCAGTTTAGCATCATCAGCAAACTTGCTGAGAGTGCGTTCAGTTCCTTCATTCAGGTCACTGTTGAAGACACTTAACAAGACTGGATCTAGTACTGACTCCTGGGGAACACTGCTAGCTACAGGCTTCCAACTAGACTCTATGCCACTGATCACAACCCTTTGAGCTCTGCCATTCAATGAGTTCTCAGTCCAACTTTCTGTCCACTAATCTAGCCTACATTTCCTGAGCTTGCCTATGAGGATGGATAAAAGCTAGCAAGCTTTTGGTTAATACAAAAAAATAAAAAATAAAAAATAAAAAATAAAAAATAAAAAATAAAAAATAAAAAATAAAAAATAAAAAATAAAAAATAAAAAAAATAAAAAATAAAAAAAATAAAAAATAAAAAATAAAAAATAAAAAATAAAAAATAAAAAATAAAAAATAAAAAAAATAAATAAAAAATAAAAAATAAAAAAATAAAAATAAATAAATAAGTAAAAAAGTAAAAAAGTAAAAAATGTCCAAGAGTGATTGGATGCATTCATGATTTGGAGAGGGGAAGCAAGGAAGAAGGCCATGAAGCAAAGTGTTGTGTTACATTTTACAGTAGACAGGCTGCTAGAACAAACAGATAAACAGAACTGTTCATTTAGGGCTATAAAACCACAAAACAATAATAGACATCACTTTCCATAACCCTCATGCAGTGTTTTCTAGTTTTCTCCATTCTAATGGAATTTAGAACACTACAAAAATCTTTTTGTAAATTTGGATTCTTAAATTGTATTTGTATCTGTAAATAGGCTGGTTATTTCCTAGCCTGTGAACTCTTGCCTTTCTCCAGGCAAGCGGCACCTCTATGCCTGGTTGGAACATTTGTGCGTGAGGAGAAACCCCTTCAGAGAACAGCCCAAACTCATTACTGAAACTTCAATAAGACTGTATGGGTTTTATCCTTGGCTTGTTTGAAGCAGTTGCTTTGCTCATTAAATCTCCTTTCTAGTCTCTAAGATTTGATCAATTGCCTTAAGTTTTCCAATGTGAAAGTACAAAATCTTTATTAATTTTTTTGAAAATTGTGCTTGAATGATTAGATGTGCTCTGCTAACACACAGTCTAGTGCTGACAACTATTCTGTCTTGCCTATAGGGAAGAAAAATTGCATTATTCAGAGCTTTGCCACAGAAAGGAAGAGAATCCAGACCATTATATAGAAACTGAAGACCTACTAAAAATAAATCTGAGGATGTATTTTTCTTATTGCTTATAAGCCAGATGTTACATACAGCACTGTTTGTAAAGAGAAATATGTGTATATTAATTACATTACAAACACCTATAGCCTTTTTGATGCTATCTCCTCAGAAGCGGTCTAGGGTAGAAAATGTTATAATCCTCTATGTGTACAGAAATACATATTTTAAAACTGAATAGGAAATGTTTACTAAAAAACAAAGCACTATTTTCTACATAGAACAATTACTTCTATTCTGGGGTATAATAACAGAGCTATTAATAGTAATCTTTAGGATTGAATAACAAAATAACTTGGGTTTTTGCTTTGTTTTATTTAAACAGTCCCTCCCCTCAATTTGTTACAGATATAGGGTGTATAGTATTGCTATATTACCTTTTTCAGCAGCAATATTACACATTTGACACATATTCTGAAAGTTGAAGAACAGGAAACTTTCTCTAATTCTGAACTAAATAACAGAGTTAAGACAGAAATAAAAATGTAGAAATAAGACAGATCACACAGAGGTGTGCAGAGATTCAAGTTATGCTGGCACAATTTAAAGCATGCAAAGTAACCAACATTTGAGGAAGTTTAGTGAGAAAACTTTATAGCCTAATGTGCAAAATAGAATGTAGCACACTGGAAAACAGTTAATTAAAGTGTTTGATAGTTGTTGCTGTTGTATTCATTCTGTGAATATTTAATCATTTTCCCTCCAGTCATCTATTTTCAGAGGCTTTTTTTCAAAATAAATACTTCCTAAATTTTCTTCAAGGAGGTTTCATTTTGCCTTCCATTCACCCAATGTCTTTCCATGGTGGAATGACCTCTTATTTCAATTTTTCATCCTTGCTACACAATTTTGACAAAAGTAACTCCTCAGACTACACAGAAGTGTTCTATAGAGGCCCTAGATTAACTGGCAAATGACAAATCCATGTAATTTGAAAAATCTGTTTCCTTAGCAAACCTTTGGCTTTCTCTTCATTTCTTTAATATGTTTTTACCCTTACTAGGGCTTACACACACAGCTATAGCTATATAAATAATCCAGTGCATTATTATTCTTATTTTCAGTTCTAGAGATCACTGTTTCTCTCCCAAACACAGCCTACAAAAATCAGCAGAGGTGACAGATTTTAGAAATGCAATACATTTGTTAAAATATAGCAGAAAAATGGCAAAACTAAATACAAGAATTTGAAGTTTTGTAATGCTAATGTTTTGATGCAAACCAAGTTTGACAGACTGAACGAAAACATTAGTATTTAAGAGAACAGTGTAGGAAGACAAAGGAAAGCAGAAGGTGGCCTTTAGAATAGTAAAGAAACATTTGGGATAGCAGAGGTAACTTGTCTGTCCTGCTTCTGTCCTTCAAAGCATCATATTTGGAAGTCTTCATCTACTTCTGATGCTTCCAAAAATGAAGCCCTTAATGCATTTTACATCTTCTACGATTCCAGAATTTCCTTTATGATAGTGAAATAAACCACATTTCCTCATCGTTTGTAAAGGGCATTCTGGGAAATATGAGGCTAGATTACATTAAATAACAGCTTCTTAGATAACGTTAATGTTGAGTGGAAGACAAAGGCCTTACTTTATGTTTTGTAACCATGCAGTTTCTTATCTACACCAATTGCATCAGTACTATTGTTATCACATCCAAAGGTAATATTGAGGAATTATCCTATAAAACTGAAGTTCACTCTGGATGACTACCATAAAGCTTTCTGAAACCCACTGTCATTTTTCAGCAAACAACCATTTTTCAACAAGAAAAACACTCTGAATACTTCAGGATATAACAGTGACAGCAGAATATCTAAAAGACCACCCATATAGACATACAGCATGAGGGCATGCTAGCATTTTCACAGAAGCACTTACTTTAAGAGGAAAAGGGGAAAAAAATATCTAAAGGAAAGCATAACTAGGTTTGAATTTGAGGTTTTAGCAAATGTAAATAGAGCCTATTTTAAGTCCTGGAATTTTAACAGTAAAAAAAAAAATGCATAATATAATTATATAACTATTACTGACAGTTAAATTGTCATCACAAAGTAATGAAATTACAGTTTTCATTGTGCATTCCCAGCTCTACTTCTCTGTTCCTTCATTTTGTTTTCTAAGTTGTTTTTAAAGACAATCAAAACTATACTCTGCTTTGGGATACTTTTGGTTAGTTACATTACATGCAAAGAAGGACAAAAAAAGATCATAAGGAAGAATTTTGGATTTTTTCCTTTTTTTTAAATCTGGAACAATAAAAAAAGTTAAGCAAATAATCATAGAACAGAATGCATAGCTAATATCAGGCATAATATTTGCTTTCAGGGAAAATATTTCAGAGTGCCTAAAATAGCTGAAGTGTCAATATCAGTGTCAACACTGCTTTAATATTACTCAGAAGGGCTTTTTTTTTTTTTTTTTTTTTTTTTTTTTTTTTT
>JAWLRI010000187.1:569211-590491 GCA_034781795.1 Crypturellus tataupa
TGAGGGTGACAGAGCCCTGGAACAGGCTGCCCAGAGAGGTTGTGGAGTCTCCTTCCCTGGAGATCTTCCAAACCCGCCTGGATGCTGCCCTGTGCCACGTGTTCCAGGTGTCCCTGCGTGAGCAGGGGGTTGGACTAGATGACCTCCTGAGGTCCCTTCCAACCTTAGGCATTCTGTGATTCTATGATTCTATGAAGACTTAGCTGCCTTTAGTTTAAGGAAAAGAATCTAATGGACTTAACTCTCAAAGATGCCTTTTGACCAACTACAGGTAGTTAAAGATCAATTTAAAAAAGGTTAAACAGAACCCAGCTATTAATTACTTAAATTATGCTATTGCAGTGAATATATCTGTCCCTAAATAAACCTATTGAAAAACATTTTTAAAATTATGACATCTATTAGACATAAAATATCATGTCTAATATATACTGAATATACTGAATAACATATAATAATAATTCTGAATAATTCTAATAGTACATATTTGTACTCATTCAAGATTTTTTCTTGTTTTAAAACAAGTCAAATAACTGAAGTGGTTTATTTGTAACAAATTAAATGAGAGACAGTGGTTAAGTTCCTGGAATTAGAAATGCTAAAACAGATTCTGACACCACTAGGCTCTTCTGCAAATACAGAGATAATATATCTTTCTTGACAGTTTATTTAAATATTTTTGGTTCACTGAATAATTCATTCCAAGTTGAAACTAACTAAGAGTTGAGGAAAAAAAGAAATTCAGAGACAGCTTGCTTTCTAATTTCATCTTCTGGATAAAAGTACAGGGTGAGAAAATGAGCTCTATAGTTCTAAAACCTTTAAGATATAGATATCATAAATAAAGTAATTAATTACAGACAAAGTTTTGTTTAATTAATCATTTTGTTTTAAATAAAATAAAATAAAATAAAAAGGAAAATATCACCTGAAGCCAATATATACCATATATTTAAGGTAGTTTTGACTCTAACAACATTTTTGGAATGCTGCCTTTGAACATTTTTAAGTGAGTCTGATGTTTTGTCTACATGCAGGTTGAGACATGAGCAAGTGGAAGAATGTAATTGTCATCCAGTGCGAAAGAAATACATTATTCTCTTTTGGCACTTGAAAATGTATAGATCAAGAATTTGAGTGAAACTGGTGTTTCTGGGTCTCAAAACAGATGTTTGGCAGCTTACAGAACGAGTAGATTTTGCTCATGGAGTGAAACTGCTGTTGGGGAAGGTGACTTGTACAGGGACACAGGGACCTGCAGTGCAGCCCTGCAGCCTCTCTCTTGTAGTCCTTGAGCAGGGAGAAGTATGCCCAAGATCCCTGATCCAGTGCTTTGACCAAAGAAGTCCTGGCAAGAGATGGAGGATCCAGGTTTGCACTGCAAATGCAAGGCATGAGACACAAGCTTTGCTACTGGAACAAGTCAGACTCTGCAAATCCTCAACACACGAATCAAGTAATTCTGACATCAAAACCCTTTTCTGCCACTGACCTGAACTCCAGCAAAGGCAGAGCAGTCTTTTTAATACCTGCACTTTGGCCAGGAGCATCTTTACTTTGATTTTCATTTCTAAAGTGACAGGAGCAATGTTTTCCTATCTTCCTTGCAGACACACAGTAGGAGCGAGTCACTTACTTAGGTTTCAGTTTTGTCAGTACTTCCGACTACAGAAAATGCCATACAGTTAAGGCAAATTGACTGAAATGTTAGTACTAAAATCATGAGGGGAAAAAAAAGAAAAAGTAGGCAGGAGTTGACATTCAGGACTGTTTCACTGCTCTTTTAGATGCAGGTTCAAATCTGTATATGGTTGCTATGACTAAGGGAAAAAGAATATGTGTAAAGGATTCCTCTTTTAGAGAACAGGCTAGTGTCATAGCTGCTTTCTCTCAAAGCTCTCCAAGCAGTATATTTAAAATATCACAGACCCTTTATTAATCTGAGAAGACAGATTTTTGCCTCGTAATTTATATCCAGAGGGAAAAAAAAAAAAAAAAAAAGATTCACCCGACACTCAGTTATGCAGTCATATTTTTTAGCTTTGCTGTATGGCTGCACAAGAGAGATAAAGTACCATTACTGGGGAAGCCTTAAATGTTGTGATGAAGCTAAGGCCTCCAGGGTGTATATCCTCAAACAGATTCACATTTCACTCACTACACCATCGTTTCTCTGCACATTGTGATCGAAATGAAGGACAGGCAGACTCACCTGCAGAAGTCACTGCCCACTATCTGCAGCAATTCAATGTCAAGAGCTACTCAAAAGAAAATTCCTTTACAGACACCTTGTCATAAAAGCTTCAATACATAAGTGATGTTTGGTCATGTTAAAAATTGTTCGGTCATAGAAAAAAAGGACTGCTATTTGACAGACAGAAAGTGTGCTGGAATCACATGGTTCTGCCCTAAAAAATCCCATATACCTGCAGTATTATAGAAAAAAAAAACATCAGTGAGAGTTACTGTTATCAGTGGTGGAACACAAGTGCTCAGGTAACACTGATGTGCTTTATTTCTACTAGTATTATTTGCAAAATGTTCAGGGCCTTACCTGTATAAACAGGTATGTGTACCTCAATGCTTCACAACACAAATTAAAACAATTTGTTTTACTCCACAGCACATGAACACAGTTAGACTCTCTTTTCCTGACCAGCTACAAAATAAAGGAATGGTGCCTGCTCATTCCCGTGCTTCTCAGGGACTCGGGATACCCACCTAAGCTGCTACCACCAGGAAAAGACAAGTGGGGCATCGCATCCAGTATCCCTGGCTTACTGTGCAGAGAACATCACCCACAGAAATCAGGCACCTTGAAGACAGCCCAGATTCTTCGTGGTAGCTCTCCACCAACTCGGCCTGGAGCCAGCACTGGACATTGCACAAGGAATCACCCAGTGCTCTCTGGAACGCAGGCATCATCTTGAACTTCTGGCCATATGCAGGAGGTCTCAACTCAGGGCCTGAGCAATGCTCAACTCCTTGCTAAGGAAACAGCAGACACATGTTGGCTTGCCTAGGCAAAGTAGGATGTATCTGTTCTTTATCTTGCTTGCCTCTTCTAGGGTGGCCCTATGTATCTTGAACAAAAAGAATATTACAAACACAAACAACATTCCAGTGCCTTAGCTTCTATTGCTGGTGGGTGTGTGGCCATCCCTTGTGAGTGTTCAAGCTGCTTCTCTTAAGTGGGAGCTTTGCACAGCAATCCCTCCTGAATTCACCCATATCTATCGCCCCTGGGATAAGATTGCTAATTATTTCAATAAGAATCATTATACTAAGGCAGAATTTAGTCTCTGAGGCGGGGAAAAAGTCACTCAGGGAGATGCAATGAGGTACTACTGACACAGGGGAAAATTAGTGAACCATTTTGAAAACCCAACAAAGTGAGCCAGGTTCTAACAAATCAGTCCTACAAATCAGCCCTACAGTCCTACTCTTGAAGGTGAAACATGTTCTCCACAAATGACTGGCTTGCTGCCCAGCACAGTGCAGAGATGAAGCACCTGCCACAACCCCTTCTAGAAGGAGAAGATAAAGGAGAAGTCGTCTATCCTGAAAAGCATTAGCTGGGCTGCATGTACATGCCATTGCATGCAGTTGCTGTGGGAAGGCACGGAGGAAGGCCTCCAACAAGCAATTAGAGGAATCAGGAAAAATGTCATCCTCAGACAAAAGGGAACCTGCCTAGAGAGTGAACAACAGTCATGCAGAGGCCTTGAAAAGTTGCTCTCAGTGCTCTTGAGGAATCCAGGGCAATGCTCACAGAGCTGGGAAGATACTCTCCAGCAGAAAAGTGCAACTGGCCTTGCCACCTTCCCTTCCAGAACCAGGGATCACTACAGAGAAGAGACAGGCTTACAAGAGGAATCAGTAGCACACCTGAGTTTAGCCAAGGAACTTAACCTTCTCCCCAATTCTTTCTCTCATGAAGGCAAAACCAAATTAATCAGTCTGTCCTTAAAACACTGTACCAAATGCATATACAACACAATCTGGTATTAAAAAGAAACAACAGACACCATTCAGATCTCCAAGGACAATAATCCTCACCTTGTGTGCTATCGCTACCCACCATAAAAAAATTGCTTTTGTATTAATGGCTGTTTATACGTAGTTTTAATTTTTGCCTTTTTAATTAGCAGAAGGAAGGAGGTTTAGGGGTTTAATTAACGCTAACTGAAGTAACTGTCTCATGGTTTTAGGATTAAATGCTTTTTCATTCTTAGGCTGAAAAGGGTACAGAATGTTTGTAACACAGAGGTTGTGGGGAAGGTCAGGCACTTCAGTGAATTGAGTTTCTTTCCAGAAAGTCAGCAGAAGTGCCACTGACAGTTTTTCTGCCAAAGGAAATCAGGCCAAGAAATGGCTGGGTTGATGTTAAAATCAAAAGCATTATATTTCTTTACTTGCCTGTGGCCAGGAAATCTCCACTAAAGAGACCAATCACTCCGTGTGTGTGTTATTTGGCTCAGGAGAGACAGAAGGATGGTAACTGTGCACACACACAGTCGAGTACTCAGAACCTCATTCTCTGCTTTTTTATACCCTCTGTCATCCTCTGCACAGGGAAAAAAAAGTGTGGAAGGAGGTCACATTTCAGAAATGAGCTAGTTTCCATATAGCATTACCTTGTGGGGCTCACTGTTGCAGGATATGGAAGAAACTAACAATATAAGTAAGTTCAAAAACGGATTAGACATTTGTAGAGGATGGATTCATCATAAGCTATTAAATATGAGGGTTAGAATGAAATCAACAGTCCAGCAAGTCTCTGTAGTATTAATTACTGAATGTTGGAAAAGCATAGCAGAGAAAATGTCACTAGATTTGCTCGGATTTTTATATTCGTTGGTCTGACCCTTGTGTTACTGCAATCATTGCACAATTTAAAATAACCTCTGTGCATGCAAGTGACTGCAGCATGAAAGCCAGGAGCTACTTTGCAATATTCACTGATTCCTTTTATGATCCTGATAGGTTATTTGATCTCAGTTCTCTTTTTGAAGTAACCAATTTACAAGTAGTTTGAGACAACTAATTAACTAATGTTAAACATGTTTTAAACACGGCATGTGCTAAGTATCATCACTTGGTGTTCTTTAACAAACCCAAAATAAAATTACTTCTTCAGAGCCCGATTTCTGTAGGAACTTGTACACAGATGTAGCTGGTGCAACTTCCAGCACAGCAAACTGACATGTTCAAAAATGAAGCCCTGTATTAAAATAACCTATTAAAACTATATGGTTTTGAGGGTAAGATGGAATAACAGATGATATAGCCAGTTCTACTAAGCTTTTACATGGTACTAGTTTCAAAGACATGATATTAAATTTACATGAAAGAAAACCAGGCATCCCAGTCCCCCGAGATGAGATACATATGCAGCATCTTCCAGAAGGATCCCACTCAGAGACTGAGGAATGCAGATATGACTGGGATGGTCTCCAGCAATGGCAACCATTGAATTATCTTTAAACTACCTAATCTGCAGATATAACAGTGCACATGCAATTAGCATGAACTAACGACCAGAGCATTTACTCAGCTCCTTGGGCAAGCTCCTTCCCCTGTCCTGAGCCCTTTGCTTCCCCTACTGACAATGCATGATCAAGCTGGACCAAAATTACATTTGGTGGATGTGAATAGTGCCCCTGTACTCAGGAAGAAATGGGTTTGCTAAACAGAATGACTCAAGTTACTCACCCAAATTTGATGCCTAGTATTTCTTTACAGTCAATGAAAATAAACAAGCAACTGCAGAGTATTTTACCCCCTAAAATATGTAGGTATTTCCTAGGTGAGTGCTTCAATAAACAATTTTTCTTCTGAAGCATGTCACAATACAAAATGTAAGTCTCTAGCTTTTATTTCTTACACATAAGATTGTCTCCAGTAACACCATGCAAGAACACCGATTAAGTATTATTTCAATAGCGTGTTCTTCCTATAAAACCTGGTATCTTGAGAGTGACAAAATACAGACCAGATTCAACTGTGCTTAAACAGCAGAAACTGCAGTGACCAAACACTACTCTATATAGACCCAAAGGGATGTTGTGCATATAAGAATCAATATCCAGTTCCAGACACTAGATTTTCTGTGCATAGGAGGTGAACTACACTTGTACCTCCGTCCTTCATGCAGTTTGTCTGCAGCTTTAATTGAATAAAGTTATCACTGCAGTATGCAAAAAGCTTTAATGTGGCTGCCAGCAGGGCAAATTAAGAGACAAAAAGAGCAGCAGTTTATCACATGGTTTATTGCTGAGAAAATAAACGTGTGCTCAAGCTATTATCACTATTATGCTACAAGTTATAACAGGAAATCAATAAGGATAAGACAGAAATATTCACATTCATCCCCAGGCACTGAAACTCTCCCCTCCTTTATACAAAAGAAAAAAGAGAATTGAACAGTTGTAATCTCTGAAGGATGTCAGGAGGCATGTCTGGTACTCACAGGGCAAGTGTTGCTGCAGCAGGCATTTAGTGAACTTGCGTATTTTAAACCAAATCTCCCTTCAGTGAATTTCTTACTGTTCAAGTATCAGACTGGAGGAAACTTGGCGTAGAAGTAAATCAACTATCTAGGATGGATAAAGGACGGACATCCAGCCCTGGCAGCGTTGGTGGTGACACCTGGTGCTGCCACAGTCAGGTCTAAGTTGCATCTTCTGTGCAAAGGAGCTCTCGCTGTGCCCCTGACACTGTGTTTCTGCAGCTCAGGGGGAGCCACACAGGGGCACCGCGTGTGCCTCCCTCACCAGCTTCACGGCCTCTGGGGTGTTTTACTGAGTGCTGCCGCTTGCAGAGCTTGCTAGTGTCATTATGACTTGAGAAGAAAAGTATGCAGGTTACAGAATGGTAGCAGTAGACCAGCAACTAAGAGGGGCAACCCCAAATGGATGGTCAGTTCATTCTCCTTGGGAAAAAATAAAAGCATACTTAGAATGACTTTTACGTAACTTTGCTTCATCCAGTGATTTAAGTGTAGCTCTTGCGAGGAAATGAAAGGAAAAACGTAGCAGTGGGCAGAGGAATAGATGAGGACAATGAAGACAAGGGCAAAGACAAACTAAATAGAGGAAGTATAAAATGAACATCTAAATATGAGTTTAAATAAAGAAAACCATGATGATAATGCTAATAAGGGGGAAAAGGTTCCAGCTGCAGATCCTCCGGAGCTGAGAGTTTTTCTTCCCATTTAACCTAAGTTCTCAAAAAGCATTGCTGTTTATTTTCTTAGCTATTAATAGTGTATTTTCTTTATGTCTTATCAATGAAAAAGAGCCTTGAATGTATTTAGTATGACTCATAAATGAGTCCAACCTATTTATAGTGTGCAAAAACACTGAAAATTGAAGTGATTCATTTTTTTAAGACTTCTATAAAAATTTCTAGGATTAGCTTTCCTATAAATATGCAGTATGTATAAAAGAAGAAGCTGTGATGCTGACATTTGAACATTATATTAGCAAATAAGTCCATTGCTTCACTCTTATTTTTAGTATCTACATCACAACATTAGAACAAATACAACTGATCACATAACATTACTCAACTGATGCATCTGATTAATGAAATGACAAAAATGGATTATTGGGAAGTAATGTTTGGCGTTTTTTCCCTTACATTAGTCATTCAACTTAATGCTATTGTTTTTATAAGAAGACATAAAATAATACTACAATTTTTTCAACTCCCACAAATAATTTTTGTAATACATTGACACAGACAGAATCTTAATTTTATGATATCGCAGACAAAACAGACATGATAGTAGTTCTTCAGGATGGACCCACCTTGGTTCTCACCTCCCATAAGAACCAATTTCAGCTGGTCAAATCTTATTGAACAATATCCCTCTCTTGTACCTTATCTACTGCCACCCAAAATACATTACCTATTTGAGGAAAGTTGCAGATTGTGCAACCATGAGCCAGAACCTTTGAACAGCTAGAGAAAAGCGGTGAGGTCACTCAAGCTCATACCTCCCCTACTCCCTTCCTTCCTACTTGCGGTTTCCATAACTCATTAACACGTTTACTATGTGATTTTTTCTTTTTAACACAGGCTTCTGAGCTTGCTTTGGGAAAGGGGCAAGTCCTCAGTAAATATTTTAGATTCCCATTTCTTTTTTATTCCTCTTGCACCCTCTACTCTGTTCTTTCACAGACTTTTATGTCATGGACCAAATATGTTAATTTCTGGCAATTAGACACAAACACAGAAATTGGCATCTCATGGCAGCTTTCAGCTTTTCCATGCTGTTCTCCATCTTGGCTAGTTTTGCTCCCAGTTGTACAATATTTACCATATACTACAAGCCCTTTGGGTCTACCATGCTGTTTTGCAAAGAAGTGGAAAAAAAACAGAAAAATAATGTGAGCTAACATATTTCCCCCACAGACTAGGACAAAAGAGGCATAGAAATCAAGGCAGAAGACAGGCTGCTGATGGAGGAAATCCACTAACCAAATCTTACCCTGTGAGCTAGTAAAAAGTGTCTGATTTTTGCGATAGGCCCAAGCATCCAGTCTGCTGCTCTCCCATAATACATCCATTCTGCAGTACACGTTCTGGATGTGAGCAGTCTAGGCAACACCTAGCACAGTGGCTGGACATTTTTTTTTTATTTCACGTTTTACTGTCATGCACTCTTTTCTTAACAAAATTATCCCAATTATGGCAAATAGAGATACATGTTTATGATCAAGCTAGCAAAATTGTTGATTGAACAGAAATTAAGAACCACTGTATTCTGCAATGATGAGGGATACAGATTTCTGAGGTACAAAACCAGTCCCACAAAAAAAAAATAAAACAGTAGTCAGAGGGTTAGTGGGAAAACAGGAGAGCATGTTTATAAATCAGAATTATGATTCAATATCATCTTGTTTGAAATCAGTCTTATGTGGGCTAATGTATACTCATTTGCGCAGGTTCATTGGCTATGAAGGGAACACAGATGGTCAATTCTAATAGACATCTTTAATGATTAATATGAAATAAGATGATCCCAAGGTGTCACTGAGTCTGTTCTATTTCAGTGGGGCATTTTTTTTTAATAAGGGTAAAAACCTAGCTGGAAGCCGCTCCAGGGAACATGTGAGCATGTGCCTGTTCTGCAAGTCTGCATTCCATCGAGGCTCCATGTAAACAAGATGATATCACTTTCTATTTTTCATCCTTTCTGGCACACTGTTTCATCAGCGTTTCTCTTGTAGTCACTAATTGGCAACACATGCTAGCATTTTCCAGCACAACACTTCACACTGCACATACACAGACACAGACCTCTGCCAAAGTTTCACCGTGTCACTGGCATGTTAGGAAACACTGAAATGTTCTCCTGGCACAGACTTAGCACTTCCATAATCTCTCCCCGTCTTTTTGCAAGACTCCCTATTGAAAACTCACTCTTTTCAGAATCTGCAGGAGCTTCAGACTTTCTAGCATATTTTTAATCTTTGAAAAACTCAATATGAAATATAATTTCCAGTCAAGTTCATGATGTTTTTTTTCTTCCAGATTGACAAACTATATTCTAACACAATGAAAAGCTCCTGTTAAGCAAAGGCCTTGGGGTCACAGAGTGGCCTAACATGATTTCAGGAGGGCCAGGCTGGAGAGAAGGAAATTCTCTATGCAGACATCGCCCAAACTAAACGCACGGAGCTCTGTTCATGGGAGGAGGGAAAAAACACCGCCAACAACAAGCTCAACATATAAAATTATGCCCTCAACAGCCTGGGACTTAAACAACTGTAGATATCCCTCTGTCCTAGAGCAATGCAGGTTCCTCGGGACCGACACGTGAGAATCTCGAGGCTTCAGCATTCAGAAGTTTTATGTGGGACTTTCTCCAGCAGTGAGAAGAGCGAGCATAGGACAGAGCGGACACCACAGACCTAACCAGGTTGGAGGCAGAAGGAATAGACAGTCTTTTGCAAATTGCAAAATAGCTAATTCCATTGTGCTCCCAAATGAAAAGGAACCGATCCAGAGAGATGGGCAGGCAGCAATTTTCTACGCAACAACAAACTCCACTGGAGGGTCCAAGACACAGGGCAAAGTATGTACTCCTGGCAAAGCTGCTGTGCTGTGACTATGCTTCACACAGGTAGATCACAGGCTGCTTTGAGTCTGGAAACCATCCTAGAATATACCTCACAAGCAGCATTTGATTTCATGTTATATCATGTTTTAAGCTTTCTAATTAAGCGCAAAGTTATCTTGAAAAATCTAACCTATAGTTATATATATAATACATATATATTTAACTATATATATAGTTAAAAAAACTGTATACAACTGACATAAAAAACATATTTGTCTCATTGCCTTAGAAAGCTGCAAGTAGCCTTTCACACTAGAGCAAATTCAGATATTGAAAAATTTCTTAGCGAGGACACATCTTCTGTTCCTGATGCCATTATAGCAAATATTTACATGTGAGGTATAACATGCTCTAACAGTTCAAAGACAAGTTTAGACTATTTCGGAGTAAAAATTGGACCAAATTTAACTCTAAATCACTGAAATAACTTAGCAATAGATTCTCCATCACTTAAAGCCTTTACATTAAAAAAATATATATTAAAACAAAATTTTGCTTTAAACAAAAATATGTCACTGCAGTGAAATAAACACTTGATAAAATACTATGATCTACTTAATGAAGAATTCAGACTAAATCTAGCGGTTCATGCTTCTTCTGTTGTACACTTTATGGTACAAAAAAGCCTTATTCATTCTTAGATGAGAGTGCATTTCTCCATAAAAAAGCCAGGTTTAATAATACCAAACATATGAGGTTACTCTGAACAAACAGATGCAAACATCACTCACATTTCACCCTGCAATGACATGAAACTTTCACCTAGAGCTTTCTTAGCTCTGTTTGCTGGCGGGTAGCAGCACATTGTATGATCTGCTAAATATGAAGACTTGACAGGTTATCTTGAAAACAGATTTTCACCATTAGCCAACTGGTTTCCATTACTTTGGGGATCAAATTCATATTTACCATGTACTTAAACAGACACAAAGAGAAGAAATGCCTGTATTGTGCTGAACTTAATGCAGTTCAATTCTACTTTTAGCTAATAAAAACAAGTAAGGCAAGGAGTTCATATAATATTCTCATTTATGATCTTTTGTGAAATTGTGTCAGTAGTTTCAAACAAAAAAAATCCTAAAAAATTAAAGAGTTTTTTTTATGGGGCAGTATTTAAACATGAGCTTAATGCTATTGAAGTGAAAGGGATGAAAGTGCTGTCTTCATTCAGGGCCAGAAAGATTCTTGATGAGAAGAAAGACTTTCAAAAATGGATCTTAGAAGGTGAGACATGATATGATGGAAAATTTTGCTAAGTATTTAATTCCCAGAAAATCACAGGAGTCAATGGACAATGTTCTAGTTCACTTTATTCCTCTTCAAGACAACAAAAAATCAAATCACTTCCTTTCTAGTTCTGGTAGTTAAGTAGCTCAGGACGGTGTATAAAATTGATATTTCAAGAGTATCAACATTATCTCCACTTTCTGCAAAGTATCACTGGGAACAGAAAGATCTTCTCCTGTATCGAGGCACAAGACTTTACAGTGTTCAAAGGTTTTTAGAGTGTTTGCACATATAGTCTTATTTTTACTCAAACTATCTTAGCAAATTATCAGCCTTATTTTTACTCAAACTATCTTAACATTCTTAATCATGAAGTACCTGCATCTAGTGAGATATAATTTCATATATATTTCACAGTAATATTCAGTATTCAAAGGAATCCTATATCAAGTCAGCACATTCATAGAGAAATTGAATTTTCAAGTTTTTGTGTGTGTGTGAACACACCATCTACACGTCTTCTTGTCAGTCTTCATTACTGGAGAGTTATTCCAGATAATTTGAACCAATCTAGCAAAGGAAGAGAGGATTAAAGATTTATAAAAAAGATTTATTTATTATTGTATTAAGTACAAATTTGTATACAAGCAAGTCAGTTAGTTAGGGAAAGAGAATCTGTTAATGATCCACCCAGAAAAAAGACTGCAGAACAGGAGTAGCCTTATCAGACATCACGAATCCATACTGGCTCTCACGATAAAGATAAAACATTCCTTTAGAAACCAGGCTTCATTGATTCACTGCTCACAAATCACCTTGTTGTCACTCAGGAAAGCATTTTAATAACTCAGCAACCCAGATCCTAATTTATCTGTCCTCTCTGCTATTAGTTTTCAACCACTCATACACTGTCATTGCTTGTACAGCAGTATTAGTGTTCAGGTGCTAAAATTGGATACAAGGGTGCTAGTTTTGCATGCCAAATGGGAGTGGGAAACAAAGACTAAGAACATCCTCCTCTTAGCCAAGGGCCAGCTTATCAATATGTAGCATAATCATTTTCTATAAATGCACCAGAAGTCAATTCCAAGACAGAGAACTATTTAAGCTAGAGGACAGAGTTCATCTGAGAACAGACTTCAACTCAATATACTCAAATCACAGCCAGAATGGAACAAGATTACTAAGCAGTTTTGGTACAACTCCTAAGCAGTAGCAGCAGTAATATAAAATATACTAATTTTAAGGTGGAGCTCACTTGATTTGCATCTGGGGACTGATGCAGCCCTTCCAACTGCAATATAGGATAAGAAAGGGTTGGAGTAGTTATTTGCACTCATTTGACATTGAACAAACCTACTGAATTTTAGCAAAGGATTTCACGGGAAGTGTCAAGAGGGTTGAAATACTGCCTTGCAGGAAGACAGCTATAGCTCTGCTCATGCACAAAGATTCAAGCCCTAGAGGAAAAAAAAAAAGTTGATATGGCAGAATACAGCATGGAAAAAAACGCGTGAGAAGTGAAAGACAAGTGGTGGGTGATGGGAGGCACTGCTGACACCCTGAAAGTTACAGAAAAGTAAAGGCTACAGAGTGAAATGAAGGACAAAAATGGTTAAGAGGAAGAATAATGAAAATGATGTAATTGAAGGATGAAGTGATAAAACACAATGAAGCTCAGAAGATATCAATCACACAGGCCAAAAAAAAAAAACAAACAAACAAGCAAACAAAAAAAATGTGGGCCACCATTTAAAGTGATAAGGCTACAGGCTTGCAAAATGTTAAGGACTGTGACTGTTGTAAGCTACTCACAGGGTTAAACACAGGTTTACAGGCTTTGCTATATGTGAGCCACAATTCTCAGTGTTTCTCAAGATCAAGCTACTAAAGATGACACAAAAGACACCAAAATGTTATGAACCTAGTGAAGGCATCCACAGAAATGATGGAAAGATGCATGAGACATTTGAAGATGTAAACTAAATTCAACATAAAAATACTGTAATTATCTTCAGTTTCTTCATTTTAAATTAGTCTTCCCCATCAGTGGACTGCTATTCATACCAGAAGAGAATGGTTGCTAAGATCCTTTGGCACAGACCACATCAAAGTAAGCTTTTGTTTTTTTCACTTGGACAACAGATAATCAGAGCAGGGGACAAACAGACACTGTTTGTTGAAAGCGTTATATCCCACATATTCTACACATCTGTATTTGCTTTTCTGTTTAATTTATGCTTACTAATAAGAGCCAAGAAGGAATTCTTGCTATTGTTGGTTTGCATGTCTTGCTAGAAACTGCTGGCACAGGCCATTCAGTCATTAAGTTGGATATTCTGTCCTGTGATAGTACGAATGCCAAGTTCTTCTGAGGACGTCGTAAAACTACCATATGTGTGATTTTGTAATACTAGATATCAAAATGAAAATTCTTGATTCTAGATTTTTTCTTTATATTCTATTTGAATTCATAGTGTTAAATGATAGTTTCTAATCAACTTCATTCACAGTAAATCCTGCATTACAAAACAATGGTAGCAATGTCATGCCAAGGGTGTATGGTCAAAGCCAGTAGTGTCTTGGTATTGCCTAAAACCCATTAAACCATTTCTTGCACATTAGATGCAATCAAATACTATGTAGAAATATTTTGAATCAGGCTATCACTTAAGCTTTCACAAGTGCATATATTCTGTATATAAATCCTTACAAGATCACTATTTAAATACTGCTATTCAGTTCACTTAGGGTCTATCATTTATTCCCAAAGATGATTAAGGAAAGAATACAGCACTTTTTTTGTGTGATATTATTTATATGCCTTCTGACTTCTTCTCTTCCATCTCTTTTGTGCGCAGTCTCTCTAAATATATTCAATATACTAATACATTTATCCTAGTAAAAGAAGTCTCAGGGTTCTAAGATAAATAAGCAAGTCTTAATGTTCCCATTGGACATGTCTGTATTTCAACAGGTTTGAATTTCAGCGGTTTTTCAAGTTTAACTTTGAAAGTACAAGTGATAATTACACTATTTAAGCTATTAAGTTATTTATGGGAAAGTCCTAGTTTGTAAATACTTTTTAACACCAACAGATGTAAGGAAATAATGTAAAGGGCTAAATAACATTCATGTATCTTTTCTTGAAGGAGGATATAATGGGGTTTCTTGAGCTAGGGAGATTTATCTGCCTTGTAAATGCAGTACACGTCAACCAGAAGCAGTATCTGGATGTCCAGAAACATGAAATTTCTAGTTACAACTATTTTGTATTCACAGGCATTGAAAGATGCTAAGCAAACCTCATAGGCAACCTATGTTTGAACGATGATACATCTCTCAGTCTAATACTCAAAATGTGATTTATCTCTGCTTCTCCCATTCAGTCTATAATCTACGATACGTGACACGTGTCTGTTCCTCTTTCACATGGCACTTGCCCATTAAGTACCTTTACTTGCAAAATTTAGATATACACACCTTATCTACGTTCTTTATAGCACTCAGTCCCTCCAGACTCTTGCTTTCATTAATTTCTCTTGACCATTATCACTTACAAGAGATTGTCTTTTCTCATTTGAATCATCTTTCTTTCTTTCTTTATGGGGCTAAATTCCACTATCGGAAACACTTACAACGCTTCAAGAAATAAAAATATTATTGGATGGGAATTTCTGAAAGCTCTCAATAATCTTTACCCCTTGAAATTACTGCTAGCTTTATCATGTACTCCAGTGGGATGGGGGTTCAGGCAATGCTGAGGCCTGACTTAATATTGTAGTGCTTTCATAAATGAACAACTTACTCAGGTTCTTCATTAGGCAAAGCCTATTTTTTGATACTTAAATAGTCAATAACATTGCCACTGTGAATGCGCTCTATGCTTGCCTTCCCACTTGGGAGCTCCCCTGATAACTATTCGATCTTTTTGCTAAATTGAGGATAAAAGCCTCAAAGGTAATTCATTTCTGTTAGTTCGGAGAAGACGGGCAGTAAAACATAAAGAAGAGAGACCATATTAATGTTTCTCTGGGAAAAGGAAAGCAGCATGAGCTTCATCCTTACTGGTCACTAGGCAATCCAGAGGGACTATATAACTATATGCCTTAACATTGTGTAAAGTTTCAAATGCAGCTCACATTTCACAGCACAGCCTACCAATGTGGTACAAAGCCTCAGAGATCAGGCTGCATTACTTCTACTGCTCAAAGAATTACATTTTATTTGAGTTTAATATATTAAATAAATTTTAGATCTCAGCATATGATTCAATCATTTTGTATATGTATTTATAAAGTTTTATTTTAAACAAGAAAAAGTGCCTTAATACAAATTCTAAACATACCTGTGGGGTGTTTTATTTCTTTGCTTTTACCTTCATCTATCAATTAGGGAAAACAATATATTAAAAATTAAAACTTCACATGTCTTCCACATCACTGTGGAAATGATGCAATAGGAAGGCTAGGGAAAGAACACTACTTCTCATAGAGGTGGTTAGGGTTTTTATTTGGATGCTGAACAAGTATCTTCTTTCTGCATGAGGTTGACAGCTTATATTTTTCAAACTATCTATAAGTATTAAAAAAAAAGGGGAGGGGGCATGATTTGGGGTCTGACAATGTCCACCTTCTCCTTTGCTCATGTTTAGTACCTTGTTGGGTGAATAAACCCCCAGCTGTCACACCATGGTTGTTGCAGGTCCGGGAAAAAAAATCTACTGATGCTGGTCTCTGAGTGAGTATTAAACTTGAGTAGGTTTGACCAGGATGAGTGAAGACAGAGAAAGGGGAAAATGAAGCTTCAGCTAATCATCATGAGGTAAACTGTAAACACTCAGAAACTAAAGTGAAAGGGCCAAAAAAGAGCAGAAAATCCACATTTGCACTTTTGTGTTCACGCACGCAGAGTTATCCTCCTCAGGGTGCTGCTACAAGATCACGATTAATGGTGTTCTTGGCAGTTCAGGAGGCAACATTCACCCCCCGCACGGTACGCTGGGCTCTGCAGCAACCTCTGGCTCAGCCCTCGTGGCTGTGCACCTTGACCAGGCCTCGCCGAGAACCGCTTCTGTGGGAGCAGGCACTGCAGCTCCTGCCAGAAACCTCGGACACGAAATTCATTCTCCATGAGTCAGAGCCCAGTGCCATTATACGGTCCAGAGCAGCTGGCAGTGGCGATGCACAGTAATCGCGGTTGACCTCTGTACATAAAAAAATTGCTTACACAAGGTATTACGCAAATATATGCTGGTCTAAGGGTATTTAATAGCTGCCTGTGATCACGAGAAAAAGGAAACAAAATCTAATTCTAAACCAGATCTCGCTCCAAGAGCAGTGTCAACCCTGCACGTTTTATCACAAAAGTGGCAGTATTGAATGTTTTTCTTAAAGCCCACACTACCAGAGTGACAGCGCGATTTCATCAGCTAGGCAAAAATAAACAGTGCAGTTCAGTTGTTCATCACTGTAAAATAATCTTGAATGTACTTATCCTAAAGACAGCACCTTTAGGGAATGCCAATCTCCCATTTCTTGTGGCGTGCCACATTGGTAAGTACTTTTCTGGGTGTGCAACACTGGAGTCACCCCAGGCTTCCTCTGTGCTCCCAGCCGAAAGGCAGCACATACAGAAGGCACCTCCGTCCCACCAGGGATGGATGTCAAACACAGATGGGTTTCTGTGGATGCTCTTCTGGTGCTTTTTTCTCTTCAGTTTTAAAAGAAGATAAGAACAGATGACCAGTTTTTAAAAACAGATAAGTGAGAAAATGAACTTTCTTCTTCTCTCCGCTGGTTACATTTCCGCCTCATTTAAGCATGTACGTTACAGTGGAATGAATCTAAGCCAAAGTGCATAAAATACTTTGGACATGAGGCAAGCACACACACCTACACACACATATTTTTGAAGTCCTATGGCCAAAACCTGAGATAAAGCAACTTTATTACATGTTTTCTGACCTACTATGGGGCTGGAAATATGGATGGGTCCCTAACAGAGACTTCAGCTGGGATTTAAAGCTACAGTTGAAAAGCCCGGCTTTAGACCTTTAGTTTTAATCTGATTTTCTGTTTTTACTTTTTGTTTGTTTGTTTTAAATTGATATTTACAGATAGAACCTTTAAGAACCTATTTGTCTGCAATTAAATATATCTTAATAATATATCTTAATATATCTTAAGCACTGCATCTGGTAGTTCTCCCTGCTCACTGGGAAGATAAACTATGTCTAGCAATATTTTAAGCTACTTTCACTATATATTTATTGCACATTCTAGATTTTATGCTTTTTAAAATGTCAGAAAACATTCATAATAACAAAGATTTTGACTGTGATTTGCATCAGAGTGTACTTGGATAGAAATCAGTATTCAATTAAAATGTATAAATACCTGCATTTTAAGCAGATCTTAATTAAATAAAATTACCTTAACTGCACTGAAAAATAAGAAGTATTCTGAGGTATTTTGCATGTAAGTCTCTTTTATTAAATAAAGAAAATGCTACCTATTAATGGACTCCCATTGCTCCTATTCACATGACAGGGACCATATTTCCAAAATGATTCATAGTCCCAAAAGTAAAATTACATTAAAATTAAAAACTTTTGAGAGCATTGATGCAGGTATGTTCCCATCTATTTTGGACACTCTTCTCTGCAATGCTGATTTCATGCATTTAAATTTCTTTCATAGACTTCAATTTCCTATTATCAGTAATTCTTGTCTTTGCTTATATTTTACTTATGGATTGAAAGAGACAACATGGTTTTCTACAGCTGTTTTGCTGTCTTCTTTTTTTTTCTTGATTGTGGGCTTTTTTTTCCCAATGTCCAAATTGATTTCTCAACCCAAATGAAAAAAGAACTATTCACTCTGCATCTGCATCTGCAGGTAAATATAAAAAATAGTGAAAGCGAACTTTCTCTACAGCAGCAATTTAAGATTTATGATTTGAAAAAAAAAATGCTAAAACCCAGCATTCAATCCATCGCAAACACAGAAAATAGAGGTATTTAATGAAGTACATCTTATTGTGATATGATTATAAAACTTGAGCTGACCTCAGGAGAAAAATATGTATTTTATTTCCATATATAATTAAGAAAGCAGTGATATTTAACGCAGTAGAATTATGGAGCTCAGTCAAACGGTATTTGGCATTTTGCAATGCTATCTATTATGGCATTTACAGTTTGCTCACATCTTCAAATAAGCTGTCATGATTTTAAATGTGCTTCTTCCTCAAACTAGAAAGCATGCATTTTTGATTAATCCTTCTTTTTTTTATTTATTCCATATTTGAGGTCTGCACTTGAGAAATAACTCCCTCAAAAAACAATGGCAGTGAAAAATCTGCAGATTTTATAAGGACCTGGGCAGAGGGTCCTTAGCAGAGGGTCCAGACGGTCTCTGGAGCAGAGCAGCCTGACCAGCACTCAGATTTTAATGTAACAGATGTAAACATAAAAAGTATATAAACCCTCCCAAAAATATAATTTTATCAAGATCACATGACATCAATACTTCAAAACAGCACAGAATCAAGAGTATAAAGCATGATATAGTTGAGAATAACACATTTATTACTGTTGTATAAAGTTTTTATGTCCAGACAACTCCATAAGAGGCAAAAAAAATAATGACCAGCTTTTCTAATGTCTGTTAGAGCTGTCAAATGTTTTGTATAGTGCTTACACAGAGGGGAACAGGGCCTCCATGTGTGTGCTTTGGTCATATAAATTTGGATTTAGGTTCCAAATACTCAGAAATGAGCATCAGCCTAGATCTCACACATATTAGAGAGGGATAGAGGAATTAAATATATACATAAAATATATATACATATATATAATTAAATAAATAATAGTTTGCACTATTTAATAAAAAATCTAGCTACAAATAGCTTTCTCTTACATAACTGAAATAACTATTTGCTCCATAGCAGAGATTATTTGCAAAACAGAGGAAAATAAGTGATTATTTTGAAATTATTCTGGTAGGAAGAGCCTGAGGAAAGAAACACAAACATCAATGCATTACAGCATACAACATACTTTCTTTAGAATGGTCTGTGAAAACACAGAATATTTTTCTGTAGAAAGAAGTCTGTGAAACTGTGCAGTGCTAGAATCAAGTAGTACTACATGGCATTTTATTACCATTCCGTAGATAAAACACAGACGGAATAGGTGACAGAATATGACAAGGTCTACAACTAGATCTACTTGGGAGTCCTGGAAACCAAACATGTTTCCAGAGAAGCAATAAGACCTCCACGTAACTCCCGTTACCAGTGGCAGCATCACTGCAAGGCCACCACCATGGTCCAAGATCCTTATCTCACGGGAAGACAACAGAGATTGGATGAGATGAACTCTTTAAATCTTATTTTAGAGATTGCCAAAATAATCACAGGAAGAGACAGTCAGCACCAGAGGGTAAAACAGCTCATAAAAGAAGAACTCGTAATTTAAGTGCTTAAAATGAGATGGTATCAGCTGCTCCCTCAGTGCTGATTGAGTGATCCTGATGGATTTATGAAACATGATGCCAAAAACTGTTTTCTCTAAAGATTCCTCAACCATATGTTTCTCTGCACATGGGATGGTCCCCGGCTCCAGGATTTAGAGAAGAGAACATAAAAAGACACTACTTCTGATATTTCTTGTAATATTTCTCCTCTGCCATCAGAGCGGAAAAAGGAAAAGCCAGTATTTTATACATGGTTAACCAATTCTATCCCTTTTCTTTTCTAATAAAAATCAAATATAAATCCCTGGTATGTCAATCTAGAAATCAGTTAATATTGAAAACAGACCTCACTACAGTAGTATTAACGGTTTCATTACAAGTAGTTCATTCTCATGAAAGATGTCTAAAAATTGTCAGACTAGAGAAACTACTGAGTGTAGAGGGCAAATTAGGTGATAATTAAGCCATCTGAATACCTGAACTTTTGCAACACAGAAGCTGTAAAGTAGATTAACATTTTATTTACTAAGTCATTAATAAGAGGTGAATAGCAGCTGATATCACACTACTTTAATAAGGTTACAATTAAAATAAATTACTTTTGTACAAATTGAGCACAATCATAGAACAGTTAACATGGCAGCATTCCAGGGCTTGGAAGAAAGATGAAGACAGGATCTGTCAGTCTGTCAGGGATGTCAGTCTACTAGGGGAACTGTAGCACTTCCATGCTACACAGTGGGAGCCAGGAGACTGGACAGAGCGTCTACTTCTCTTAACCCAAGATGCAGAATCACATGAAAGAGCCATAAAAAAAATCCAAGTGAGTGACAACTGAAGACTGAACGATGACATGATACCCTCAGCTGTCTTTGACAAATAATTCTAACCAGGTGCTCTGCACTGCACTGCCCATAGACACTACCTTTCCGTCAACAGGCACAGAAAAAAATGGTTGTCATTTCTTTTACTAACACATACATTATTAGTATTCAATAATTTTAATTATAAAATCCCTTATGGTTGTAAGGGACCTCTAGTCCAACCCCTCTGCACACAAGGTCACCTACAACCTGTGGCACAGAATTAGGTCCAAGCAAGTTTAAAGATCTCCTGAGGAGAATACACAACCTCTCTTGGCAACCTGTTTCAGTGCTCGATTACCCTCATTATTAAGAAACTTTTCTTTAAGTTCCTGTGGAACTTTTGGTGCTTCAGTTTGTGGCCATTTCCTCTACTTCTGCTGGTGACCACCACTGAAAAGAGGCCGGCCCCATTCTCCTCACTGCCTCCCTTGAGGTGTTTATATGGACACTCATCAGATCCCCTCTCAGCCTTCTCATCTCCAGGCTGAACAGGCCCAACTCCCTCAGCCTTTCCTCATAGGGCAGATGTTCCAGGCCCCTGATCATCCTCGTGGCCCTGCGCTGGACTCTCTCCA
>JAWLRI010000187.1:590591-616054 GCA_034781795.1 Crypturellus tataupa
GGCCGCGGGGGCGGCACTGCTGGGTGCCCCCCGCCCCCGGCGCCGTCCCCTCCGCCCGGCCTGCGGCGGCCGCGCTCGAGGCGAACCCCCAGCGGCGCGAGGGACCGTGAGGAGGCTTGAAACGAGCAGAAGGAGCCAGAACACGTCTGGGAGTAACGGCGCCTGAGGAAGCGGGAAGAAACACTCTTGTCCCCGGGAAAAAAAATACATATATATATATATAATATATATATATTTACACACACATACATAAATTTATATATCCTTCTGTCATGCCAAACACTGTCCAAAACTCTCTCTTTTTTTTTTTTTTTAATAAAAGAAGTCAGTTCCTGCTACTTTAAACCCCAGTTAAATCCTCTGTCCCACTAAAGGATTGTGTTGCTGCCTAGAAGAGTTTAGGTCTAAACCAAAGGTATGCGAGAGGATTGTGATCAGATTGCTGTTTCAATACTCTTTTCCTCTCCATTAGCTACAATGAAAATAATCAAGTGAAGTCACAGGAAAAAAAGAGAAAACACTCAGGCTATAACATTTCTCTAATAAATCCTTATGTACCGAGTTTATTTCTTAAGGCACTTTTGCAAAATCTTAGCCAGAGACTCACAAATTACAGCATGTTGGTGGACCTTTACTGACGTGAAAGCCCATTTCACCTCAGAAGCACCATGTCCATACTGTGCAGTACCGGGAGTATCACAGGGTTCCTGCTACGCTCTGAGCATGTCTCTGGCTGCACAAAACATCTTTTCCAAGAGCACGTTAGGATGGCAATGGAACTGCAACATCTTGTGTGTCTTAAGGGAGAAGTGGGGTGCAGTTCTGTTATGCATAATTCATGGTTCTTTATCCCTTTCATGTTCTCGAAACCTGGCAGTGAACCTAACCCAAATCCCATTCAGAAGACACTGGAAAGGCTCCAAGGGTGCTTCACTTGTGAGCAGATGGGCCTGTGTTTTGGGTGCCATTTCAGGAGGGAAATGAGAAGAGAGAGGGAAGGTGTGCAGTCCAGTCATGTCGGTACAAGAAGCAAGTTGAATAGAGGATATACTGTCAATGAGAGCAGGGGGAGCTCCAAAGATGTTTTATGTTCATCCAGACTATGTAAAGTGTAAACTTCTTTCTAATAATAACATGAAGACCTAGCACAGAAGGACAGTAGCTACCTACATAGTTTCTGAGTGCAGGTACCTCAGAGAGCAAGCGCTGGCTGCTTTTAATATAAGTGGAGGTTGTCAATACCATGACACCACATGTGACATAGAGATTTGGTGATAGAACAGAAAAGATAAGTAAGAAATTGTTGGTAGGCCATTGTAAGAATGGCTACATTTCAATGGCTATTGCCACAGCTTCTAACAAAGACACTAAGTCCTCCCTCTATATATCTATATCTATCTATCTATCTATCTATCTATAGAGAGAGGTCTTAGATTTTATGTATATATCACAGAATCACAGAACGGGGGTTATGGTTGGAATGGACCTCTAGGGATCATCTAGTCCAACCCCCCTGCTCAAGCAGGGACACCTAGAGCACGTGGCAGAGTCACATCCAGGGAGGTTTGTACATATATCTATATATATACACCCTCATAATAAGGTATCATACATAGAACCCTGTTTGAAATTCCAAAGTTTGAATTATGCTCAGTTTTACTAGCTTTATTAGCAGCTCACTGGATCAGATGACCCAAGTAATTACCTGTCAGCATGACTGAGACCTTGACAAAATAATGTAACAGTTCATATGCGACTCAATTAATACAAATTAAAAGGAAAAAATATAATTAATGCTAATCAATCTGGGAAGTCTTATCATACCAACATGGAAATCTGGTTGACAAACGGAATAGCATCAAATTACAGCTTTCATGAGGCATTTGACTTGGTACCATGCAATATAATTTATATGAAATGAATGTGAGGCATACTAAATGTTTTCAAAACTCATTAAATGACAGGTTTTAAAATGCTCAATAACAAGAGAAACCTTAGTAAATGGATTCTTTGTAAAAGGGTCCCACTTAGGCTCTTTTTTTAGTTATTTTGAACAATAACTTGGGTAAAATACAGTCATTATTCATGGTGTTTTCAGGTGACAAAAAGCTTGGGGAGAGGTAACAGGTTGATTTATACTGATAATGTTATATGGAGCTCTCAGGTAGAATATAAAGCTGATCACCGTCATAGTGTATGTTTTAAAATAAGCAGTGGCAGGGCTACCCAGTGCTGGTGGCATCATCTTTTAGTTTTCTGAAAATGTCCTGTATGACCTAGTCGCATTGTTGCTCATGGGGAGAACTAGATACAGTCAGAGGACAGTTCATCCCATCAGTTTTAATAATTGTGCTAGCTTGGGATGGATCTTTTCCTGGGAGTTCATTTTCTTTCCACTGACTGTAAGAGAGAGCATAAGGAACATATACTGCTGTGGTCACTGGGTTAATTCTGGTTGGGTAATTCCAGAAAACACTAGTGCAAGAAAGGTTACAGAGATGGATTATCAAGGAAGTGAATGGATTCCAGTTCTCTTAGTCATTATATGCTGGTTAGGAGATGCTCATCATATCATTTGTTAATTGGGTACAAAATTGCTGTGTGTCCATCCCTTAGAACATATGGTGAATGAGCAGGAACACTCATGATCCTTGTGGAATAACACTGGGATCTGTGAGTATTTATCCTAAGGGGAGAATATCAATTGCAATAGGGACATTTCTTCTACATCTGTTTGACTGCTGCATCAGGTTCCTGTGAACATGGTGTAGAAGAAGAATCACGATAAGCAGAAGAGCACTGAGAGGAAAATCACAGGATTGTTTGGAAGTTGAGAAACACAGCACTCAGTGCAAAACTTAAAGAGCATGATCCATTTAGCTTATCAAAGAGAAAATCAGAGTGGTCACAGCCTACAGCTACTATCATGGGAGGTAGAATATTGATTCTGGAAGGCTATTCAGTATATCAAGGCAAAAATTGGATTCAGACAAATCAAGATCAGAAAAGGTATCTCAAGTGATGAAGACCATGGAACTATTGAAGTCACAGATCCCTTCATCACTGAAAATCTGAAAGTAAAAATCTGATGTTTTTCTAGACTCAGTCAAGCAATCTGAAGCTGTAGCTTAGGAGCTCTTGGGGTCTATTGATCACTTCTAAAAGGTCTGTGAATGTGGCAGGAAAAAGAATGCTTACACATGTCATACTACAAACCACAGATGATAGGAAAATTCTAAGTGGTTCTACAGTTCCACTGGATATCGTCAATTAAAAAATTGCCCTCCAGGAGTTCAGGCCAGGACTGCGACGTGTATTATATAGGAGGGCAGGCAAGTGATGACAATGATCCTCTTGTTTATTATCTGTCAATGATCTGAGAAAACACAAGCATGCATAGAGCAATATGGTGAAATGTCTCAAAATTGCTAAAATGCTTGTCAGAAATAAATGAATATAAATGTGTTGCCAGACCAAAAGAAAGCAAGAGAAAGGCAGATCAGAGTCATTATATGACTGGAAGGAGCAAAAAGAGGAGTCATTAGTTGCTAAAGGAATCACAATGCGCCATGGACACCAAGTTGGAGGAGAAGAACTGCCAAGATCCACAGCCCAGATTTGCTATTTGAGCTATAGCCAACAGTTCAACAACACACAAAGAAACCCCTGGTGAAAGTGAACACTTGAGGGGTCCAAACTGTTCAACAAAAGCCCAGGCAGAGCTGTCTGCTATCACCAGCTGCACGCTACAAACTTGGCATTGGTTCATGGGAACTAGCATTAAGACACTTGGACATTAGATCTGGGTGACAGACCTGCAAATGGTGCTGGTGTTTGTCCTCCCTCCGTCAGCCAGCCTTAGTCCGCTGCATTCTTGGGAACAGCTGCAGACAGCTTTGAGTTATCAGTAGTCAAGTTTTCCTTCTTGTGTCCACACTCTTATGGGATACTGTGTCTTTGTTTTTCTGTACACCTGCTTCCCTTCCCATTTCTTAAATGTCTAGTTCTGTCTGGTTCTTCACTGCAAGTGTTAGAGACAAATATTGCACCACAAAGGGAGGGGAAAAGGATGTCCAGACCTTTTGAGAGCTGACATATCACTGAGGCCCTCCCTGTGGAGGAGTGACAGGGCCAAGGAAGGTGTAGCACACATATAACATTCACAAAAATGCTTCGAAAACTGCACTATACAATGAAGGAAGAAATGTAATGTTGCTCTGAGGTTAAATAATAATTTTTCCATTTATATCATCAGAGTCAACATTTAGATCTAAATTAGATTTTAAATCATGGTCTGACTTTCTCATAATTTTTTCTTAATAAGAAAATAAAACCTTCAAAAAGACAGATTTTTTTTGTATTCCAGTTCCTAGATTCATACATTTTAAGGATAGAAGAGACCTTTCTGAGATGATGTAGGCTGACTCTTGCATAAATAAGCCAAACAATTTTGCTGTATGGCCAGCTTCAATTTCTCAGAGCTAGTTTGGTATCTTTTAAGAAAAAAAAAATCAAAATTTGATTCTAAAATAAGAGAAAAATCAATTTTATAGTGTCTTGACACAGAAAGTCCAACACCAGCATTGTTAGGTAATTTAAGTAATTAATGACTATTTTTAAAGAATTGTTTTTTTCTTCTGGGTCTTGTACACTATATAAAAGGAATAGTTTATCAGGATCCTCAGCTCATTCTTTTAAATATTTGGATATAAGTAATCTGAACCTACTACTTTAAAAACATATCTTTGCTTAATTATAATTATTGTTAATCTACTACTCACTGTTGACTGGAATGTATTTTATGAGTACTTTATACAATATAATTGTATCAGCTGTTTGTTTTTTTTTCCTCAGCTATTCAATAGGTCTGCTTTCTTTGACATGTCAACTAATAATCATCAGTTATCATTGTTAGGATCATTTTTATTCCACAAATACTTGAAAAAGTCTTTATTATGTCTTTAGCTCTTCTCACAGTTCATTGCTCCTTGAGTGTTCTTGTTCCCTTTTATAATTTTCAATTGTTCTTATTTGTCTTTTAAGGCGGATTCATTTTATATGCAGTATGGCCTTCTTCCTTAACTGTGGAAGTGTGATGTCGTATTGCGGGGTATCTAAGAAATTTTTCTTAAATATTTTCTCATAATAGTTCATACTTGTGGTTAAGCCTTTTTTTCTAACAATGTGTCTTTTTTTATTTGTTTTCAGTTTTGTGAAACTAATTATTGCTAATCACTTTAAAGTTCCTTTTACTGATGAATTGGACTTTACAAAATATCTATCTTCAAATCACAGGTGTTTCCACATAATTACTTCTTTTATCATTTCTTTTTTTTTTATTTGTTTGATCAATTAGTTTGTCAAAATGAGGTCAAACTTTTTCAAGAATGTTTGATTACTGGTAGTGTGAAACTTGTAGTTTCTATTCTATGTCATCTTCCCTGCAAGAGGAAGGAGAGAAGAGAATGCAAATTGAGCATTTTCCTTCTTCACCAGTTTCACTACATCTATGAATATTTTATTTTGTAAATAATTTAGAACATATTGTATGAAGCAATGCCATAAGGACTGAAATGCACCTCAATCCTGGAACCTCAGAGCAATAACTTGTGTCTTGGCTCCACAAAGTGGCACATGAGGTTGTTGTTATCTCTCTATTTTGCAGTGTGTTCTCAGCTGAGAGGATATGTCAGAGATTAAATGCCTCCCTTTAGTGATTAAGCATTCCAGGGTTTTGTTTGTGTGTTCATTTTCTTCTTTTTTCTCCTCTCTCTCTCTCTCTCTTTGGCAAATGGTTTCATTCCTCTTTGACATCCGGGTGTCCATGTGCAGTGGAAATACCTACTAAATCTGATTCTTCAAAAACATCAGCTGCAGTGTTTTCTGTTCTTCTTTCCACTCAAGAATTCTCGTTTTACAGATAGGGAAATTTCAGGCTTGCAATAAGCAGTGTACAATACAAGTAATTTTACATCAGATTGAAAATAGAAATTGTATACAGTATAGAAAAAATCAGATTTTGAAATAGATTTGATCTGTAAATCTTGGAGAAAGTACACTAAGCATATCTTAAATTGTTTGTTTTAAAGATTGGAAATCGGCTTGCTCAGGAAAATTTCTTTTCAATCAGTTTTAGATGGCAATGCCTGAGGGTCTTCAGCTCACCTTAGAGGCAGCAGAGAGAATGCTCTACCTCTGTTTCCAGGTTTGTGGGAATACTCTCAGATTGCCCAATTCTTCTGGATAACATTGCTGAACAAAAAGTTAAGTTCACAGTTTTATGCACACTATACATTAATATAAACTGGTTAGCCACCTGGCATTGGTTAAGCAGGATTTATGCTGATACTGCGCTAATGATCTTGCACTATCATTAGACTAAATCAGTCTCCTGGGAGGGAACCCAACAAAGCATACAAATTCAGTGTATTTCCAGGAAATATCACATGCAGTAAAATATATTTTGTCATTTATCTAGCTCCATTTTCATTCAGAAGTACTTTTCAAATTATATAAATACCAAGGCCTCTCCAGAAGAATGAGATACAAACAGGTTGGAAAAACACAAATGAGGGGAAGATTTGTGCACATCTATAGTCATTGTGGGCATTTCAATCTATTTGTATACTGTATAAATAATGGTAGGAATAATCTGCTGTAGACATAGAGATCTGAAACACAGATGACTAAATCAGATCTAGACACCACTGCCTCACTAGTCTGTAAGAAAAGCAGGTGCCACCTGTTGGTGAATCATCCAACAAGTCTTGCTCATAAGTCACTCAGGACGCCACAATCCCGTGCCACGCGCTCTAGGTGACCCTGCATGTGCAGGGGATGGGACTAGATGATCTCTAAAGGTCCCTTCCAACATTAAGGATTCTATGATTCTACGGGATGAACTCCCCCACTTTCCCACTAGAATGGCTCTTCTCATTCGTGACAAACATGGGCAATTATTATGGACTATGATGTCTAAATCCAGGAAACGCAAGTCACAGAAGATGAGTTTCAGCCTAATCAATCACAGCAATCAGAAGTTAAAAAAAAAAAAAAAAACATAATTTGTGTATCAAAATCCTGCCTCCTTGTGCATATGCTGGATGTATGTTTTAATTGTTAGATGTGCAAGCTACTTAGAGGATTCAGTACACAGAATGAGGGAGATGAATCGCAATTTTACAGCAAAAAAGGAGATGGCCTGCAGAACCTTTGCTTCATTTAGTGCAGAAGTTGAAAGCTGCAGAAGTAGAAAGTTATTGACTGAGGCTGAAGGTGGCAAGAAAGAAAAACTGAATCCTTAGAGTAGCTGAGTCCTCCACTGAGGAAAGGGTTTCTATGCCTACATGTTTGCCATAGAGATGACGTAAACCAGACTTCTCATAGCTGGTTTCTAGCATGATGTTTCTCATTTTCTAGGTGCCCAGCTGGAAACAGCAGGGTCTGACTTGAAAAACTGCAGAGCACACAAAGCTAAATATGAAATTAAGAGAAGTCGTTTCTTGGATATGTACAGTGCTGTTAATGCCAGATATTATAAATCTTAGAATCTAAAACCAGTGGAAAATGTTTACTTTAATCTTTCTAAACTCCAGTCCCATCCGTGGAAGGAGATGATATGGTACTTCACCATACCCTGTAGCATCCAAGTTAAACACATGGGTATATTCTGCCGAATAAGACCTTGCATCTAACATATGCCAGTAACCGAAATGGGAACTGAATGTAATTCATCTGTTTTAGATGTCTATCTATCTAAGAACATGTTGCACCCTAGAAGTTCCTGTTTCCCTCTCTGCTGACATGAAAAGAAGCCCAACATGACTAGTCCAGGTGCAGACATCAGGGCTGCAGATCTCTGAAGGCAGGAAAATGAATTCCACCATGTGCAGTGACTTTTTTTCTATTGAATGAGGCAGGGACCATATGAGAAAAAAAAAATACCTCCAATCACATTATTTGCTAAATGGCTTCCTAATAGATAGGCACAAGGGACCAAATTAAGGTTGCACAGAATGGCTTTTGAAAGGCTGGCATGGCAATCTTAATGGCAGGATAATAGTTATTCTCTGGGAATGAAAAGACATCAGCCTGAGGCAGACGCTTGGAATGTTACATTTCAATTCAAACAGTTAAAAGTTTGAAAAGACAGCCTTATAATAGAGAAGGAGGGCAAATTAATAATAGGTGGTTTTACTAGCTCCGCCTGTGAAATTTCCAGCCTTTCCATGTTCTGTGGGAAACAACAGGGCTTGTACGTCACCCTCTGCCTGCCTGTTCACCGCTCAGCCCTGTTCATTATTCCTCTGGACAAGCTGGAAGGACAGCTTGTTTTCCAAGCTGTTTACAGAAACAGAGCAGCCATCACAGCCTTTCTCTGGAAGCTATTTAGGTGTTCACATTTTAGAGATAGGGAAAGCACAGGTTACATTGTTCAGTGTTTGTGCATATAAGTATCAGGTAGCAAATGGAACCCCATGCAATATGTAAATTAGGCTAAAGTATCAGCAAAATTTTCTCTCTCTTTTTTTTTTTTTTTTTTTCCCTGACAAAGCTATATTTATTATTACATGTATGACAGTGACTAATCGGGATGATTTTAGGGGCTTGGAATCTGGTCACTTAAAAAAACCTCAGATACAGCAGAGGGGTTGCAGGGTCTGGCAGGAGGTGGCAACATCCCTTGGTTCATAGCTTCTCAGGTAGTGTTTAGGTCGAAGTTATGAAGCACCTTGAATGTGTTCTTCCGGTATAAGTCTTAGGAGATAATGTTGGCAGAGTGATACAGTTTCACCAAACAGCATTAGCTACCTTTGCCTCTCCTTCCTACTTCCTTTCCTCTGCACATCTTTTACTCTGAAACTGCACTGGGTAGTGGAAGTCAGCAGAACCAGGCATCAGAGCTAGCGGAGGTTCCTGCAGGATCAATCACCCCTTCCATTACTCATGGGGAAATCATGTGTTTCTTATTATCTAGTATGAACTCACTCAACAGTGTACAAGCAGACCTAAGAGAATCTGATGATCTTCATAAGGATGCTAACATCTAACATATTAGAAATGACTTAAATGTGTGAATTTTAAGCCTGACTTTGCTTTAGTTTAATGGAAAACACCAGAAAACTGGTTAGATCTGTGTTTCCAAAAATGCCCACCACTTTTGGGTAAACTAATTTCTAAATTTGAATTGGGAGGAATGCACAATCTGCAGACACTGTAGATATTCATGCATTGCAATTGTATGTGTATTGCTTTTGCAAATTTACTTGGGAGAGCAGAGGAGAAATGGACCATGTGGTTTTTAATTACTCCATTAACACTGGCCAGTTCAGTATATGATTATATAATATCTCACATGGACACATTTGCGTTAGTGCTGTTCGACAAATAAAGGCTGTGGGGCTACTTACTGTATGCAAAATATGTTTTTGAGTATCCTACTATTCATATGTCAACAGCTGTCCTTTATCAAAAGTTAGTGGAGGTGGAAATGTATTGTATTTAGCAGTCTGTCCCCTGACCTCACCCAGTGCAAGTCTGAACGGCAGAAATCAACATTTCAAGACCTTCCACAGAGTGATCTCTATAAATAGTTATGTTAGACTGAGCACATCTGTAATGACAGTGCAAAACCTAAGGCACTGAGTAATAATGCAATAAACCTAAAAATATTTACTGAAGAAAGAAATATCCTTGTATAAAACTTCAGGACTATGAAATGCATTAAACTTATCTTCAGTCAGTCTTAATGGGATTTCAAAATGAATAATCTGAAACAAAATCAATTGTGTCATCCAAATGAGGCCAAGGAGAGCAATGGCATCCTAGATGCATTAGGAAGAGAGCTGCCAGCAGGACGAGGGAGGTGTTCCTGCATCTCTCTTCAGTGCTGGTGAAGCCGCACGTGCAATAGTGTGTGCAGTTCTGGGTTCCCTAATACAAGAGGGACATGAAGCTACTGGAGATATTCCAGCATAGAGCTACAAAAGTGATCAGGGGACTGGAGCATCTCTCCTATGAGGAGAGAGTGAGAGAACTGAGCTTGTTTAATCTGAAAAAGAGAAGGCCGAGAGAGGATCTTATCAATGTGCACAAATAACTTAAGGGAGGGTTTCAAGAGGATGGGGCCAGATTCTTTTTAGTGGTGACCAGGCAAGGACAAGAGGCAATAGCCAAAAACTGAAATACAGGAAGTTGTGTCTGAGTTTGAGAAGGAAGTTCTTGACTGTGAGTGTAGCAGAGTAGTGGAACCGACTGCCCAGAAAGATTGTGGAATCTCCTTCTCTGTAGATCTTCAGAACCTGCCTGGTCAAGATCCTGTGCCACGTGCTCTAGGTGACCCTTCTTCTGCAGGGGGCTTAGACTAGATGATTTCCAAAGATCCCTTCCAACCTCGACCATTTTGTGATTCTGTGAAATCTGAAAATAACAATTTTTAGAGGATAAAATAATCGGGTTTCTTGCTTGGATAGAAAAAGATTTAAAGTTTTACTGAAGACTTTACGGGAGCATTTGAGAAAAAAAATCTGGCAAAGCCTCAGTTTTAACAGGGGAGGAGTTTATTTAAACAGATAAAAAAAAAAAAAAAAAGCAGTGTTTGTATAAGATTATATACCTGAAATTATATATTCATATTGATTGTATTTTTAAAACTGACACTATTTTATCTATCCGCATGGTACTTGTTTCTTACTGTTTGGCAAACTAAAATATTGTACATCACTGTATGCATACATTCTGCCTGCTAATATACTTGAAGAAGAGAGATATCCCATTTTATGCTTCATCAACAGATTTAGTCAGTGAAATCAGTTCTGTCTGATAACCTAGTTTTGTGACCATGAGGCAGGTAGCCATCTATGTTTTATTATCTGACTGTTCTTGCATCATATTTTCCTAGCATTTTTATATACAAAATAAGGATAATAATTTTCTACAGACAGAATAATACTGTACCCTACTATATTCTTTTGCAGAAGACGCTGCAGGAAAAGCAAATTAAATGTAGGTGACAATTTCTGTTTGTTTGTCCATTACACATAAATGGTGTATATAGAAATTTGGATTAAAAATGAGAACCATTATTCATACGTTAGATATTTGAGAAGCATGAAGGAAAAAGCAAACCCAAGAAAAATGTGCATCCTTAAGTTTGAATTCAGTTTGTGCTTACAGGAGAAGAAATGGTTTAAAACATTGAATCTGGAATGTTAGTCAGCTATTCAGAATAGTTTAAACAGTAGATGGTTTTCGTATCTTTATTTCCTGTAAAGATATTCTCCACGTGATTGCAAGCCATCAACTGTAGACCAAGTAGAACTGATTATTAACATATGTTGAACTATCAAGTACAGAATTAAGGGGTTACTTTATTCCTACCCTGAGCTATAAGATGCCCACATGATCATTTTAAACTCCCTGAGGGAGTGATGGAAGTGTCTTTGGGTTTATTTATAAGCAGAACTGATTTATAAGGAAGAGTTTATTTATAGTTTTTGCTTAGTGTCCATTAAACATTATTCACCAAAACCAAATGAAAACCCACATCTTAGATGTGCTTAGTTTGGTAAGAATATATCACAGTTTGAACAGAATGAACTCTTGGGGAATTACAACAATTGTTATGTTTTTGAGAGTACTAACCCTCAAGTGACAATCTATATGGATGAAGGTACAGGTGTTCATAGATGCACCACACCTGTTGAGTTATTCTCCTAGGTACTATCTGTCATGATCAATCAGATAACTTGTCCCAGATCATACAGAGGTGTCAAACTGAGTTTATAATATCACAGTGCATTTATACCTTCTTTTGTTTTATAATTCATACTGCCTTAATTCTCCTCCCTCCTCCCCAAATTCATACTTTCTTATATTTTATTGGATTGTTCTCATACTTTATTATCCACATTTTAGGCTTTATGAGTGCAAGTATATTGGCCTATGCTGTAGCAATCTTCCTAATTGATTTGGGGTGTCTGCCAGTGTCTACTACTATTCTGCACTGATATCTTTATATGACTGGCTTTCATCCAAATGGTGTCCTCTTTTGAATTCCCTTTATCCTTTTGTTCTTTTTGTGCTGAGAAATAGTATTCTTAGCCTTTGAATGTTGCCCCTTCATCTCATACCTTTGTAGAGTAAAAGATACAGAGAGGACAAGCTTTCCAAATATTGAGATCTCAATGCTTGGCCTTTCTGATATTTTCTCTAACTCTTTTTGGTTAAGACAGTTGTTGCACTGCATTCACTTACTTAATAAGATGACATTTAAAGGTTTCATACTTTTTACTTACATTTAATACTTCACTGAATCTCCCTCTGGTGCCTTCATTTTTCTCCTTAGTATTTTACTTTGTATTTTTCCACTCTGTATCTGATTAATTAAAGAGAAGAATGTCATTTGGAATCAAAACACCATCCCATCACCATGTTCCTATAAAACCTCCTCATGAATCTTTTGGATTTCTATAAAACATGTTGTGAAATTGATCATATATAATGAGCTTTAATGTAATTGAAAATCAACTTAGTTTTATACTGGAAATCATTACATTTTCATATTCATTATAAGATTTGCAATGTATATCACTTTTCTTAGATTAAAGGACAAAAACGTTCCCTAGAAAACTGTAAATTCCTACCTGGTAGCTATGTTTGATTGCCTTTACATGATCCATCTCTCTCTTCATATGTCATCTGCTGCAAAATGAGTTATTCTCTAGAAAATATAGAAGAAAAGTAATTTTGCTATAAAATATCAACAATGATCTACAGAGAAAAAAAGTATAAAATTAAATTGCAATTACTGACCAAGACAAAATCATATATAACCAATTTCTTCAATACACATTTTTGTAAGCATTTAATTCAAATTCCAACAGAACTAAAGAGATGGTTTGATTATTTTAGGGCCTCCCTATTCAGCATAATGTGTTACCATTCCCTTAACTCAAAATGTGTAGCCAGTAGGACTGATGTGAATTGTAATAGGCCCCTGTGTAAAGTTAACATTGATAGATTAAGCATTTGCTACAAAACAGGGCTTTATAGACTTTGTTTTTTTTCTGTTATTATCTGATCAGCCAGATGCCCATCACCAGCTTGGTCACGAAGACCTTGTAGAAATCCTCTTCTATCTTCAGTACATGAAATCACCAGTGATTCATTTTTTTATGAAGCTCAGATTTAGTATATTAATTGGCGTAGGGAGAGGCCATCATGGATGAACCCATCTGTATCCCAGCTGTCTAGGGGAATGGAAAAAGATTTAAAATTAGGTTTATGATTTTGGTGACTATGTTTTGAGATCTGTAAGTACAGAAGAACATACTGCAGAAGCTGGAGATCTGACTCTATCAATTATAAGGATTTATGTTTGAGTCTTTCAGAGATGAAACCATCTGGATGCATTTTAAAGCTACCATTATATTTCCTTTTGGCTCATTATGCTAATAGTTATATTTACAGATAAATACATTGCAACAGGCCACTTTTTATTATTTTCAATTAAATCCTATTTATTTCCTCTGTATATTTTATGTGAAACTGATGTAATTGCAATCACTAATATGCATTTATAGTCCCATTTAAAATAGTAGTTGAGCACTCATAATTTTCAAAATATATTCAGCTCCATGGAGAGGGATTTGGGAGTCCTGATTGACAACAGGTTAACCACGAGGCAGCAATGTGCCCTCATGACCAAGGAGGCCAACGGGATCCTGGCTGCACCAGGAGGAGCGTTGCCAGCAGGTGGAGGGAGGGGATCCTGCCCCTCTGCTCAGCTCTGGTGAGGCTACACCTGGAGTATTGGGTGCAGTTCTGGGCTCCCCAGGACAAGAAGGACATTGAGCTTCTAGAGAGGGTCCAGGGGAGAGCAACAAAGATGTTTAAGGGACTGGAGCATTTGTCATATTAGGAAAGACTAAGCAATCTGGGCCTGTTTAGTCTGGAGAAGAGAAGACTGAGAGATTTGATCAACATGTTCAAGTACCTGAGGGGTAGTTGTAGGGAGGATGAGGCCAGGCTCCTCTCCGTGGTGGTTTGTGACAGGACGAGGGGTAACAGGTGTAAGTTGAACCACAGGAACTTCCATCTCCATGTGAGGAAAAATTTCTTTCCTGTGAGGGTGACAGAAGCCTGGAACAGGCTGCCCAGACAGGCTGTGGAATCTCCTTCTCTGAAGATCTTCAAACCTACCTGGACACCACCCTGTGCTCTGTGCTCTGGGTGTCCCTGCTTGTGCGGAGGGTTGGACTAGATGATCTTTAGAGGTCCCTTCCAACCTTAACCATTCTGTGATTCTGTGATTCATCCCCACAATATCTCTTAGAAGTATTATTAATTCTAATCTTCCAATATGTTACATAAGTTGCAACACACAGGCTCTGAGGCACCTTTCTCTGTTGTATGACACAGATACTGTGGCTGAGACTAGATAATCTCCCCAGATCACACATGAATATCTGGTAAAGTAGGGAATTAAATTCGCTGTTTCCATATGCCAGAATAGTACTACACCTGTTTCGCTTTCTATTTTATGGGAATAGTTATACTTTTTGTTCATGTAGCACTTTGCATTTTCAAAACATTATATGAACTGTAACTCATAAGCATTCCTGAAACTCTTAAAAGGCAGGAGACAATTAACTTGTGAACACAGGTTTTAGCCCTGAATGCAAAGTCTGCAGTGCCGAACATGGGTGCAGAACTTTCTGTCTCACAATTCAAGACACAGTGTTATGGAAGGCCAAATCTTTGCACAGTTCCTCCAATGACTCAATAGGCTATTTTGCCATCTTGTCCTGTACTCCTTTAACTATAAAAAGTGGTAATTAACAAGGGTGTTTTAAATCCTTGATTTAATGTTCTTTTAAAATAGATACAAGGTAAATGGAACCCTGAACAATCTATCTGTCTTTCTCTTCTCTAGTATTTCAAAGGCACCTAGAAACTTAGCCTCTAAGTATTACTAAGCGGATTTAGATCCAAAGGGCATGGTATACATAAAAATTAGCCTGGCTGTAAGGGAAAATGGAAAGGGCAGATTGGCAGCATTACATCAGAGAAAGTCTGTGCAACATAAAAGAGGAATGGAATATGATACGAGGTTGTACTTTCTCTTGAAACTCTATTTTAGATTTAAGATGACATTAATAAGGTAGCACCTCTATGCTGGTATTCCCTAATGCTGGTAGCATTATTATGTATAGGAGAAGAATATAATGCTCTTGTGTGTAATTTATATTGTCCCCAGTCTGTAGATGTCTAATCTTATGCTCTGGGGAGCTTTTTCAGAGAGTTTGATTCCAAATTCATAGGACTTTCAGCCATACCAGCGTAAGCAGATCATTAGATGTAAAGATGGTATTGGAAAGAGTAGATAAGAAATTTAACCATAGAATTAATTGCCACAAAATATAATGATTCTAAAAATTAAAAAGAAAACAGCAAGCGCTGTATATTTTAATGAATAGTGCAAATATTCAGCAATCCTGAAGAATGATGGGAATAAGACTATATTACGTGGTCAAATTATTCCATGACTGTACTTCCTTTCTTTCTAGGGGAAGAGTCAGGCAGGGTGCAGAAGAGACAGTGTTAGTTTTATAAAGGGGGAGTCAGGACTATAATGGCCAAAAGAACATCATTCCTACTCATTTCTGAAGTTAGCACAGAGTGAAGCAGTTTTCATTGGAGAAACAATCATTAAATGAATAGGCATGCTTTCATGTTCAGAATAAAAACCACTAATAAATACCAAAGGGGGAAATTCTTGCACCATGACAGTTTCTTCAAAGTTATGAGCTTTTGTGCTCTCTGTGACTTTTATTAGTCACAGAGAAGCAACATGATTTTCCAGGATGTCTACAATGTATAATGTGTAGCATCCTCTCAAGATTTTCCCACCAGCACAGCTGAAAGCTACTATTGCAGTAAGACACACCTTAACATTATATATTTCTTCCAAAGTAGCTTCTACAGTATTTTATATGAACAAGTTTGCCATGCACTTAGTTTTCTATTCAAGGTTTAAGAGAGTGATGAATGTGACTCTGTTTTGAGTTAAAGACGATTGATTCAGTTCACAAATGAGTTCATCTGATATTAGTATACAAAGCTGAACTGACTCTGAAGACAGGCTAAACATCAGAGAAAAAAGGGCAAAGGGACGGCAAAAGATCAGTTAGCCCAATCTCCTGCCTTGAAACAGGAACAAAATTGTAATGGATGGAACCAGTCATTTAGGAAATAGTTCTGTTTAGAAGCAGCTCAGAAGTAGTATCAAAAGGGACATATGATGAAAAAAGGGAGCAGTGTTACAAATTGCTGCTTCTGAAGTAGAGGTTCCTTAATCTTTCCTTCTATACAGTGTAGCATGATTGAAGTGACATTGCTAAATTTAGCAAAAACATCCTCATCCCAACCTAGGCGAGCATATAAGCAAGTCCCCAAGTTTAAATAGGCCTACAGAATAGAGAATAGGTCATTAAAGCGGTATGGGCACCTAACTCAGCACTCTAGTCTCTATTCTGTCTGTCTGACTCAAGTGACATTCATTGATCAAGTGCTATCCTGCGATGGCAATCTGCTTTGCAAATGCTATTTATGGAGCTTACAGGGCCCTGTGCAGTATGCAGGTTTCAGAGCAGTCGCGTACAGATTCATAGATGACAACCTGAAGTTGTGTAATGATTGAGATTATAAAGTGCATTGATAGAAGAGCCAGGTCAAGCTCCTATCAGGCCTAATTTTCAGTCCTCTACCATCAACAGTTCTTTATAAAGTTGTCTGCATTTCTCATAAAGTCCTAGCAATGTACAATTTTAATGTTACTGCTTCTTGTGATTTCCCTGAGGTCCAGTACCTGGATTGTCTCCCAGACATATGGGCAGATCATGTATAAAAAGGTACACTTATTCTTAGGACATAGGTCTTATTTTTGCAAAGCTTATCTTCCTACTAGACTTTATTGCTGTTTGTTGGTTGTCGAGGATGTTGCTCCATCTCTTGTCCAATTTTTTGATAATATTTGTCACTGAAGAATATGCTACTGTCTTATGCAGCTGCCTGCTTTATGTATGATGGCAAAAAGACATTGCAAAAGCTAAAAATGGTAAAATCCACTTTTCTGCAGCAAAATATAGATGGGAAAGATAATAAAATCTGTTTTGATTTGTAGCTTTATAACAGATATTGCAAATTATGTCAGGTATAAAGCATCTTAGCACTGAATGCTAAATTGCATTTATAGCAGAACAAAACTTACAAGAGGTATAAGATAAATTTATAATACAAATTTTAAAATTTCATGGATAAGCAAAGGAAAGATGAATGGAGTCTGCAACAGGACTCCACGTGTAATTCTGAGCTAGCATTTGCAGATGGGCTATAGTAATTTGCATCCTATTAGTGATGTCACCTCAGTTTTCTCACTGTATACCCATTCAAGGCAGGCAGGAATTCCATAATCCTGGCAAGGATTGTGGAAGAGTGGCAAGAGTGAAGACTCATATGTAAAGGCTTTTCTTCAGCTTGTGTGTCAAAAAGCTTTATTACTTTTTCCAGCTATCCTAGTTGAATGAATAAAAGATGTTACCATCACTTAGCGTCACCTTGCCATGCCCATGGTCTTAAAGAGCTGTGATTACAGCACTTCTGCTGGAAGCTGTTTTGGGTGCTTTGGTACAGCCTACTTGCAATATAGTGAAACTAATAGGACTGGAATCTGAGATAGGACCTCAACCTCACTATAAACCCTGCAGCATCCGTATCGAAATCAATGAAACCATTGCAATCCTGAGTTTAGACACACACTATATATGTATGTGTATATATATATATATATTTTTTTTTTTCTGAATGGGAATGTTAATGAGCCACAGTAGCATAGAAGAGGAGAATCTGACTCAAGAGGTTGTGTTAGTGCTGTGCTATGTATCTCAGCTTCTCAACATATTTTAACCTCCATGGTGGAAACAAATGCCTCAAAAAAAGGTTTTTTTTAATGAAATTAAGAATAAAAGCCATCTTTTGTAATAAATTATACTAAAGCCCCAAAAGTATACATAATTACCTCCTCTTTTTTAAATACATATGGTGCTGTTTTGTGAACATTTACAGCGACTACCTCTAACGTCACCATCCATTTTTATTGTTTTTTCTATACTATTATTATTTTGCATTACTGTATGTATGCAAAGCCATATACAGTACTGTGTAAAAAGACAAGTTCTGATGGACTTTTAAGCTCTTTTAAAAACTGTTTATTCTTAGAGATTGAACCAGATAATTTGAGTATTAATTTCTTTATGACAGCTTGTTATCTACTGGATTTAAGATGCCAATACTAAATTTGGATTATCAAAATTCACGTATCTGGACTGATTCTGAATAATTTTATTCCTGTCATGTCTGGGCATCAACAAATAACACTAGCCTAAATCATAATCATAGACAATTCATTTGCAAGAGGTTTTACTGTCTGTAATTGGTTGATGACAGAAAATAATAAATTTTGTAAGATTGAACTAATATGGTTGTGTTAAAGAGTTTTAAAAATTTGTTTAGAGTGACATGTTGTTGACCTTAAAAAAGTACAATGAGTAAAAATAGATTATTTGAGAAAAAATAAACCAACTCAAAATTCCTCTAAAAATCTACTAGAGATTTTTTTTTTCTGGATGTTCCAAGTGTCTGTCTCTTTCTTTTTTCTTTCTTTTCATTTTCTATAGATATTTTTATAAAATTTGCCAAGTGGTATGAGAAGATAACATTTCTGGAATTTGAATGATGACACTGTAAAGAGATAAGTTTTTTGTGCTGCCTAGTTGCTGTCAGAAATCCATCCTTGTTGATATTTCTTATGAGACATATCAGGTCACTTTTGAACCTATAGAATTTTAGGTCTTAGTTTTAGGGTGTTCTGACCGAATATGGCTGTTCTAATGGATTATTTTATTTTTCATGTAGAAAACCAGAGAAGAGGCCCAGGGACTTCCCCTGGGAATAGGTAGGATCTCAACACTGAAGTCAGAAATGCAGACCTTAACTCCATCCCTCTCAGCAGTAATTTTCTCCAGATATTTTCCAGGAGATACTGTGCACAACCAGACACTTCAGTCTTCTATGGAGGATGAAAGATTTGGCATCAGACTCATAATGTAAACTCTTGCAGATATTCCCAGTGTTGATACTCCTAAGTGGCCCAGGCCAAGCTCAATAGGTGCCTTTAATCTGCTTTGAGAAGACCTACATAATCACACAGAGCATTAAACCCAGTGATGACTGTTCTCATACAAACAAACCTTGAGGAGAAGTACTGTTTTTTCCTCTGTGCAACAGCCTCGTTATTAAAGCATTTTCCACTATGTGGAGAGCTTGGAAGCTCAAGCTCAATTCTTCTGACTTCTTGAGGTTCAATCACTACTAGCCAGGAATCTTCTGTGACTGCCACATTGTTAAAGTACCAGAGGAGACCTCACCCCTTCCGCTGAAAGAAAAGAAAAGAAAACAACAAAAATCAACAACAAAAAAAAGCTTGCTAAGTGGTGGAGAGAGCAATTAGGACTTTAGGATGGCAAATATGAAACCAGGATTCCGATCTGTACTTGAGGGAATGTTTCCATTAGAAGCAGAAACTCAGCACTCCCTGCTGTCTTTCACCTATGTTTATTCATAATCCAGAGACCACACTACACACCTCTGAGTGTGAGCATGTGAGCTAGTGGAGACAGTGTCAGGACGCAGATAAGCGAGTACATGCTACTGCTGCAGCTAAGCTGCCTCTGGAGTCTCAACTAGTTACTTGTAAACTAACCCAGGCATCTGTAGATCGCAGTGAAAACTGCAGTGTAAACACTGCATGAATGCCTAGGAGGTCCAATTTAGCACGGAATTTTAGAGATGCCCGAGAGATTTGGGATCCTCACAACTATGGTCTTCTCTCAGTAGTAACTTTTCAACTATATCTTCCAGATGAGGGAGTTTTTCTCTCTCCCCTGCACACACATAATAACCATGATTAATAGTATAATAACCACTGGTCAAAATATTTCCCTAGGGAATATAATGCTGGGAATATTCCTCATTGAATGTTTTTCAGCTGTGCAGTTCAAACTCACATCTTTGAATGTGAGACTGTCTTATCCAGCTGATTAGGTGGGAGGAGGGTATTAATTACTCCTTTGAGAAGATCTTCACTGAGCAGGAGACATATGGGACTAGAGAATGAGTAAAAGCCCAAATCACTACCCTGTGTCACCAAAATGTTCTGCAGGGTGGAGACCTTAGTTCAGATTTTGTTCGCAAGGAGCTATTTTTGTCTTGTCTCCATGTCCATCAGGTATAAATATTGCAGCCAAGTGAAAGGGAGACAAGGTGGTTTGGGGACACAGAGTGAGAACCTCTTTCCTCTTTCCTCTTTCCTCTTTCCTCTTTCCTCTTTCCTCTTTCCTCTTTCCTCTTTCCTCTTCCCTTCATCAACACCCTTCCATCTCCCCCATTTTCTTGGAGTATGTGATCAGTTGGCCCATCCTTCCTTCCATGCCACAGAGAATCTTTATCTATGCGGAGAAGCTAGTGCTGCTTTAGGAGTAAAAGTTGTTAAATCTGCTCAGAAAGCCCTGGAGAGGGTAAGGGTGACTATTTCTGCTATGGCAAAGGATGTAAGGGGGCAAATGGTTGCTCCTAGATGGTTCCTCCAAACACAGTACTGTTCCCCAGGAATACTCCTAATGCAGATCATAAAGTGGGTCATAATAAATATTATTCATTGACTGAGTTCTTTTTAAAACAGCAGCCTAAGTATACAAGTCTCTAAGTCTATAAGAATCCATTTCGTTGAAAATATAAAACAAGACAGGACTTACTTAGAAAACAAAGAAGATGTCATTCCTGGTAATTACTTTAATCATTTCACATTATCATACTTTATGAGCATCAGAGGAAAGATTTCTTAGAAAAGGGATTGCTATCAAGTGCACAAGGTGGCAGAATATTTTTTATGTGTAATGTATTTTATAGATCAATTTCTTTGTTTCGTTGCTGCAGAAATGGAAGACAGAGTGTATACAGAATTTTAAGGACCATCTCTTCGAATACCAGAGATTTCTAGTGACAAGGAAAACTCCACCTTTTTCATCAACAGATAATAAGGCAAGGAGAAAGTACAGTATTTTGCAAATACAAAATCTTTAAACTGCGTCAATGTCTATTATAAAAGAATGCATTTTTTTTTAGTAAGATGGACAATGCTAAGTCCAGTATTTTTTTAGGACATTTTTAATTGAAATATTGCTATAGCATGTTATGATCTATTTATGGACTAACTGTCAATGTATCTGTTTTTGATACCATTTGTTCGGTAATGGATAGCAGGATTTACAAGTAACACTTCTAAAGTTAATTCCATCCCTAATGCTGCACTAAGACATCATCCAAAACTTTCTTTGGAAGAAAGCATCCAAACTGTTATTATTAATTTTTAAGCAGTGTAAAAGCGCATAGTTACTTCTTGTAATCAAATTTAACCTCATAACAACAACAGAACCAGCAAAATACTAAAACTTGAAAAATTCTTTATTGTCATCAACTTATACCATTTCTTAGCAAAGCACATGTAGGACTTTCATTCTCTTTATCAATGAACATTGAGAGTTTTTTGTTTGTTTGTTTGCTTGCTTTTGTTGTTGTTTGTTTGTTTGTTTCTTAAGACCAGTATCTTTCCATGGAATTACATTATTTTATGTGTTATGGATCTTATTATTTAACCACATAACTATTTGGGAATAATTGTCAGAGGATCTCAGTTAAAGGGCACTGCATGACAATGCTGTGAATACACAGTCCTGCAAAACCAACAGATAATAACCAGTGTTCCTATATCTGTTCATCTAACTATTTCTTTTGATTAGTTTAGTATATGTTTGATAGAAAAACTTCCTCACTCCTTTTTTTATCACTTTGACTTAAGAGAAGTAAGACATATTTTCACCTGCCTTTAATAATGTATATTAAACTGTTGGATTGACCGAAAATCATAGTTGAAAGAAGTCTGTATACAAAGAAGGAAAAAAGTCTTTCTTCAGCTGCAATACCACCCATTACTGAATCATATCTTGGCTAGACTGGATTACATAGAGTGAATGGAAAAAAGTATTTGAAAAGTAAGCATTTGATCATTGCTTCTGAGCCTTTCCCAAGGAATAATTAACAGCGCAATGGTCTCCTTTGGCTTTGTGATCCAGCATTATAAAGAATGGGAAAAGATATGCAGGGTGGAACAAAAGGTATAAAGTTCACAGTTATAAAATGGAAAAGAATTAAGGTCAAACATCAGGAAAGTATTCATAAACTATGAGGAAAATCATGTAATGGTAAGATTTTCCTAGAAAGGCAACATCATTCTTAAATGTAATGTGGAAATTGTTTTAGGGGACTAACTGTTGGATTGCTACAAACATTAAAAAAATGCATTATGTTCACAAATGATATGTAGAGATGACACTTAGTTAAATGGGAACAAATGTTTTTCTGAACAGCTGGAGTCAAACAGTCATCTTTTACAGGAATTTTTTCCACAATTTATAGTAACAACAACTAGACAGCGAGTTAATCTATAGAAGCCTTCTTTGTACATATACATATACTATGTGACCTTTTAAGCCTTAACAATAAGAAAGAGTGCTTCTGGTAATAAAAATTAATTACATAAAAAAAAAAATTGCACTGAAATCCGTAGAGCGGTGCTAGTTTACCTGAAGTGAAGTTCTGTTCTAGCTCTAGGAAGCTGATGTTGCATATAGTAAGGGAGGCCTTGATGTGGCAAAACCCAAGATAGCATGTAATCATTGAAGTTAGTACTGTAATACATAAAATACCAAAACTCATGGATGTACTGGAGGATTAAGCATGTAAATTTAATTGCATGGATGATTGCTTTGTGGAACCAAAAAAAAAAAATTATTGTGTCAAGATTTTAGATACATTTGAAAATGCACAAGTGCTAGTGACGGCAATGAAAAATGTAGTCATCTCTGTTCATGGGGTAAATACATGAAGTACATTCTTTTGTTTTCCTAACCATATTTGTGTTTCATGATTTATCATTAATGACATATATAAAATAGTCAGGTGGCAAATTGTTGTGGCTTAATTGTTTAGATACATGACATCTAAAGTTATTATTTAATACAGAAAAAAATAGGCTAATGTTTAGATAGATGATATCTAAAGGTTCATCTCTCTGAATAAAACTAATCAATTCCCAATGACATCTTTTTCTTTTTCATTGAAATTCAAAAATCACAGCACTATTCTTCAGTCATATTGACCCTAATACCAAAATCCCTCAGAACAAAATTTTTCTCAGTAAAAATGCACCACACAACATAAGAATTATGGATTACATTACAAAAATTGTAACAAATATATATTTTAAATCAGATTACTTGGAAAAAAAGTGATAATTGTGATTCTGGGGACTGGTTTAAATCAGAAAAAAGCAGAAAAAGTAGACTTTTTTCTGTATGGAATATTAAAAAAAAGTAAGACTGAGATGTAGATCTCAATCACTGCCTGGATAAGTCTTTACACTACAATCAACTACTGTCCTTCAAATCTAGCTCCTCGGAAATTACTTTGTTTCATCATCTGATCAGAAAATGAGCATATTGGTGAGAGCAGAAGAACCCCTCTAATGACTACTTCCATGTTATGTATTTCTGACTCAGTGAATACCTGATAGTTAATGCTGTACAAGAAATTATTCTGAGATATCAGAATTGCGGCATGATGATGGCTCATTTTAAAATGAATCATTTTCTCAAATAAGTAACCGTCACTACCATGTCTGAAGCAGAGTTCAAACAGTTGTATATTTTAAGGTAAGCATAACAAAGGCAATTTCAACTACACTGTATATAAACTTCTGTTTGAAATAAAGTATAGTTTTAGAAAAATATCTACTCCCAATTGAAAGATATAAAATGATAGACATGATAGTTATGAAGTAATAGAGTCTATCACAAAGCAAATGAATTGCTTTTAAGTTCAAATATTCATCTTTCTTACTTTTGATTTAATTTTGTCTTGCTTAAGGCTCTGGGTTTATTTCTATACATATATATTTTAATTCTGAATATTCTGAAATTGCTATTTTAAAATCACTCTTGCTCCTTTTTTTAGATGAATGAAATAATAGACTGAATTTCTTGTTTTGCTATCACGCACATTTTCATAATAATTTTTCAACATATATTTTTAAACAAAGGTATTATGGATATTTCACAAGCAGTCTTGACCTCACTTGACATAGAGGTAAAATTTTATTTGCTACTTTCTTGCTTATAGAAACAAAGTTGACATTTGCCCATTAGCTGTTGAAGCTCTCTGTCTTGGGATTTCGCATGTAGCTGATGATCACCTTCACGAGTGATTGCTTTTTTAAGTGTCAATTCGTCTCTCTAATGATAATGAAGATGCTATTTTATAATTCCATCCAATAATATTTCCATTTCAATGTGATACGTGTTCTTTGCTCCCAAATTTGTATTACTAGATTTGAAGCAATGGGATAGCAGGATAGCAGAACCAAACCAGTCTAATCTCCCATGAAAATTGTCCAAAGAATGGACCTTTCACTAAAAATCTGGAAATAAAAAGGCAATGCATATGGCTCTGACCTAGAGCACTTTCCTTATTGGCACAGCATTTAAACAAAGCTACATTCCGCCATGCTGTTGAGCATGTTATCTAAGGATTGTCCGTAGACATCCCTGGTATCCATGTTATCTGTTATTACTGTGAATCTTTACTTTGTTATATCCTATGAGGTGCCTGTATGGAGGCTTCCTTCTCTTGCCTGAGTAACTGTAACCCACTTTCCACATCTCTGTGGGAGCACCCATGTGAAGGCTAGACCTATCCTCCATCCTGTGCAACACCTGGATTCTGCAGGCACTTCCACCATTAAAATATTTGGTGGATGCCTTTTTTTTCTAAAGTCAGAGTGTCAGAGGCATCACAATGCCTTCCACTGAGAGCTGACTGATGGAGAGCAGGCATTTGTTCTTCAAGCAACATGTTCAGAAGTGAGCTGGAAAGAGAGTGAGCTCTGAGGTCATAAAGTTTATTGATGACTGGAAGTTACTGAAACTGAAAAGGACAAGAGCTCGCTATGAAGAACTGCAAGAGGACCTTATGAGATTGAGTGACTGAGCCATATAATGAAGGAAGAAATTAAATGTAGATAAATGTCACAGAATCACAGAATCACAGAATGCTTAAGGTCGGAAGGACATCTAGTCCAACCCCCCTGCATATGCAGGGTCACCTAGAGCACGTGGTACAGGATCAGGTCCAAATGGGTTTTGAAGATCATCAGAGGAGACTCCACAACCTCTCTGGGCAGCCTGTTCCAGTGCTCTGTCACCCTCACTGTCAAGAAATTTTTCCTTAAG
>JAWLRI010000187.1:616154-632126 GCA_034781795.1 Crypturellus tataupa
CCTCTTGTTCTGTCACTGGCCACTACTGAAAAGAGGCCAGCACCATCCTCCTCACTGCCTCCCTTGAGGTACTTATACACACTAATTAGATCCCCTCTCAGCCTTCTCTTTCCAGGCTGAACAGGCCCAGCTCCCTCAACCTCTCCTCATAGGGCAGATGTTCCCCGATCATCCTCGTGGCCCTGCGCTAAACTCTCTCCAGCAGCTCCACATCCCTCATGTACTGGGGGACCCAGGACTGGACACAGTGCTTCAGATGTGACCTCACCAGGGCTGAGCAGAGGGGCAGGATCCCCTGCCTCGACCTGCTGGAGGCGCTCCTCTTAGTGTTAAATGATACACATGGGAAAAAAACAACCTCTCAACATTATGTATAAATTGATGGACTCTCAGGTGACCATTAATGCTGCAGGAATGACACTTGAGGTTATGTTAGATAGATCCTTGAAAATGTCAGCTCCATCCAGGGCAGTTGGAAAAAAAGAAAAAAAAAATCTAATAGTTATTAGGAATTAATTTGAGAAGAAAGCAGACATCAAAATGATGCCATTATATAAAGTCATGGGTTGCACAGAGGTCAAATCTCTGGAGTGGAAAGGTTTCCTCTCTGCACTACACAAATACCCTTTGTGCGGAAACCAGAACCAGGGAGACCAAATTATACCCTGATATGGGGTCAGGTTGAAAATGAGATACCAAGAACCATAAATCTGGAAACATCCCTGGGAAAAGCAGTGTGTGCCTAGCTTAATTCTCTAGCAAAAAGATACTGAAGCACACATGTTCTACATTAGTTAAATAGGTCCCCATACAGAGGGAAAATAAAGTTTGTGGAAATTAGTGATTTCTTTATTAAAAAATTCCTATCTTTTATAAATAAAAAATATGTGAAATGCTGTTCAGAGTGTACATCTCCAAACCTCCCACCTCTGCCAGGTCAACGCTCACAATGAGAGGTGAAGAGGGACTCCTCGTCTGTGCATCTAAGCAAGCTTAAGTACTAATCTTTATATTCTCTGAGAGTCAGCTAAGCTGCATTATGTCCAATTCTGTACTGTTGTTTTCAATGGATTTCTGGACAGAGACTTGGCCATATCCTATTGCAAGCACAGTTAGAATTGATTTGCACGACACAGCAGCCTACAGAAAATGTGTGATCATGCCCAAAATTTAATGGCAAAATTTGTAAGGTACATGAAACTCCTTTACCATATATGTGAGGTTGAAAACAACAAGAATACTACATTAGAAGAGTTATTGGGAAGAGAGAGTACTTATAATAACTAATGTGAAAGCACATAAAAAATAGTTTTGTGTCCTGAAACCTCAATTATGAGCACCAGATTAAATACTGAGGTGAGGGTAGGAGCATTTTTGTTGGCTATGGTCTGGATGCTGACTGTTTTCATTGGTTAATCACAATCCCCTCGCCTGCAGAATCTTAGCCATTTGTACAACTTAAAAATGTTACTTTTCTTTTACTTTTTCCTTCAAAGTTGCACTCCGGCCACCTTTACAAAGAAATGCTCCTCAGAAGCAGCTTATCTCAAAAACTGAACCAAACAGAGAATGACATCAACTTGGATAGTTTTATTAGCATTGGTATTGTGTCAATGAATTGCTTCCTTTAAAAATCAGCAATAGCACTTTAGGAAGATTTATAACTAATGAATTGGTCTAAACAAACAAATAAATAAGTTAAATCAACAATATCCATTCCAGGCAGGGACTTTTTTTCTGACTTTTGGTAACGCTGAGGCTGTAATAAATATATCACTTTTAAATGAAATATTACAGAATAAGACAAAATAAACATGGCTTTGGCATCACTTATGCCTGTTCAGACAATGTTATAAATCAAAAGGCAAAACTATTTTATTTTTACAGGGAAATGGAACCAGTTAAATCTTTTTAAAGAAGCATTACATTGAAAGATATGATGTCAGAAGTAGTTATTTGCTTTTTCTCCTCTCCATCTCACCCGTCCCTCTTCATTTATATGCTTTTTAATGCCAACAAGTTAAGAGTTTGGCCTGGAGAACTAGAAATGAGAGCCAAGGGAAATTCTTCCTCTTCTGGTCCTTATAGCCATATATTGATTCATACACAGTCTATGAATCTGGGGATACTGGTAAAACTGGGGAATATATGAAAAAGAGATAAGAACTTGCATAGATCTGTGTATTTAACCAGAAAAGTAGACAGGAGAATTCCTATTAGTCAGAACAGTACAGTCGCGGCAGCAGTTACACAGTGTACAAGGTAACACAGAAGCATTGGCAACAGTTGGTTTCATCCCTTACTGGGAGGTGGAAACACTGGGAAAATCACCAAGCATTAATCAGGTATTTCTTTTGATATATATCATTACACTGCCCTTCCAGAAGTGTCTATATGACTGTGGTACAATCTCATTTATATTAAAGCCATGAGAAAAACTTTTAGGAGAAGTAATTTAGTGGCACAGATTGATTGCTAGGGAAGAAGAAATGGTATTTGGATGACACTTACTAAAGCAATGAATTAGTTTTGTGCTGCCTTGTTCTTCCTTTAAAAATCATAACCTTGTGATAGGAAAGAGAAAGAAGCTGAAGGAAAGAATGTAAGCACAGATCCCTGAAGAGATTAATGAATAGATGGAGAATGAATGCAGTCTTTTTGATTGCCTATATGCTTCTGGCCTGCAGTGATGTATCAACCCACTAGGGAATAGTGTGGAATAGTGAGTAATAGGAAACCAGGTACTAGGGGAATTGATCTTATTAGTTATTTCTATTGCTAGAAGCTTTTGATGGATGTCTTACATTGTCCTGCAAAGAAGGCCATGTAACTGAGGGGCAAGGAAATGGAGAAAAAAAAATTCCTTCCTTGGTTTAAGCACGTATATTCATCTCTCTCTTTCTCACTTCACACTGATCTCACTGTTCTTCTTTACTCTGCATCATCTTTGGGGTTTTCATGCTCCGGATCAAGGTCTGCTTGCAAATACATTTGTAACGTAGTGTATTTCAAGTACTCTGTCTCTATATATCTCTTGCAATTTTTGCTAGAGGCTACAAACAATAACTAGAAGCCTCCTGTGCTCCTGTGAAAGGGAACAGAAGACACCTGACAGGCATCAGGAAAGCCTATTTTGCAAAGACCTCTCTACCAAGATACACGGGAAAAGCAGGGCCAGATACGGAGGGGAATGGAGAGAGCTTCAACTCTACATCATGCGTGTTGGTCACATAAAAGCCTGGCATACTTTTTTTCCTGTTTGAACAGTGAATTTCATTTGTCAGTGAATGTCCTAGCTCCTGGAATGAAGGAGTCCTGAACATCCTTGATGCCTCAGAAGTAACATATAAGCAAAGGAAAAAGCCTATATTTGATCAGCTTGTGTAAAAGAATTGTTGAAATTTGGTTTTGGATAATCTAAATGGTGATTTTTGAAAGGAAGTCATAGAAAAAAGAACTACTAATACTTTCTAGGGTCAGGGGTATTCATAAACAAACAACATTGACACACATCTTACATTTTTTATTAAATGTCTACGTGAGGAATCTGGTTAAGAAAACCTGGAAGGGATTCCTGGAAAGTTCTTTTAAGGCAAGGGCTTGATAAGGGGAAAACAGTAGGTTTGACAAGTGTGAGAAACAATCTATTGTTTATTTTTGTTGACCTTTGTATTCACCTTGTTGCTGTGTCAAAGTATTTTTTTTTTTCAGAATAAAGCAGAAAGGAAGTCTGTGCCTATTAAAGTTCTGACATGTTCCCTTCCTGCTCAGATTTTATCCTAACAAAGGAGTGTTGCATCATGATACAAGAGCCCAAGGGGACTGTAAAGATGGTACCAATGTATTTTTGCTGTTTAGGACACAGAATAATATTGATTAGAATGTAAAAAGATAAAATTAATTAATTAATTCAGGGTACTGCTTATGTATATAATCCAATAAATGTCTCAGGTAAACTTCAGAAATAGCCTGAGTGACACCCAGGAATCCTCCCTTTTGCATGTGCATGTGAAATTTTAGTCTACAAGATCGAGGTGTTGGGAGGTATCAGACTTCAGGAAATGAGGGAACTGTCCTTTGTTCATCAGCATTCTGAGCAGCTGTCCCAGCTATCAGACTGTGATGCTAAAGAGACATCCTTCCTCCTTCGGAAATGATCATGTTAAGCTCCTGTTATAGTCAGTGGAGAGAAACAGGAATATTTAAGGCTTGTAGAAGTACTGATCATTTCCTACTGACTTTGACTGGTCTCTATATTGATTATATACTGACATTTCTCTCTACAAATATATCTGTACTGTAGCTACCTGTATTGAAAGGAGATAAATACCACTCCTAAGGATTCTTTGGTACAAATGCACTACAAAAATAAAGTCACCAGATGGTAGAAGAGAGAAAATGCTGCATAATGTTAGGAGACGAGGCCTTAAGATTCTCAGATAGGGTACCCCAAGTTTGCAGATGTAGGACCTTCTGCTCCTACAGATCCTGTTTGTCCTAGGACTAAAAATACTACTGGTTTACCTTGGAAGGGATTGTGAAGATTGTCTGTGAAGTTATGTGTGACAATCATAGGAAAGTCATAAAAAAATGCAAGTACACAATGATGATCACAAAAAGGGTACCATACAGAAACCAATGTGATGACGGTACACTGAATAACATTTTGACAATGTTCTTTAACTGAATGTGATCCTTCCAATGTAATGAATAAGCTAAAATACAGTCCCAAAAGTATGCACATAATTAACTGAATTTAGAGAATAATAATAAATAGCAGAATTTAAAAACACTAAATACTTACCTATGCAGAGCCATGGCTGAAAGATTCCTGAAACAGTGCCCTGTTACACTGTAGGTAATGTCACCTTACAGGGAAGGTAATGTCACCTTACAGGGAAGAAGGAAAGTCTGGATTGTGGAGTATCTTTAACAGGAAGATCTGTGCTGTGTCAGTTGGACTTGAGCCCTCAACATTATAAAGGTGCAAGAGAATTCAATAAAAAGATAGTGTGGATGGTTTTAGGAGAAATGTCTTTCTCCATCAACTTAAAAATAGTTAATAGCTGAAAGTTAACTTAAGAAATGGAACGGGTATTTCCTTGCTCTATTGTTCTGGATGTAAAGATAATTGGTAAGACTTTTTCAAAAGACAGCAGGAACACTGCTTCAGCTGGCATTCTGGGAGATTTCAGTAGCTCGGGATATTTCTGGTATCTTTTGAAAATTATTTAGAAAATTCACATAAGCAACTGTTTGCTTTTTCAAAATCTTTACCTTTATGAGATTTTTATCACTGTCATTCAACAAAATAGTAAGAAAGAGGAAAGAGAGGAGCTTTAATTCTGGGAGAATTATAGGAATGTTTCCTGCTCAGAATCTCAGAACGTTTAGAAGTGAACCTAGAGATCTGCAATGTGTGAGTGCTCTTTGTTTTTTTGCTTGTTTTGTTTTTTAATGAAAGCATATTGGAGTAACAGGATCACCAAGATCAAAAGCTCTCACTCATGAATACATCTTCTAGGTCAAAATGGCTGTAGAATCTTAGCAATGACCCACCATTTAAATAGTCAATGGTAAAGCTGGATGGGTAAGGCAAAATGAGAAAGAGTGTGTGGGCTGCGGCTGGTAGGACTGCTACTCCATTGCAGAATCATTTTAAAACAAGAGTCAAGTTTTGTGGAGAAGATAAGTTCCCATCATTATCTCTCTGAAGTGCGTCATGAAGCTCTCGGGGGCAATCTCTGCCTTTTTCTTTCATTGTAGGGTGTCATCTAAGCTATTTTCTTTTTTTCTGTAAAAGTGAAACGTGAGTTCAGACAACTGAGAAGGAGATGGACTGGTATATGTACATATATTGTAGAATAAGCTGTGAAAAGGACAGAAAATGTTAGGAACATTAGGATTGTGTACTAATTGTAATAGGAGGGGATACAGATGATGATCTGAGAGTTTCTTTTTCAGGCCTATACCTTTGAGATCTCAGGAAGTAACTCATCTGGTTTTATGTTAATGTTTTGGGCAGGGACCTGTCTTTTGATTGCATTGGGATGGCATCACAGTGCTTTCTGTCAGTTCCTAACCAGAATGAACAGCAGCTCTGAGTGCTGGGCTGTGGCTTGGCCATAGCAGCTCACAGCAGTTGTGTCATGGCTGTTCTCATCCGCGACTGGCAGCTGTGCACTTAACTTGTGACAGTTTCTAGAGCCAGGTTAGCAACCCCTCCTTTTTCCACTGTTGGAAAGGCCTTGGCATGCGATGTTTCCTGAAAGTAAAATGTTCTGGCGTCACTTTATACATCTGCTCCTCCCTAGGCAAAACAGTGAGTTTGGCTCTCCAGGTTTTGTTTCCTGACTCTTCATCTCTTCCTTCTCATTCTTGTTTATCTCAATTGTCTGACCCTTGTCAGACTCTTATCCTTCATTTCTGGGGAAAATACTAAAGAAAATTTTAGGTATTGTGGAGAAGCTTGGGGATGATGCTAACAAAGAAGAGAAGGTCTGAGTTGTGTGTGTTGCATGCCTGGAGCTGCTCTTTGATACTAGTAGAACTATTTAATTTCAAGTGTTAGTCAAGTGATGTATTCCACAAAATACCCCCGAGGGTAGTCACTGTCCAATCTTACTGGACAGCACCAAAAAATAAAGTAAAATAAAATAGAAATAAAAGTCACAGACTGTCAAGATGAGGACCGTATGAGGCAGTAGCATTCAGGCCAATTTTGCCTTTCTCTAGCTACACTCTATATAGCAAGAACATAGTTCCTGCTTTGATTTGATACAGCTATACAGAAAAACCTTCATGGAGGATGAGAGAAGAACCCCAAATCTGAGTTTGCCTAGCTTTGCTTATAACTAATCCATTCTTATCTGTGGTAGACTTTTGTATGCAATGGAGTAACCTGCGCATACACTCACACAAATGTATACTGCACACAGTCAGATTAGAGCTGTGTAACATATATAACATGTGTAAGTTGATTGTAGAATAAGTTTTGAAAAGGAAGGGGAATAAAAATTTAGGAGCTTAACAGTTATTCTCTCTCAGATAGAAAAGAGCAGCTGCAGAAGTGCAACAGTGCAGGAACGTATATTTTTTAACAAATATTCTGGTGTTGTAATACCTGGAGATTTTTGATAACGAAATTGAAAAAAGTCTGAGGTATGAATCTGATATATTTTTCAATAAAAGATTAATAAGCCTCCAAAATATCTGAATATATAAGATCTGATCAGAATATCTCTTGTATGTATGTGTACAACATGCTGGTCTTAATCCACGTTTTATTTTAAATGCCATAGAAAGTCACAGTCAGGGCATCTAAGAATCATTAAAGGTGCTTTATTAATATCCCATTTCTTGACCTTTATGCTATAACTGAATTGAATTATAGGCTCAGACTTTTTCTACGACCTATTTAAAACATTAATCTCCCCCGATGCATTTTTTCCGTTAATTTATAATAGCTTCATTAAATGCAGAACTGATTTAATGGCAAATTGATTTCATGTCTTTGGTGATATGGCATGGTCTAACACAATGACTCATAACTCTTCATTGGGTAAGTGTTTGCAAATAATTAAAAAAGTGGATGTTCGATGATTTTATGCTAGCACTGGAAGATCAAATGAATCTTCCAGTATTTCAGTATTTTTTTTTTTTAATAATCCATTCAAAAATACAAATGAATCTCTTCAAGTATTTCGGGATGCTAGATGTTGCTAAAGATTGCTGGTATGATATGAATTTCAACATGAATCCATATTCAAACAAGTATGGTAATTATTATCCAGCAGCTAAAATTAGTTTATGATTTAGATAGCAATATTTTAATAATCCCAAGATACAGACTTCAGTTGTATTATTTTAGTCCAGATAAGTGAAAGTAGAGGGGGAATATGATACTATACTACAGAAAATATTGTAACACAGAGGTGGGAAATAAATTGCTCACAGTGGACCTGAAGAGAAGATATATGGGCAGAAATAGCAACAGTGGAGACTTAGTTTAAAAAGTAAAATATTTTTAATGGTAAAAAGGTAATAGATTGCTTTGTAAAACTGTGGAAACACTATCACTGGAGTTCTTAAAAACTGTTTGGCTAAGCAGCACTCAAGAATAGTGTTGACAGAATTGATTGTGTTGAGGGACAGAAGCACAGAATACATGACCTCCCTTTGGGAGTTATGTGATCGAATGTTTCTTATTAACGGTCTTTCAAGAGTCCAGGAATAAAATGAATATGGCAAATGGTTGTTCTTAAAGGTAATGTTGCAGTTTGTATTGATATTCCCTTTATTTTGGAAGATCTCAAGTCCACAGCCAGCACAATTTTTTCTATTTCATAAATACTTTGGAGAGTCAGTACAACAATTTGCACAAGCAGCTAACAACAAAAGATTGAAGAATTTGTGCAGTTCTGTATGTGCTTATAAAAACTGTACTTGTTTTCACCTTCTGTAAGAATTCCAGTGATAAAGCTGATCAAGCACTTCAAAAGTGCTTTAGATGTGATCTGAAGCCCATTAGCGACAGTAGGAATATTTCTATTACTTTTTAATAGGCTTTGTGTCAGGACTTTTGTGTGTTGTTCACACAGTAACTCCTATTTTGGTATTAGTAATAAATACTCAGCATGACAAATTTTGCTTTTACCTCTGTCAAATGATGCTTATTCCAATTTTGCAGTCATTTGCATGTGCCCAGCACTGTATTTCTGAATTGTGTTTAGAAAAGCTGTTATAGAGCTGTTGAGTCAGATGTGTTCATCTTAGGGAATACAGTGGATCCGACTTTGTTTATCTCTCTGAAGACTTCATAATACATCTTATGAAGAGACAAGCTGTGTTATCAAAATACAGTTAACTAAACAGAAAAGTGTGGGAGAAAATCCTCATCTCATTTGTTAAAAATACAGCTCAGACTGAATTTAACAATGCTATTTTTATTCAGAGATATTTCAGAGCACACCCACTCCTGTCTAACATAGACAACTGTCTTAAACACAGCACTGGTTTTAGAACTCAGCTGCAATTGATCCTCTTAATATCTGTTATTTGGTGACCATAAAATATCAGGATTGGGAATGGCACTATTAGAACAACATAAAAAAGTAACAACAGCAGCAGAATGAAACGGCAATATCCAGGCGGAACACTCATGTAACACAATAGTATTTTTATAGAGATATTACAGAGAGATGAGAATAATTACCATAAAGAAGGCATAAACATCATGAATTTGAAGGTGCCTGGTTAGTGCTTCTATTGTTCCTCTGCAGTCCAACACTAGTTTCTTTCTCAAAGGAATATTTAGCAAAATGCAATACTCTTAATTAACAGTCTTATCCAAAGCCATATACATCTCATACTGAACTGTTATTTATCAGGGCAAGAATGTTTCAGAAAGATGCTCCTTTAAAACTTGTCTAACTGTTCTTCAGGAGGTCTGAGGAGGAGACCCAAGGGTGAAGAATACCCAAAGATTGCCAAGTCCCCCAGCCTCAGCCCTACTGAGAGCAGCTTGAGTGTTTCCAGGTGCCTTCCTCTGGGACGCCTCAGGTGGTTCAAGTGACAACAACTCTGGACACCTGTCACATTAGGGTTTGCCCTTGCCTAGAACTGAATGCTTGTCCTCAGTTTTAAACTTCCATTTCAAAGATTTTTCTAGAGGTAAGCTGTTATTGTTGGTACGTTACCTGTGGCTTAGAAGCAAACAAGAAGCAAAAACCTTCAGAGCATCATAAATACTAGCCCTTCGGGGGAAGAGAAAAGGACCAGAGGGTGTTAGTGAAGTTCAGGTATGTTTTAACTCTTTCACTTCTGACAGAAATGGTGATAACAACAGTGATGAGTTGCCAGGATTCTTCATCTCTTTGAATTTTCATATGCAGTCTGGATAAACATCCTGGTGGGCATGTTTTTCTGCCAAGCAAATAACTAGGAAAAATGCTATAGGCATTGTTGCATGGGAGGCTGGATTATGTGATTTTATATTTTGTTCTGGTTTTAACTCATCTATTCATAACGACTCCTTGTTTATCACATGCTTCTTAAGTCTGTTTATTGCATGATTTTGATAAATATATCTAGTGACTCTTTGGAAACTGGAGTATTTTCTCCATTGTGATAATGCATCCAATACAGCTCATGTCTCTTCTGTAGAAATTCTAATACAGGAGACCAGGTAAGCGTACAGAATTATGTGAACTCAAAGCCGCCCCTGGATCTTATTTAGTCCATTTGCTGGAAGCACAGAAGGATTGGTTTAGGCAGTCTGAGTCATCTCAAACCTAACAATAAGTTTGAGGTTTCTCTGTTAATGAGGGAAAAGAAGATATCCTTTTGCTTATTTCAGTAAAAGCTACTCTTGTTTTTGAAAATATATTTTAATAGTTAATCTCAAATTTCCTCAGCTGCAGCCTGCACACATCTTGTAAGGATTAATCCTTCTTGATAAATAATTGATATCATTCTTCATCTCATCTGTTTATGGGTTGCGCTGTATGATGTTCCTCACATTTGTCTTTGCTCTGGAATTATTAAAACTATTTTTACCTCCACATCCAATTCTTCAGACCTTTTTTTTTTGACATTGCTTTCCTATTTTTTTGCTAGTTTGCAAAGTCTAAGGAGTGAGAATAACACTTGAACCATTACTTAATCAGGAGCAGATAGTCAAGTGACTAATCATTTGTTCATTTGTTGTAGTTGTAAGGATGCATGGAAGGTAGAGTCTTTCCGCACTAATGACATCTGAAGTGAAATGCACTTAAACAACCCTTTGATACTTATCAGAAATACATTCCTCTTCTAAATACTGGAAAGGCAGTATGTTGGTGTTAATAAATAGCAGAGAAACAAAGGCAAATGAAGTGTCCGTTGGTCTGAGAAAAGCAGGTACAGTATTAAACCAGTTGCCAGTTGTCTCTCCTCCTAGGCTTTTCTTTAGCCTTATGTCTTAGATACCTAGTTGTAACTGATTTCTCATGCTTTATTTTCATTAATATGTTATAGAATAGTTTTAAAACAGATGTTCTTTGAATGATTCCACCAGCTCAAGTTACTGATAAGAAATAGCTGAAATTCCTGCTTGCTTTGTGGAAAATATTTCTGTAGAAATCAGCAAACAGAAAGTAGTTCTTTTTGAAAAGTGTCTTGCTTGTCTCTCAAAAAAGGAGGGCAAAATACTTTGACACATGCTCAGTGTTGAGGGAATTCTGTTTCTTTGTTTTATTTTGTGGCATTTTTTTCCCCACAAAATATTTGTCATTGTTTCGAGCACCTGGCAAAGATTCACTTGAGCTGCTTGGCAGTAGTATAATGTAGCTGCAGGAGCTGGGCAAACCCCACAAAGCCCTGGCTCCCAAGACTCATGTGTGAGGCCTTGTTGTCCCTGTGCTAGGACACTTGCAGAGAGGACGGCTCGTGGCTTCACTGGGAGGCCAGAGGGAAGAGCAGCATGAGCAGCAGTGTCTGGTCACAGACTGCACGTACAATCCTCCCAGGTGACCTGCCCACAAGGCGGAAGGACATGTGTTCCAAGGATTTGGTGGCACGGTATCCTCCTGCCTGGAAGACCTAATCCTCTCTGCTTTATCCCACTGTGATTTTATAGACTTTATTGCACCTCCCTCTTGTTTCTCTCTTTTCTGAGATAAGCTGTCTCATCTTTTCTTCTTTATGAGGTTCCAAGACTCTTGAACTGTTTACTGCTCTTTTGTGCTTTTGCTTCCTCTTAGAAACTGAGAGACAGTAGCTTGACACATGCCACTTTTCTACCTCACCCTGCACTGCCGTGCCCATTTGGAAAGTCCAACCAGGCCTTTGGAGTTACACTTTTTGTCTCTGCACAATAACACAGAGGTTTGTTTTGCCTCTGTGTGAACCAGGCCATGCCCTGAAATGGCACAGCTTTGAGAGGGAGTTAAACACCCATCTCCTTTTAATGAGTGCCTGCAGGCAGTTACACGCAGCCACTTTGGGAACTGATGCAGAATGTGTGCTCAGTGTTCAGGCAAAACTCTTCCAGTTTTTCACACTCTTTAATTTGCTGTTCAGGGGAGATTTTGGGATGAGATTTGACAAAGAAATTTGAATAATGATTGTGCCATTGAGAAACTATGATCTGCTCAGGATAAATCATGAGCTGAAACTTTATTGGAAGATAATATAATGCATTAAAATAATCTTTGTTGCAATCCATTTTCCTATTCAGTGTGGTTTTTATTACTTTGCTACCATGATATGGCCAAGCTATGAGGGCAGCAGGAGGAAACAAATAAGGTAAATAGATACTTCTCTTCTGTATGGGTCTGGAGAGGTCACACAATTGTAAGTCAACTAAAAGCAGCAAGAGATTTTTTTTTGGGGGGGGGGTGGTGGGGGGCTGTGCTCCAAATATATCAGAAAGACACTGCTAATCTGCTAATATTTTGCAGACCCCTTGGAGAATTCATCTCTGTGGTCCAGGTAACTTTCTGGGACCACAACAGAAGCGTGGTTTTACCAGGTCCCAGCAGCGCACAGAGCAGGCTGCACCTGGGTAATTCCCGTTACCATCCCTGCCCAGAGTAATTGTCCCAATGGGTTACTGTAAAGAGTGTGGAGTTGACTATTAATGTTTGTTAAACCTATTTGTTTTTGAATTCTCCTAACTATGCCGCTGCATGACTGGGTTTCCTGAACTGTTTGTGAATAACCCTTGGGAACCTCAGAAATTAGGGGACTGGATGGAAAGATCCATCTTGAAGGATGAAATGTGCCTGAAGCAGAAAACATTACAATTGATAAAGGTTTCCATGCATTTGACTTGATGTGGGATGCTACAACCTGAAGGCTGTCACTGACTGTTGATAAATACACCCACCAAAGTCACCATGGGTGCAAACTGGCATTAAAACAAAGACAAGTCAGGAGAGCAAACTCCCTTTTCATCTGCTGAAAGCAAGGGCTTCATTCACCTCTATCTCTTGACTGAATTCAGTATTCTCATTGCACTCTGTCACAGCTGCTAAGGGCACACTCACTACCCTAGCTGGACTGTCAGAGTACTCCATAAACTTTCAAAAATCCACGTTAATATACACTAAAGAGACTTATTTTCTTTCTGATAGCTAAGAGTGAGTCTTACTGAGTCTTGTAGTTGCAGAGTTTGAGCGTCAGTCTCACACTGTCAGTCTATAGAGTCACTTGACCTGCTCAAGGCTCTTCTAATTCAGTCAGGTCTTCTCCTATTCATGCCTATCATCTGGCAAACACAGCAGATGACCTCCTCTTACAAAATGCTGTTGAGGTGGGTAATGGCTATTAACATTTGCTTCTCTGCCTCTTCTCTGACCTGATGATGTTATGCATTTTCAAGGCTGTAATCATGTCAAAAGACTGCAGTCATTACAGGGCAAAACAGTGGGAAGAATGGGGTCACAGTGAAACAAATAAATATCAGAAATAACAAAATAGACTCTTTCAAGTCTTGATAATATATTTCTCTTGGTATGTATGTTTCCTTTCTTGTTTTAAATGAAATGTGCTATGTTACCAAATTCCCACTTCTGTCATGGAAATGATTGAATTGGATGAGCTACATATTAACCTCTTCAAAGATCAGCGATCATCTAATGCAGATTTTTTTATAGCTTATTAGTGTAAAAAAAAGTGTTGATGGACTGATGGGACATAAACATAATTCATATTCAAAGAGAGCATATTGCTTTGAGTTCATTTGCTAACTCCCTCTGGCTAAAAGGGCAAAATACAACCATCAAAAGACAGAAACCAAGAAAATACAGACAAGTGAATCTGACCTGAACAATATGCAGGCAAAATCTCATCACTAGAGGAGGACAGACTGTTTTACAGATGTAAATTGGTGCGTCCCTATGGATTTAAGCAGAACTATGCTGATTTACAGCAGGCAAGAATTTGACCTCAAATTTATAGATGGTTTAGTGCATAGTTGAGGGAATAGAAATTACTGTTCATCTTTTATTGAGAATTTGAACTAACTGCCTGTTCCTGCTAGTCTCCAGCTCACACTGTGACCCCATGGAAGAAAACCTGCAAGTAATAAAAACCAGTTTAAAAATGAGATGTTAAAGATAGGTTTCAACTTGAGCTGTTTGCTCTGGCTGTGTTTCTTCTGTGACCAGATCTTCCTCTGTGTCTCTGACTCAAAAGTCCCCTTGGCAAATCTACAGAGGTAGTCATTTTGAAGCTTGCACCGCCTGTAATCACAGATGAGCTAATCACTGCTGACTATCGAGCAAGACTTGGTGCAAAGTAGTTTCAGTTTGGGATTTCTCTTTGGCTGAGTAATCTGATTACTTGTCTAATGCATTTGTCTATCTTTTTGATATATTCTGCCACTGTTTGACTTGAGAATCCACCTAGTGACAAGTGCTCTGACACTTCAGAAAAGGTATTCGTTCATTCAGCACCTCCTTTGACATGTTATGACAACTGAGAAAAAAGGATGCCCCACAGATACTCAGGAGTAAGTGCCTCTGAAATAGGAACAGGCTCTCGTTATCGCTGTGGTAGCATAGACGTACTTTAATTTACCTGTTTGGAAGGTATTCAGTACCATTCCTGACAGAAGTAATTTTTGGCTAAAATATATGCTTCAGTTTAGAAATCGCTGATATAAGTTTTTATCTACATCTGGGCAAGTGGCCTTAATTAAATAACTCAAGGTGATATAGAGAGGCAAAGACAGAACTTAATCTATTCCCTGATTCCTAGTGCAGTGATACATTTGGGGAGAGTTTTACCAAAGTATTTTAAGATGGAAATAAAGGTAGATCAAGATGATGGCTCCACAAGTTTTCCTTCTGTATTTTTCCCAGATGAGCTATGTATGTAAACTCCACTCTTTGATATCTGAGGTCGTTCATCTTTTCTTGTGGCAACTCCATTTACATTGAAAAAATAGTCCTCTGCATTAAAAAGTTGTTTCTAATAGATGGCATTGCCTTTTTATATGCTTCTGTTTTCTTTTCTTTTAATTTTTCTCCTTCCAGTGTTTTTTCACTGCAAATTTCAAGTATGCTAATCGTAACTGCATTGCCTGCTTCTCCCTCAAGGTGTATTGTATGCATAAGATGAGCTAGTGATGGGTTAATAGATCTTATATCTGATATATCTGAAACACAGTTTCAAGACATGAAAAGAATTTCTGATGCAAAAGGTTTTTCCTGAATTTGTAGCCAGTCTGAAGTTACCTGTCCTGTTCCTCTTGAGGGGTGTTAACTTAAGGATCAGTGATGATAGAGGCAGCAGTTGAAGAACCAGTCATTTAATAACAAGAAAAAGAAATGATATTTCCTCTGCTCTTGTTTCTTAGAGCGTGGGGTACTGGTCTAAACATCTAAGTATCTCTACAGGAAGATTCAGTACAACCAAGGTCTGCCTCAGAATCATAGATGCCTTGAGATTGAAAGGGTCACCTAGAGTCACCAAGCAGGGTCACCTAGAACACGTTGCACAGGACCATGTCCAGACAGCTTTTAAATATCTCCAAGGAAGGAGATTCTACAACCTCTCTGGGCAACCTGTTGCTCCCCTGCCACCCACGGGTCCTTCTCCACAGAGCTGCTCTCTGACAGGAGATCTGCTCTCTGCTTTTCTGGTGCCTGGGGTTGTCCCTCCCCAGGTGCAGGACTGTGCACTTCTCTCTGTTGAACTTAATGTTAAGTTCCTCTCCACCCAACTCTCCAGGTCCCCCTGAACAGCAGTGCAACGTGGGTCACAATCAGTGTTCTCCTTAGTGATACTGGAGCCTCAGTGACGCTCCTCACCTGCAGATCTCCCTAAAACTGGGAGAGGAGTGGAAGGATGGGTCCCAGTTCAGGACAGTCAATGTCACTTCTCCTCTCCCACAAATTCATGAGGAATTGCTGGGCCTGTTCAGCCTGGAGAAGAGAAGGCTGAGAGGGGATCTAATCAGTGTGTACAAGTACCTCAAGGGAGGCA
>JAWLRI010000187.1:632136-651747 GCA_034781795.1 Crypturellus tataupa
GTGGCCCTGCATGTGCAGGGGAGTTGGACTAGATGACCTCTAGAGGTCCCTTCCAACCTTAGGCATTCTATGATTCTATGAATGCTGAAATGTCTTGGTTTTGTGTTCTGATATGGAGCAAAAAACGTTTGAACTAGTCTTATGAGTAGCATGATAAAATTGCACACATGAACACATGATAAAATTGCAAAATTGCTAGATTTCATTTTCCTTAAATAAATTTGTAACTACTTGAGGAGATATTCAGAAGGCAGAAAAACTTCAATCTATTGGAATATTTCTGTCATTTCATATTGTTCTTCTTTTAGAGTCAAGTAGCATTTTAAAGTAAAGTCCATTATTTAATTAATACACATAGAGTATATAAAATAACATATCCTTCAAAGAGTTTAATAATCTGATTGCCTTATTTTTCTCCTTTTTGTTATTTCCTTCCCTATTTATTTATTTATTTATTTTTATATCTTTTATCCTTGAATGCACATGGATTTTATGTCTTACTAGTTGTTGTCTGGAGACATGACAGTTAAAGATGACTTCCAAATTGAGTTTCCAAATATATTAACATAGTGATAGCGTTGTGTCTACATTTATTTCCTGAACAGTTCTGTTCCTTCCATAAAGCAAACTGAGTAGATAAACAAAGCTTATGGTTAATAGATGAAATGATTTTTGCTCTAAAAAGTTGTTCAGCTCCAGCTACGAAAAAAAGTTCTGAGAGAATGATAGAGATGTTGCTGCAATTGACTACTATGGTTTTAAGCTGGGAGATAAAACTGACTACATTGTGTAATTAATATATTGCAATGCCTCCTATCACTTAATAGGAAGAACTTATGTTAGCCGTCATTATCAATACGGCATCCTTTTTTCAATTTTAGATTGTGGTTAACTGAATTGACATCAGATTCCCCTTTACTTTTGCCCTACACTTTCAAGATTAATTGTTTTGTGGCCAGAGATCAGCAAAATATTGATCTATCTACAAGTTAGATCTGCCTAGCCACCTTTTACACGCCTTTTTGCTTGTTACATGGCAGAGTAAATTAAACCACTCTGCTGCCGTAAGCTTCTATTTCAGTATAAATCTCCCTTTTTATCTTAAGCTCCTTATCAAGGTTTTAACAGTGAATTCTGCTCGCTCAGTTATTCTGGACTGTTCAGATTCACCAGTTCTAAAATCCTTCAAGTCATACAGTGTCTGATTCAGTGGAATCAGAATAATTTAGCAGCTTTGAAATGCTACTGTCATTTATTCTAGGAGTAGCTATAAGGAGGACCAGAAAAGGCCAAAGTAGTTAATATTTATTGGTAAAGTATTGTTTGTGATAGTACTGACTTTTAATTTCACTGCAAGCATGAACAAGTAAATACAGTTTTGGAAATTTTATTCAGCAGAGACTCTCTCTATATATATGTATATATTTCCCACATCGGAAAGAGAATAAGATATGTTATTACTGAATTCCTTATTCAGAAAAAAAAGAGTGATGCTTTAAATGACTGGAATTAAAAAAAATGGAACAATGAAAGTTTGCAAATAAGTAAATAATATTCTCAAAATATTTATGAGGGACAGCAGGTCACTATTTTCAGCTAGGTACCTAACTGAAGTCCTTTAAACGCAGCGTTTCCAGAAGGTGATGATGTAAAAAGTAATCAAACAGTAGTCATCCAAGGAAAAGTGCCCACTCTGTCTGTAAATCAGACAAGTGAAAGATCCATTTTTGAATCCAGAAGGATTCAGTCTGTGCATTACAGGAGTTTGGGAAAATTGACCCTTTCTCTGCTCGCAGGAAGAGAACTTGGGAAACTCTTCACATCACCAGAAAAAAGCAGTTTGCTTTGCAGATCTGTGCACTATCTTCCTTTGCAATTCCTACAAAAGAGAAAATACTTGGAAATAAAAGGGAAAATTTTGTTAACAAGTTTACAGTCTTTCTACAGAAATAGTGGGATAGTCCAGATTTTGAGTGGTTTCTAGGCACCATCCGCCAAGAAAGAGGAGGGGAAACAGAATGAAGAAAGTTGTGGCTCTAACTCTGCAGTGGAAGGGAATGAAACCCCAGAGTCCATTGATTGTAATGGAGTTATATCTGCTTTGCAGTTCTAGAAATTAAATTTCAACCTCACATGTTCATAAACTATAATATATTGAAGACTACAAAGAGGATCTGGTTGGTCAGAGTTATAGCAGCTAATGCTAACAGAAATTTTAGATGCTAAACTTCATGCTTCAGGATTTAAACCAATCTGGTCTATTAAAAAGAATTGGAATATGGCAGATAACCCTCTTTCTTACTGTTTTTTGTCAGCTTTTTGCGGGGCATTCTCACAGAGCACATACAGGTGCATGGCAGGTCTCATATAGAAGTGTTACAGAGAGATAGGTTTAATATTGTCTTTCTTTATTAATACTTAGAATAGGCATAAATCACCCCAACACATCTTTGCAGATTGACATGTAATCTCAATGAGCTTCTGTTAGAATTATAAATAGCAGGGTTTTTTTCTATGCTTGGCTGCAAAGTGTTTATTATTTTTGTTTATGTGTGTGTGTTTATCAGCAAAGATGACAAATGAAATTGCTGAAAATATTTTTCTGATGGAATTCTTAATAGTCTTTAAGATCTGCATTGTTGTAACTCTGCATGAACTTTCAAAAAACTATTTTGGCTGGATATGTGATTTTAGATATATTACCCAAAATGGTCAAAAATTCCATTGCTGCTAAAGTACTCTAGAGCTAATAAGGAAGAAAAGAACTAGTAACTAAAAGATATTCAACCACTAGTTGAATACAAGTAGTAAGATGCTGAGGTTAGTTAAATGTGTTAAAAGTTTTGAACAATGTTTATTTCTATTTATTTTGCTGCAGAGAGAAGAGAGATGCAAAATTTGTCCTGCTTCATTTAAACTTCTCAAGCATCAATAACTGTCTTTTACCTCACCTGCTATCAAGAAGTCTTGTAAGTGGAGGAGAAAGGTTTTATTCTTAAAAAAAGAATAACTTTTAAGTCCTTTACTACATTCCCCTAACATACAATACTTATAGAATTTCCAGTGTTGTGAAGTCTTTTTTTTTTTTAATTATTATTTTTCCCTTGGAGTCTGAACTCTGGGAATCAGCTACTTATATGAAAATCCTCGCTTGTACCAAGGGAAGTTTTTGGAATGCGATCACTAAGAGTACCATGGAGCTCAAAAATCAAACTGAAAAGAACTTTTTTATTTGTTCCACGATGTGTGTTCTACCACAAGGGAAGAGGAACACAAAGCAAAGTCAAGTTTAATCATTCATCAGTAAAGCTGACTTTTCATATGTCCAGACAGAAAATGACCATTTTCTCTACTTTCCCTGTCTTCTTTCTACCTTTCTGGTAGAAATCAAAATGTCCTTTTCAGAGGAGATAAAACACCCTAGAAAAAGGCAGGACTAATGTGGAGGCTATCCTTGAGGTCTGAGCTCCTCATTTGATTGAGGGAGAACATCCTTGGAGGAAAGGGTTAATGAAACACCTCCAACACCAAATTCCTGAAAGAATTTCAGGAAAAAAATCTTCCTGAAGAAAGAATAAATTTCTGAAAGATGAAGAAAAAGGGTACTGGCCAGTTCAGACAAATCTATACTGATTATGATTAGTAACATTTAAGCATAATTTCTTCTGCATGAACGTCAATTCATGCATATTAAAAGGTTTTAATGATGTTCTACTTCACCAGGATGAACAAATGTTACTTTCAGTAACTGTGTTTTCCTGCAAAACTGTAAGTAGCAGAAAGGTGCACTATGTCATCCCAGTGAGAATTTTATAATCATTAATATTTCAACTTGAAATTCTCAATAGCTGAAGAGAGGCTCAGTCCCTGCAGTAAATGTGTCTGCAATGCTGATTAGAAATCGAGAGGATTAGCTTGATGTTTCTAATGTTATTGCTTGCTGGAATAATAATAAAAAAAAATGTTTATAGGCCTAGCTATAATGTTCCTGACTTCCCCAGCCCCATCACAGGGTTAGCATAAATAACTAAGTAATGGCTACTTTACAGTTTGAATTTTCTGACCTGATGTTTTCAAAAGATTACACTGCTGAGAGGAAATTTTAGCTTGGAATGATTGCAAAAATAAAATAGTAATGATAAAGCAATTTGTGTCAGTTTGAGAGTGGAATTTAAACCTGTAACTATACCACTTTTGAATAGCGTGAGGAAAGGAAATACCCTCTGCATTCACATCTAGCATAGCTAAGCATGCTGTAGGGTGAAATCTGTGTAGGAATAGAAATTTAAAAATGTTTTTGTTAAACCTCTGCCCTTGATGGAAAATATTCTGTCTCACTCTACACGAGGGCCTTTTTCTATTATCAACGTCTAGTTTTAATAGACTTTATAAATGTCTGTTTTTATTGGTGGTTGGGGTACAAATTGAGCTCTTGTAACATTATTATGTAGGACTTGGTGTAGTGCACATCTTGGGCTTTATTTCTGAAATACTTGTTAAACTGCCTATTTTTAAGTGTATACATCAACATACAGGAATGTGATCTCTCACTCACTGGGATCACTTGAATCAGTGGAGTTATATCCTTACACACCAGCTCATGTTCCCACATAAACTGCCATGTCACCTGGGGCTACAACAGTTTCTCTTTAAATACTGCATTGTTAAAAATAATTTGATTTTTTTTCCTACCTGCTTCAGATTTTTCTGCTTTGACTATAAATTTTATATTGGCTAGCTGTACTGCAACCTAAATAATTTAGATTATCTTGCCTTTATTTGAGGCAAAACATACATACAAGTAGAAAGAATGTCTTGTAGAAAAGACCTCTCTCTGATGGAATAAATAATTTCCTCTCCATTTGTTCAAAGTCTGAAAAATCTTTCCGTGTAGAAAATACAGCTTAGGAAGACTGTCAGCTGCATTACTCACTGCTCTCTCCATAAGGCCACTTCAGGTCACTCAGATAATACCATCAGCATCTCTGGAGTTTGTATTTCATATTATAAAAGACTGCACTGGGACTCTTTTGCATCTCACTGTGCTTGGGGAATCTGTTCCAAAAGCTGAATGATCAGAAATAATTTCTTCAGCTGCAACAATGTGAACAGTAAAGAATGTGGGATCTCTGCATTATTATTCCCCAATCTGCACTCTGAAACCAGGCTATGTTCTGCCATATCCTTTCTCCCTGTATCTGGCATAACTGCATCTGGAAGACTGATTTCCCCATATATAAAATGTAAATGCTGTCCATGGGATATCTGCATGCACTTATTCAGGTAATGGTGTTACTGGACAAATAATGTGAAGAAGAGTGTTTTTTGAATAGTTTTCTTGCATGTATAGTTCAAATGTATCCAGTTTTCTAATCTTGTGCCTATTATGGTGGGATTGAGAGTGGAGGTAACTTTCTGTGCCTCCATGGTGCCAGCAGTGGTGATGTGACCTCCTGTCTGCTGCTCTTTCACGTTTTGCATCGTCTCCATAGATTGGTTCTCTTAAACGCTACTGAAGTTATGCTCTCCATTTTTCTTGTAGGCATAGGTTTTAGTTTTCCATTACATTACTTGTCTGTTTTCTCCATTTTTCTCTGGCTTGTAATCTCTCAGTGCTTCGGGGAAACTTCACCTAGATTTATACACTCCACAGAGACAGGCTTTGTATGCTAGTTTTACTGACCCACTAGAAGAAATAACCCCCCCCTCAGTCATAATGAAACATTATAGAACACAAGTGCTTTTTCCCAGAGTTATGCAGCGTGTGGTTTAGTCATTGTTAATATATGTTATATGTATTCCACGTGTCTTTTCTCACCTCTTTTAAGTAGGCAAGACCAATGTTATCTGGTAGCCAAGGTCATTCTGCATTGAGTGACAAACAACTTGGACATCAAATTAACTGGCAAAAAATATTGTTTGCTGAGAAGTGTTCACTCCAAACCTGACTCGAAGGTCTAATTACTAAATTTCTGATTTAATTTTCACTAAAGTCTAAAAATAAAGCTAAACTAATCATATTGGCATCGTATATAAAATAAAACCAGTATAAGATAGTCATTGTACAATATTTAGAAATACCTTTGCAGAAATCCTTTGCTTCAGAGAGTTTAGGCTGAACAGTAACTCCCCCACCCCATGCAGAGAACTTGAAAGTAGTAGTTTAGTGTGTTTAGAACTCTGCTTCTGGCAAGAAAGTTAGGTTGAGTATGTATTGATTGGAAAGCATACTAAGGAGTTATAGCTGACTGTTGGTATTTTTCAGTCATGCTACACTTGCACAGGGATTGTTTAAGCTCAGCTGACTCTTCCCTTCTGGTATCTTGGTCACCTGCAGCCACCTCTCTTTTGAAATATGTGCCCACCCACCAACTTTATTGCTAGGAAAAGGATGGCAGAGAAGTAACAAACTGTTCAAAACTGAAAGCTATATATTCAACTGACAAAAAGCTGTGGTTTTCAGTAAGATTATTAATCACATTATTTGTATCACCCTGAAACTGTAATAGAGAGAACCAACAGAAACTGTTGGTTTCGACACAGGTTGGGATTTTTACCAAGTTGGAGTTTCCTTAATTGTGGTTTTGCTGTCACTATCATTGCTTTGTCTTCCCAGAAATTTTGTAGCAATCTTAAAAATGCTTTGTCATTGGAGCAGAAAATAAATAAATATAAGACAAATCCCTTCCACCCTCAGCTTTTTTGACAATAGTTGCCAAAATTTGCTCCTCACCTTTTTCTGCATGGTGATGCAGGATCTGAGTGCATTACCCCTTGATTTTTTTTTCTGCTGCTTGTATGAGTTACAATAGTACTGTTATACCTGGGTTATCTTTGACTGAGGTCAAATGATCACAGAATCACAGGAGGGTTGAGGCTGGAAGGGATCTCTAAAGATCATCTAGTCCAACCCCCTGCACAAGCAGGGACACCTAGAGCACGTGGCACAGAGTGGCATCCACGCGGATTGGAAGATCTCCAGAGAAGGAGACTCCACAACCTCTTTGGGCAGTCTGTTCCAGGGCTCTGTCACCCTCACAGTGAAGAAGTTCTTCCTTATATGGAGATGAAACTTCATGTGTTTTAACTTGCACCCATTACCTCTTGTCCTACCACAGAGAAGTGCCTGGCCCCATTCTCCCTACAATCACCCCTCAGGTACTTGAACATGTGGATCAAATCTCCTCTCAGTCTTCTCTTCTCCACACTAAACAGGCCCAGCTTGTTTAGTCTTTCCTCATACAATAGATGCTCCAGTCTCTTAATCATTTTTGTGGCTATATGCTGGACTCTCTCTAGAAGCACAATGTCCTTCTTGTACTGGGGAGCCGCGAACTGCACCCAATACTCCAGGTACGGCCTCACCAGAGCTGAGTAGAGGGACAGAATCACCTGTTTTGTTCCTCCTGATGGAGGCCAGGATCCCAATGGCCTTCTTAGCCATGAGGGCACATTGCTGGTGTCATGGTTAATTTGTTGTCAACCAGGACTCCCAAATCCCTCTCTGCAGAGCTGCTTTCCAGCAGGTCAACCCCTAATTTGTACATGTGTCTGGGGCTATTCCTCCCCAGCCCTTGGGACTGTCGGCCACTCCTCCCAGTTTGGTGTCATCCACACACTTGCTGAGGGTGCACTCCGTGCCCTAGTCCAAGTCACTGATGAACAAGTTGAAGAGAACTGGGCCCAGTACTGACCTCTGTGGGACACTAGTGGCCACAGGCCTCCAACCAGACTCAGCCCCATTTATCACCATGCTCTGGGCTCTGCCATTCAGCCAGTCCTCAACCCACTTCACTGCCCACTCGTTCCGTCCACACTTCTGGAGCATTCCTATGAGGATGTAATGGGAGACTGTGTCAAAAGCCTTGCCAAAGTCAAAGTAGACAACATCCATGGCTACCCCATCGTCCATTCAGCTGGTCACCTCATTGTAGAAGGCTATCAGGTTCATCAGACACAACTTTCTGCTTGGTGAATCCATACTGACTACTCCTGACCACCTTCTTTTCCTTGACACACCTAGAGATGGTCTCTAGGATGAGCTGCTCCATCACCTTTCCAGGAACAGAGGTGAGGCTGACCGACTGAGTACATAATTGCATATCTGAGTCTGTTTTTATGCCCAGAGGCGATTTTCCTCTTGCATAATGAAAAAGTTGTGATTCCTGTCTAAACTTTCAGTCCCTGCTCACAATCAGTGTGCTGTCTCTAAAATCTTTTAATGTTTTTGTGGCTGTAGAAAAGTTAGAAATAAAGCTGACAAAGCAAAAGCCTGGAAAGCAAACTGACAGGATGTTCCTACCTGGCAACTGCTAATAGGTAACAGTGGAAAAATCCTAGGAAATCAAAGTAAACAAATATTTATCTTCAATATATTAATTTTTTTAGCTGAGGAAAATCTAACAAAGATGTTCCATCTGAATCTGAGTTCCTATATACTTTCACAAGCAAATCAGGACAATGAAGAAGCGTCATTCTTTACTGACCTTTTGCTTTCTATCACTCAAAAAATGTAGGATTTCAGTTTTCTTGTACAATGACTTCTGAGGAACTTCATTAGCTTTTCCTGTTGCTTCAATGTTTGCTTTCGTTAGTTCATCCAACTAAAAAATAGACTTGCCTCTATAATAAAGGAAAGCCCTTTGACTTCTGGGGATAACTGTGTGATGTCTGGAAAGATACTTGGTGCTGTAGGGTATTCATTGTTTGTCCTCTACAGTATATCCATCCTGTAAAACTGTAAGCCAAAGATGACTGCACAGACTTAACTGTCCCATCTTGCTTTCTTCACTGTATTTTACCCATGTGTTTTGTGTCTTCCGTCTTCTTCTGTGGGAACTAGGTAACAGAATAGTCCTTTGAGGCTTTTTTTCTGTCAAAACCCAACTCTGATTTAATTCTTGAATTGAGAAATACGTCTACTTCCTTTTCAGTAGTGTTTATGCTCAGTGAGAAAACAGAAGCTTTTGTTATATGTACTACCCCTTTTCTCAGTAAATGTCACACTGATAAATCTGATAATCTCTAGGATTATGAACTCTACACTTCCTCTGAGAATACCAGTTTATAAGGAACTGTGACACAAAGATACAAGTGTTGTCCATGAGCTTGCCAGTTATACGGCAGTATGAGTACAAATATTCAAGGAGGCATTTTCAAGTAATTCACTATGAGTTTGGGAACCTTTTAAAATTAGTCTGAAAACAGATTCTACTGGCTCAATCCAAATAAGGCCATAGTTTAACAAAAACAATCCTGGGTTCCTATGTATTTTAAAAGAGTGAAAATAACGTGTGAAAACTTCATTAATTGGAACTGACAGTGTATGAACACAGAGAATCAACACCCTTCAGAATAACTCTCTGTTGACTGTTATTCCTTCTACCCTACATGCTGGCCATTTCTCATTTCTACTGAAAAATGAATATCAGGAATAAAAGACCTCCAAGAAGTCTTTTGAGTAGAGAAAACTAGAGAAGCCTAACTTACTACAAATGAGGATTTTTATCACATACCTGAATGATTTTCACAACTAAGAAAATGCAACATGTAAATGAAGCTTTCTTGAGGTTGTCAGGCCTTGGGAGAGGGGAGGGAAGGTAGAATCTCATCTCTTCTACATTCTCTAATATCTGTTAAATACTACTTATGCTGCAGTAGCATACTGCACTCATGCTGCAGCACAATGTTGTGGTATTTATGGGATGTCTCTCCTCTACTTGGTCATTTATTTCTATGACTATACATTTTAAGACATCTACCTTTCTATGAAATATGGTCAAAATTAGTCAGTGGGTGGAAAACTGTTGGGGTTTTAAAAGGAGAGACAGATGATATAGACATGTAACTGCATAAGTGTAAATCCCCCAGAGGAACTTACCAGCTATGGCAGTTGGTGTTGCAGCAAGTTCAGGAGAGCAGTTCACAAAGCTGAAGAATAGTGAATGGGGAGAGGTGGACATCCCAAAATGGGCTTTTCAACAGTGGATAAGCTAAGCAGCGGAATGGCTAAACCACTGCATGGAGAACATCAAAAAGAACACTGTATCTGATAAACTTCCTTTCTCCTGGGTTTCCCTGTCACTGCTGTCAGGAGATTGGATATAAAAGGTCTTCTCTTCTGTACACAGTGGAAAAAAACAGTTTGTTTTCTGATTTTACATAAGAGTTTTGCTGTTTGAGCTTCCAACAAGGGAAAAAGAATCTGAATTTTTTTGTTTGAAATCAAATCTTCAACTTCTTGGAAAAATGCCAAACTCTAGCACTGTGCAAAGACAGAAAGGATCCTTCACCTCTCCCAAGAAGCCAAGCTCACACTGTAGCTAGAAAGGCAAAAATCAAGGAACAGGAGGAGAACAGGCAGAAGGTGGCTAGCTTTGGGAGCAGATACCTACCTCATTCAGCTTCAAGGTTGCCTCTCACTCTCTAAGCAAAGAATCTGTCAGCTTGGTTGCTGCAGACTAGTGAAGCAAAGAATAAAAGTGAAAAGCTGCTGGCACTGTCTCATGTGTGCTGCATCCAGACTTATTTGTAAACGTGGTGGTAAAAAGGTGTCTAAAAACAATCAATCAGCAGTGTTTCTTCTTTACAAAGCTGTTTTGCACTGTATCGAATTGATATCATGCATAACATTATTAGCAATGTTGCATTTCTAGATCCTTGGGAATTTTTAATAAGGGGCTTATTCTTTGAGTAAATCTACATCTAAGTTGCATGATTTCAGCAAATATGATCATGAGTCACTTTGATTAATGGTCTGTCAGAAGAGGTAGGCTTACAACAGTATCAAGGGTGCAAAGAGTGCAGGTGAATGTAATCAGATTATCCTGTTTTCCTAAACATTTTTATGGAATAAAATATTAGATTATTCAGAAAACTAAAAGATTAATTTGCCAGTGTGACTATGTTATTAGGTGTATTTCTCCTACAACATGCGCACTTTTGCCTAAATAAACCATATGGACATAGGCATATTATTCATTTCTTATTTTTAGTCTTTTGGAACAGCACATGATAACAATAGGCAATAAATAAATAAAATTTGATTTTTGCACCATAAATCTGGAGAAGCCAAGTTAATTGAAATGCAGAGATCATTCCTACTGTACAGTGCACTTCATATTGAAGTACATTTCCATTGTATGTACCCACAGGTACACAGAAGGATAATATGATGAGCTTTAATACCATTTATATATGATCTTTGACTAATGGGGAAGCATACAAAGAAGTATGCTTCATCTACACTGAAGTGCCTCATCTATACGTTTCTTGAACATTGCCAGGGACAGTGACTCCACCACTTCCTTGGGCAACCTGTTCCAATGCTTCACCACTCCTTCTGTGTAGAGCTTCTTCCTAATGTCTAACCTGAACCTCCTCTGGTGCAGCATGAGGCCTTTTCCTCTCGTCCTATCGCTATTCTGGAGATTGACCCTCGCCTCACTGCAACCTCCTTTCAGATAGCTGTAGAGAGGGATAAGGTCTCAATAAGGTCATCCTTGAGCCTCCTCCTCAGCATACTAAATAACCTCAGCTCCTTGAACCGCTCCTCATAAGGTCTGTGTTCCGGCCCCTTCACCAGCTTCTTTGGACACACTCTAGCACCTTGGTAGCTTTCTTGTAGTGAGGGGCCCAAAACTTGAACACAGTATTCAAAGTGCAGCCTCAACAGTGCCGAGTACAGGGGGACAATCACTTCCCTGATCCTACTGACTACACTCTTCCTGACAAAAGTCAAGAGGCCATTGGCCTTCTTGGCCACCCGTGCACTCTACTGGCTCATGTTCAGCTGGCTGCCGACCAAAACCCCTAGATCCTTTTCTGATGTGCACCTCTCCAGCCCTCTGCCCCACACCTGTAGCATTGCATAGAGTTGTTATGTCAGAGGTGGGAATCCTGTACAGGTCTTGCTTTCCATCCTAGTCCCATTGAAAGGGAGTTCAGCCTGCAACCTGGGTAGGGATTGCAGCTCGCTGTTAAGTTCCTGAGGTGACTGATCATGATCTTGGGGCCAGAAGATGGGTGACAGGACCTTCAGTTGGCATTGACTGCAGCCTGCATCCCATTGCTGAATGTGGACTGCATGTTGATGAAGAGTAGATTTAAGGTGATACATTCTACACAGATAGGCTGCATTAATCTCACCTCTTACATAAAAGTTAGAAATCTTGATATACTTGTATGTCCACATTATGAAACCATGGGTGTGATTTCACAGCCTTGGAGTATGCTCTCTGTTTGAGAAAGCATTTGTATGTAGGAGGTGTGTTTGCACCTTTTTAAGGTTAGGTTTATCTGCCAAATAATGATGGAATCAAGCATGTGCTTGTGAATTGGGGCCTCAGAAAACAGTGAGGAAAACTGTGTGATTTGGCCTGTTAGTAACTTTTGGTGATGCTTCACTAAAACTTTTTATAAACTTCAGTAAAAAACACTGCCATGGCTTCATGAGTCCAGAGAGTAATCCTGAAAGCAGAATCTCCCCTGCTGTTTCAGAATTGTTAAATAACTATTCTTTTGTAATCTCTCTAAAGGAAGGACTAGAGCGTTTTCTTAAATGCCTCCTGCTCAGGCACTGCCTAGCAAGATGCTTTAGAGAATCAATAATAGGTGCCTGACCTTCGAATGCAGTCAGGAAGAAGGCTGGGACAGGTCAGAAATGCCACATGCTGAGCTGGAAGTTTTCTACAGCTATCTAAAAGAAAATGATAGCCATACATTGGCATCTGTACTCTTTAATTCCTGGAATATATGTGATCATGTAAGGCAACTTCGTCCATTTTCTTATGGATGACTATGAATGACTACTTTAAACTAGATTCAATCCACAGATGAAAGATTAGAAGGCAGATATGTTTTTTCCTCACAGAAAACAGAATGGCATAGGCAGCCTGTGGTCAAACAAGTAACAAGGTCTTAGTTAAAGCACTACCAGCCCAAGATTGCATTAGTCCCAGTCTTGAACTCGATCTGGAAGAAGGCTAGTAGGCACAAGCCAAAATTGTATCTGGATCTGCTCTGATACACAGTATTGAAAAACTCCTGTGCAAATAGAAGATTTGATTTTAAAATTGTTGTTTAGGGATAGAAATGTTGCTTCATTTCTGTTGCATAATATGAATTACATTTAGTAGTCTATTGTTTGTTCATAAATGGTTATAAGATACAGAAAGTCTGTTAGAGTTACATTATATAAATCACAAAACAGAATATATTCTGTAAGTAATTAGGAAACTTGGAATTGATACTAATAAATTATTCTATTTACATCAAGTTCGTGGTTTGCTAGAAAGTTCATTCGATCAGCAGTGTAAGACACTGATATTTCTATTCACATCTGTTGTATTATTCCAGTTAAATGAATAACACTGAGATGCTGAAAGAATAAATTATCATCTATCATATCAAATCTGTCAAGCAAATCCTGAAAGATATAGCAGTAAATAGCTCACCAGTGCTCAAAAGCAGAGTAGTTAACTGTAAAACTGGATATATATCTCTGAAGGAAAATGGACATTTTATTAACTTTTCAGAAACTGATGCTATTGTTGATATTCCATTCTAAGGGATGATTTAATGAGGTTTAGCTAATGTCATAAAATTTTTCTATGCCATGGGAAAAATGATCTAGTTCATATCGAGAGAAAAGAAGGGACACAGAGGAGGAAAAGGTTAAAAAAAAAGAGAAAAGAAACATACATTTATCATGTCAGCTTTCTATTTCACCTCCATAATTTCTGAAAGCAGTAATGTCTTAGTAACTTTTATATTATAGATATTTCACTCTGACTGAGTGTGATCTTACTGTGTATAATATTTGTTTGGTTCAAAGGCCTTAAGCACAAGGCCAAAGATTTAACTCTCTTAATTGACTCTTTCGCATCATGTTGAACTTCGTTTTCCTTGTCTTCAAAGCTACGGCCAACGTTACAAGATCAAAACCTCTTATCTTAGTTACTTTGTTTCTGTTTGAACATCTACTCTGGGATTCATTGAACTATCTTCAGGTACCCCTAAAGTAGTTGTTTCAGTCTAAGCTAGTTACTTAAACTCTCTCTCTGAGTGGTGGAGAGATGTCTACAGAATCTTGTATGTGCCATACTTGATGCTTCTGACCAAAATTGCTCTGAGAATTTGCTTAGCTCTCTCCCACCTCCTTCCTCCATCCTAGATGCTAGTAGAAGCCTCAGAGCCCAAGTACAGACATCCTATGGGATCCCAGGTCTCCAACAGTTTTTGTGCTCTGTCTGCAAGTCTTGGGCAAACAGTTGTTAACTTAAGGTACCTCATATGACTGTAGCCCCCACGCATGTGTTACTGACTTGTGCTATAGGAGTTTAGATATTTAGCACACACTACCTCAGTTTGACTTCATTTAGGTATCTTATCCTGGAACTAACTCTCTCCCAAGCACTTGTTCTCAACAGACTTGTTGTCACTGGTATAGGTCATATATGAAAAATAAATATATTTTTCTTCTGATATCATTCATCAGTTTATCATTCTTTCAACTCTATGTCTCTAAATCACATAGAATGCTTGGTCTTTCAAATTGTGTTGATTTTTTTTCCTCCTTTGTGCTATTAACAACCTTCCTACATAAAAAAAGGAACTGATCATAGAATCATAGAATCGTTAAGGTTGGAAGGGACCTCTAGAGATCATCAAGTCCAACCCCTCTGCACACACACTGTGAGAAATACATGCTGTGTGGGCCTTTAATGTAATGTTAAGACCTCTTTTATGCTGCTCTAAATCTGGGTACTCTTAAACCAACAGATCAGAAGAGAGCACTATGACTTCAGGACAGTAATGGATTAATTCTTATTTGAAGTGCAGTGTACAAAGTTTTGCTAATTGCTTAAAAGTGGGAATTGTACCAGTTTTTCTGCTATAATTTCAACCAGGTATCTGTTGTACTATCTGTCATTAGCATGAAAGATAGGCCAAATATTTTTTTTTCTCGATTCAATGCATTTTTCTAGTCCTCTTGTCTTTTTTCTTCTCTTTTGGGTTTCCTTTGTTTAAAATGTTTTCTCTAAATCAGTCCCAATGTTGCAGCTGCCTGGGCACAGAGGATTGCTTCACATCATGTGGACTGTGTTCCCTTCTGTGTGTCCTGAGGGAATGTTGCTGTTCTTCACAAGTGTGACACTGTTGACTCACATCCAGCTGTCATCTACTATAACCCGAGACCTTTCTCAGAAGATGTGTTTCCTAACCAGTTGTTCTCTATCCTGTATTGAGTGGATTACTCCTGCGCAAGTGTGGAACTTGGTTCTTATCCCCCTTTGAATTTGATCAATTATTTCCAGATTATCAAAAACACTTTGAATTCTTATTCTGTCCTCTAGTGTACTTGCAGTCATTCCCATTTTCATGTCTCTTGCAAATTCCCTTTCATTCGATTACTGGTAACTATTTTCAAGACATGATTAAAAAACAGTCTGTGATATTTTAGTCTAGATAATATGTGTGTAGTTTGATTGTGAAGAGTATCATATGAGATACTTAAGGTCAAAATTCTTAAACAGCTGATAACTCCTGTCTTGACTGGAACATCTGCTCTTTGTGCATATAGAGTTTTAGAAGAAAATTAGATTGGTTTAACACTGGCTGTTCTTGGCAAATACATGATGGTCATTTTTCATTTCTTTATTCTTTCATGGATGTTTGCAAGTAGCCTGATGCTTGTTAGTTTGCTGGGAATTTAAGTTTAAGTATCAGAGAATGAATTTTGTCAGGCCAGTGAGTATAGATTTAACACAAAATTCTAGCAGAAACTGTGTTTTAATTTGGGAGAGTGGATCTCAAGAGACGAAAAATATCAGGAAGAAAGCTGGCAGTATGATGCCTTTATCCCTAATCCATGATGCTATAAAATGCAATTTTATGTCTAGAACATAACAGAAAAGGTTTAGCTTGGCTTGGTTTTGTTTGTTTTCTGAAGAGACAGGAAAGCGTTAAAAGTATGGTCCTGGTGAGGCGGTCCAAAAAGTTTTCTGCACAATTCAGTTGGTTCACAAACGCCAGAAAGAGCTACTGGTATGATCAGGGGAGTGGCAAAATAAAGCCAGAAAGAGGATAAGATTTTTGTTCTCATAAAAGATATCTATAATAATTGTCAGGTACAATAAAGAAGCACAGAGATTTTACATGCTTCGGTCACCGTGTCGGTAGCTATTACTTTTCCTAAAACATCTGTTTTTGATTAGCCAGAGGTAGAAATTAATGAATTTTTCCATGACGATTTTTTGAGTCTAGTTCTTAACAAAAAAAAAAAAAATTGAATGACTCAAGAACTCGAAGAAAGTCACCATCTGAAAAAAAAAAAGAAAGAACAGAAAGAGAGAGAGCAATTGAGATCGTTTTAAGTCTCTTCTTACGAAGAGTCAGGGTAATTAATATAAGTTATGTGCAGCACATTTATCTAGATTATAAGACATGGGTGGCCAGGGAGAAGAGAACATGTATTGCTCTGTGTTACATAAACTGCCAAGCAGATTAATGATTCTTGGAAAAATAATGATCAGAAAAATAATAAAGATTTTTCATTCTTATAAAGACAGATATAGACAGTTTAACCTGCTGTAACAGCACTGCCAAATGGACAAGAACATCTGTTTGTGCTGGTGTGACAAGCAATGGTTTAAAAGACACCAGGTGCCAGGATTACGTACTGCTAAATATCTGTTTTCCAAGTCCTCAAATTCTATGCTGGCATATATCCAGAGGGATAAAAGTTGAAGATAAATTTTCTGTGATATGAGTGGCTGCATTTCTTTAAACTGAAGGTATGAAATGTCCCAGGACTGCTATGACAACAAAGAATTTTTGTCCCTTAATTATGGATGAATTTTTTTTCCTGGCTACCTCAACACTGTTGCTAAAACCAACTTCCCCTCACCATGATGGCAGTTGTCATGTTGCATTAATATAGTCTCTGTGAGTAAAGACTAGCCTTGCTATAACATCTGGAGAAGGAAAGATGTGTGAATAGCTTAAATAAATAGTAATTTAATTTTGTTCAGTATAACTTGATGCCTTATTTTCCAACAATAAGCTTATGGTTTTACTAATCAATAGAAGAAGGTATAGTACAATCTTATTTCAGTTAACTCATTTGGCATCAGGAACTGAAATCTGCAGTGATTATCACTAGTGATGCACTGGCGAGATATATTTACTGTTAACAGCTAGCACTGGAATACCACAATTCCCTATTATACAGTGTTGTTATAGCTGTTTACCTTCTTTTGCTGTGATATAGCTATGAACTATTCAACTGTGTTCTCCAGTAAGTAGTACAGAAAAGTAGTCTTGCTGTGGAGATAACCCTTGTTTTCAATATGTTTCTGCTAGGAAAGTATCTAGAAGAATAGAGCTCTAAACATCTTTATACCAGAAATATTTTTTCTCAAAATGGGAGATATTCAGAGAAGTGCTACCTAAGTGATTAAAGGGCTAGGATAAATGATTAATGAAAAAAAAAAAATTAAAATATCTTTATGTGTATTGCAATTGCTCTGTCTTTAATAACGATCTACAAGTATAATTTGAGGAACATATGTTCCTGGGAAAGAGATGAATTGTTCACTGTTATCCAGGGACCCATAACTAGAAGTAGAGCTGCAAGAATAATACAAAGCCAATCACCGAGATGATATTTGTGATCCCTTTAATCACTTAAAATTAAGATTCATGCAAAACCAATTTCTTTGACAAACAAGCTCACAGAATATTCAGATCAGAGTTTTCTTGTGCACGCAGAGTAACATCTATGTGCCTAGACATTCTCCTTATATTGACATACAGCTGAAAATCAGCTTAAAATTTCTCTGGATTCAAAACAACAGTTGAGGAAGTGGAAACAATAACAAGTGGCTAGTCAGATACAGCAAGTGGGCAGCTATAATTGATTAGATTGTGTTCAAAGCAATAATCGATGATCAATTACAGAGGAGTTACCAAGAAGGTCTTACATAGGCATAGGAAGCTCCTTCTTTAGCCAAGGTCAGTGAAGAGGCAGACTAGTCTAGTAGGCTGAATCAATCTGCCTTTTGGAGAAACTTCACTTGTTTCTTCCTGTACTCTTTTGGCTGGTGACATCCTCCGCAAGCTACAGTTAGGCTTTATGAACGCCCCACTCCACTGTCTGAATCAGGCTTTCCTCAAGACATTCATCATGCAATTGCACAAAGACTGAACTTTCTTTCCAGCTGTGCAGTCATTGACTAACTCAAGAATTAGAAGCATCTGTCAGGATTTATTCAGATGTGACTGTTACTCAATTTATATTTTGTTTCCATGATTTTATTTTAATTATATGGACTGATTCTATGTATTTGATATGTTATGTCAAGAAATTCCAGTTGTTTTCAGTAGGTGGGACTTTGTGGTCTCCTGATAGTATTAAGGTTGTACCTTTTCTGCACCAGGAAAACTTCCTTTTTGCTGTGACTGACACCTAGAATTGTTAGTCCACTTCGAACCACCTAGAAGGCCAAGGAGCCTCAAGGAGGCTCAAGGAGGGCATTTGCTGAAGAGAGGCCAAAGTAAGGATGAAGGAGAGAAGAGTCAGAGCATAGTCCAATGGTTCTTGCAGGACCAGTTCTTTGTCCTTGCAGGACAACATCACATGTTCCTCTTTAAGATGTAAAACTGCTTTTCTGAACTGGGTCCAGCAGGATTAAAATGACCATGAGCTAACAAAGCATTTTACTGTTAGAAAACCTGACACTATACAGTGGAGTGATCATTCCTGCCAGACTTAGGGGTAACAACGCAGATTTCTGTTGAAATACAACAAAATAAATGAGATTAAAGATTTTATATCCTTATGTGCAAACTAGTTTTACTGTTAAGAGTGTTCTTTATAAAGACGGGTACTTAAATGTAAAATCTTGGAGGAAGCAAGAAACAGATAGTCTTTAGTTTGATACAGTTTCTTTGGTTTTAAATGCCCTGAATTTTGCATTGAGATAAATAACTAATATGAGTTTGAATGTGTTTTACAGTGAGATTTTAAGTTTGTAGAGGCACGATCATTGTCTTTTTTTTTTTTTTTTAAGATCTTTCTGACAGATGAAAGGAGCCTTAATAAGAATGCAGAATAAGAATTTATGCCCACTTCAAAGCTCCTTTATACTGCCAAAATGGCGATTAGTGGTGTTTCCGTAAATGGCAATCAGGCCCATGTGGTTTTGAACTGCTTTTTTGATGTGTGAAGAACATCTTATTGGAATTATGCTGTGTGGAATTAATTCTCATAGCTACAACTGCATTAATTTTGTATGGTTAAATATAGAGAAGTTTTGGTCATGTTTTTTATTCTAATATTATCTTGCTTTCCCAGTAGTTGTCAAGTGGAAGACTTTATTTAGTGTGGAGGGAGATATTCTTCTTGGTTTAAAGAAAAGAAAAAGAAAAAGAAGAAGAAAAAGAAAAAGAAAAAGAAAAAGAAAAAGAAAAAGAGAAAGAGAAAGAGAAAGAAAAAGAAAAAGAAAAAGAAAAAGAGAAAGAAAAAGAGAAAGAGAAAGAAAAAGAAAAAGAAAAAGAAAAAGAAAAAGAAAAAGAAAAAGAAAAAGAAAAAGAAAAAGAAAAAGAAAA
>JAWLRI010000187.1:659355-701420 GCA_034781795.1 Crypturellus tataupa
GTGTTACCTGCCTTTTCTTTTTGAATGATATCTCTATGAAATAGTGCTATTCCCCTTAGTTTTTTAATGGCGCTTTCCAATATGTAACATTTCCATATGCCAATATGTAACATTTATTCCATTCTACACAGAACAGAAGAAAATAGAATGGAAAGTAAAAGCTTCCAGGCTAAATGCCAATGAAATTTTCTCAGAACAATTATCTGGCCCATGAATAATCATATTTAGTCTATTTGACCTGATAACACCATTTAGCTACATTCTATTTGGCTCACTTAGCCTATGGAAGCATAAAGAAAGAAAAAAGATACATCTAAACATGAAGATGGAGGCCAGATCATTCTAGATAATATGTTTTCAATATGGATTAATACTTCTCATTTTCTCTGTCTTAAACCTGTGTAAATGATACAGAATACTGGTAGGAATCAAGTAGTATCAGCAGCTGGGATTTATAACCCAAAGTATGAGTCTTTTGGCACAGCCAACAAAATACCAATCAGGGACAAAAATAGACGTATTAGAATGACTAGTGGGAAAAATGCATAAGAGATATTGAAATTGCTTTGAAGGTCAAAGCTACCTTTAAAGGTGGAGTAATATGCACTAGTAATTGTTCTCTATATACACTGCCATCCTACTTATATAATAGTTTTGTTACAGTTTTAACACAGACTAGAGCAATGCACATGTAACACTGCTTGTCTTCTTTAGATGTCCTTTCTTGTTATTTAAGTATGCTCTTGCTTTGTGCTAATGCTTTGCTTACTTGACTCAAATGACTACCGCCATTTGCTTGAGAGAGATTCTCTGACTCCAATAACTTTTATTGCAGATTACATTCATGTAGAAGGACACTTAATTGATATATTTGAGACCAGAAAATCTTGTGCTGTGAGATGATAATGGTAGAGATAATAATAATAATTTCTACAGTCTAGTGTTTACAAAACAGTAGCATTCCAATAGTGAGCAAGCCAATTAAGAAAAGAAAAATAGGAAGATCTTCACTAATGAATAAATTAAAACCAAATCTTTTGCACAGCTTTAAAAACACAAAATGCTAATGGTTTGTGTAGTTTTTTTTTTTTTTTTTTTTTCCAGAAGATACATTAACATACTGTTATAAAACAGTCTCTTAAGTTAGTTCCTAAATTTAATGTACCTGTATTTTTCACATTTCCAATAGGTTTTTTTCAGGACGAAGATGGAGAAATATGTTTTTGCCACCAAATCCCAAATGCACGAAGCACTGCCTACTTTCCAGATCACTCTGTGCATAGTTCTATTGCATGCAGTATAACCAGTGTCCAACAATGAAGCAGAGGCAAAAATATGTGAATTGCTCCTCATTGCAGGCTGGGGACATTTTTGCTCAAAACATAAACCTTGCTCTGCTATTGTATATAGAATTGCCCTCATTTTACCTTGTTTCCTCATGGTATAAACAGTCCTTTCAAGACTGCAGAGTACTCTTATAACCATTTCTAATGGAAATGACCATAATCACCTCTGCCTTTCCTTAGCCTTCCTGTTATTTGTTCAGCAGGTGTCAGATCCCTTTCCCTCAGATGTTCTGATTGATGGAACTGGCTCAATTCAGACCAGCTGTTCTCAGCCGATCTGTAGCTCTGAAGCTTTGTGTCTCTTTTCTACATGTAAAAAATCCCTTATGTGCCTGAAGTCCTCCTCCTCCTTCTTTTTTTTTTTTTTTTTTTTGGTGTGTGACTGTATGAATTGGTCTAACAAAAGATATTATCTCTCCAGACCTTGCTTGGCTTCACATAATGAGCAATATTTTTGGTTATTTCTCTGACACTTTCTCACAGCAATATCTCTGTAGAGTACTAATACTCAGCCTATTTTTTTTTCTTCTGCTTGTATAAATTCAAAGCTGACTTGGAAATTAAGAAAGAATTAGTGACAGCTATGTTTTCCTTATCAGGCTGTTTTCTCAGTGGTCCAGCCTAGTTGTTTATATAGCCCTCAGGTATTGGAACATCTAACAATTTATAACATTGTTTTTCTCAGAACAGACCTCAGACGTTCTCAGAACATGTCTTTTATTGACAAAAGACAATGACAGAGAGGAGGAATGTGCCAAAATCAGTAAAAGCCTAAGATACAACAGGAAACCTGCATCCTGACTTCCCGTACCATCACACCTACTCCTGAATAATTCTTCCTTGCTAATATACCCAAATCAAGATTTGCTGAAAGTCAGCAACTCCAGCTCGTCTCAGCTGCCAACAGTCTGCTTCCAAGAGTTTCAAGTTGGTTGCTCATCATGTCACTACATTTTAAATATTTGAAATAAACTGAAGAATAACTGCTACAGAGCAGTACCATATTGAGTGGCTTATTAGAACTACACATTCTACCAAACTGCAGATAAGGCTGTCAGCAGTTACTGCAAAGTCCATTATTAAAAGCTAAAATTCATAGATTCCAAGGGCCCTGGGAACCATGATGCCATCCAGCCATAACTACTCACAGGGACACGGTATAGAATTTGGACAACTGAAGAAAATTCTTCTGGACAAGCATAGCAGTTCAAACTTCAATAGTTTAAAGGTTATTTTCAATCTCATCTAAAAGTTTTGGTATGTTCTATCCTGCATAAATGAGGTCCATGTGGGCACCTCCTTTCCTGCCACTCTCTTCCTTGTTTTTTTTTTTTTTTTTTTTTTTCCCCATTATCTGATGTTGCACATGGTGACCTGCCAAGTCTCCTTGAAGAAAGGGATCCCAAGGTGGAAGGAAGTTTGAAGCTGCTGGTGTCAAGCAAGCGAGTGTTGCATTTGCTTGGCTGACAGCATCAAAATTTCACATACCAGTTAGGGCAGGGGTAGTGAAAGGACCCTTTCGTAAGTGGGTAGCTTCACACTTACAAAATCATGAATTCAAACTCTGTGTTTTCCAGTCTCTATTTCCATTTCTGAATGGAGAACAGACATGTTCATTAGTCTTTGCCCACATCCCTTTACCAGGGGACTCTGATGAGATGCTGGGGCTGTGAATTCAGGCTGAAAGATGTTCTGGAGAGCAGTGAATCCCTCACTCCTCTGGTCAGGGCCACTCTTAGTGAAAGTTGAGCTGGTCAAGCATCTGAAGTGATGTGTGAGTTCAGGAAGGATTCTCAGGCTGTAATCCTCTCTCATATATGTTCTGGGAGGAAAACTGCTTTCTTTTAGGGGCACTACTACCTAGGGAGTTGATGTTGGCAGTCACTTAAGTGCTTGGTTTTCCTGTCCATGAAGTTCAGGTATTTCTCTGGGATTGGTGTGTCCTGTATGTTGTGGTGTCCAGCATAGCTTGTGAGTTTGGATCCACAGATACCCATGAAATATGAGCATGAGAACATAAACGGGCTTGTCCAAAATCCAAAGCATTAGTCAAACCTTCTTAAAGGAGGATTCATGGTCTTATAAAAGGTGGGAACAGCTAGAGAAAAGCCAGTCTATTGCACTGAAAATTTTTATCCATTGCTAATGTTGTTAGTATCCTGGAAAAAGATAACTGTGATCAGTTAATATTCCTTTTTGTTTGTTTGTTTGCTCTCTAATAAATAGGTGATATTATGATGTTTCAGAGGTACTTTAGTGCATCTTCTTCTGAACTTCTCCATGTGGGCTACATTTCTAGTCTAAGCTATGAGAAAGTTTGGTTTTAGTTGCAGAAGCAAAGATAATATATTCTACTATTCCACTTCTAATTATTTACTTCTGTAATGCACTGCCAGAAAGATGAAGCAGAAAGGTATAGTATTTTATTATAAGCCCTAAGCTGGAGTATTGAAAGACTTTTTTTTTTTTTGTAATCCTGTAGCGTAGTCCTGTATTATCATCCATAAAGATTGAAACATCCATAAATGGTTGCTGGTTGCTATGTAGTTCAGCCTTGACTTCATGGTGTCACAGTGTTGCTATGGTATTGTAGTTTTTATTAAAAAGTACTGAGTCATTTACACTTGATTTATAAAATGTTAGCCAAATTTGTTTCTTTTGCCTCGTCACTTCTTTGGATGTCTTCATTCTAAACATTTGTCACTTTAAGAGTACTTAACTCAAAATACATCGGGATTATGGAACTGAAAATAGTTCATTTTAGTAATTTAAGCTGCATGATTTAATTTCATAGGCCAGAAGGAAATGATATAGGCCTGTGTTTGTTCTCTTATTGGATAAGTATGTGAGCACTTATGAAGTAAACAGTTTTACAGAGGCAAATTTATATGCATGAAATTGAAATTTGTTTGCCATGAACATAAACTGTGCACAGAAATTAACTCCAGGTGGGTGAAGAAAAGCATAGCTGTAGGAGATTCAGATACAAACATGAGCTTGTATCCCACTGGCATTTTATACAATATCATCTTAGCTTGACTTTCTGTTCTGTGTTGCATCTAAAGCTCATTAATTCATATACTCCACCTTTTAACTAATGACTAGAGTTGTGGGGTAAAAATAAGAAAAAAATGGTTCAGATGAAGAATAAACATCTAAGCAGGATAGCACAAATGCAGGGGAGAAGGAGAAACAGTTTAGATTGAAGCAAATATTTGTTTCCTCCCTTGTTGCAAAGATGAAAACTGAAAAAAATGGATTTTTCTCAAACCATTCCAAATGAAATGAAAGAATGTGATCAGCTTGGCTCACTTGAGACTGTCGCAGAAAAAAAAATATGAAAGTAAGATTTTAACAAGACTGAGAGGCTGGTGGTGATGTCCCTTGTTTCTACGATAGCTTTGTGGTTAGAGTGAGTACCCAGGAGGTGAGGAACTTTGCTTCTGCTCCCGTCTCAACACAAAGAGTATGAAGCAAACCTTGTTCCCAGTTCAAGTGAACACCAGAGCTACCAGGCAAGTAGAGCTTTCTGGAGTGGTGTTTTTAGTGTTAGAGCTTTTCTCCTATATATTTAGGTGTTTGCTAGATTGGAGAGTGAAAGTGTCCTACCAAAATAAACAATGCACTGAAAAAAAGGCATTATATCATGATTCTAAATGTAGTTGATGTCAGATTATATCACAGTTGTTATTACTATGATATGCAGCCCATCTTTTTTAGCATCATGCTTATGTAATGTATACAGTGTTGAAATACAGAGCTCTTAACCAGTGCTCTGCTCTTCAGTAACTTCAGACGTGGCCTTCTGACCTTCCACCAACATGACAAGCAGGCAGGGCCAAACTCAGTGATGGCAAAAGAAGGGAGAGAAAGGGTGAAGAGAAATTATGAGCTTCTCTGATAGTAACTCAAGGTTATTACTTCTGCTGCTTATTTTATATAATTGCAACAACTAAAGCTACTTGAGTTACCACAACAGACTAACTAGATAGTTTTTGTTTTGTTTTGTTTTCATATACAAAATATTCCTGATATGTTCTTGGCACTTTTTTAGTTACCATTGATCCGATCTTTACATATAATCTACTCAATTAAAGCTAACATAAGAAAAGCATATTTAATAACTTCTTAAAAAAATTGTAAGTCAAGTGACCTGTTAGCATTTCTTTTGCAGGTTTAAACACAAATAACAACATTAAATATTAAGACTTAAGTACTTTTCCAGCCAAAATTCTCCTTGTTAGAACCCATTGAAACAAAACGGAAAAAAAATTTAGAAATCTTTAAAAGTGGCAACAAAGATTAGAAAGCAGAACAGTGAGGTAATAGGAAACATTTAAAAAATGGAGTGCAATGTACTTTAGAAGAGAACAGTTTCTGCTTTAAAATCCCAGGTCCTAATGAAGGGTGTTAATGTCACTGTGACTTAGTAGATAACCTTCTGCCTCTGGGAATGTAAGTTTTTGGCTCATACCCATTTAATGCGTTACTGGAGAAGTCGTGCTCATCCAGAGGTCAAGGTCCGGGTGAGTTGTTAAACGGAGGTGGCCACAGAATATTCCACTTCTTCCAATCTCTTCTTCCTGTTCTGTTTTCAGACACAGCTCTGCATTGTCCTCTTTGCTCCTTGCACTATCGCATTGTGCTCAGAAGCTAAGATTATTTCTGAAGGCAAATAGGATAGCATCCTGTTTCCCTGGAGATCTTCTGAGTTTTGCAAAGACATAGTTCACAACAAGTTTCTGTACTAGATATTTTTCTTATTCTTTACTATACTATCTAGTAGTATGATTATTAGTATCACAAGTGCTCCATCTTTCTTTCTGAGATGGAGCAGTTCTCCAGAATATCCCCTTCCCCTATCCTAACATCTTTTCCTCTCTCTGTGAACCTCGGTACAGCGTCTGTGCAAATTAGGTGTTATGAATAAATTGACAAATTTAACACTAATTGAGACCCTTTTGTCCTTAATTGTTTTGGTTCGTGCTCCACCTCCATAATTATGAAATAATTCTCATCATCATGCACTGCCCCATCAATGATATCAGTTACGGTAGTAGTGGCAGGGGAGTGCTAATGTCCCCTTGTTACTGCTTCTGGGAAATTCCAATGAATGTTTTTTTAACTCTTCAGTGATTTTTTCAGTTTCACACAGGAAATTAGGTTTCTTTCCATGTAGAGAGGGAGCAAAATGTATGAGAACTCCCTTATTCAGGAGTGTCAGGGGGCGAGAACCTGCCTGGCACTCTCAAGAAGTGGTCAGGTTGCAGGGAGGCTAGGACTGGAGAAGGACGAGATCTGTTGTCTACAGGCCCAGGACTTGAAGTCATGGAGCTTCAACTGCCCAAGAAGAGCAGGACCTTTCTATAAAGTCAGTTTTAGTTGTGTGTACATCTTTCCATGTAATTATCCAATACAGAAAATGTGAAAATCTGTGCCAGCAGTTATCCTGCTGGGACTCCTAGCAGGGAAGAGTGTGATTAACAGGCAAACACAGCACGGCACAGCAGGCACCTGCAAGGGCTCAGCTCAAAAGGAGAGCAAGATTACTTCACAAAAATCCTTGTCCCAGTCTGGAAACAAGAAGTGGGTGTATATCCACAGCTAATGTGAGGAAAGAAAGTTAAAAAATGTGAAAAATGGGCTCAAATCTCACTAACAGAGTTATCTCAGAGTTACTGTTTTAAGGAGATGATGGAGAACTATTTGCATAAATATTGCTTAGGTAAGGAGAAAGACCTGTAGCTATTCTGGAAAAAAATGTCTAGAATTCTTGTATCATGGTTTGCTGGAAGTCACAAAGAAAGAAACAAGAGCTCTAATCTCTGCATGGGGGAGGACATCTCCAAGTTTCCCCCACTAAAATGATATGCGTATGCCTTTGTCTTTCACTTATGAAACTTTCTGAGTGAGAAAGTTCCCTTGAAAATATTTGTATCCATTTGTAGTTTTGCAAGTTGTTTAATCAACAATTACAGCACACCTACAGATCTCAGAGTACTAGATAATTATATGAGATGATCCTGAGAGTGCTTTGTGCCTGATTCTCTTCTGACTTCACCTAACTGTTGCAAGATCCCGAGTTTTGATTTCATTGCCAGTAAAATGCAAGTAACATACAGTTGGAATGAGTTTGTGATTGTTATCCTGAATAGCCCATACTGACTGAAAGTATTAGGGAAAAAATACACAAGAATCCAATAATGGACAATTTTCCTTGTTAGAAGACCAATAGTCAAGCACAATCATACTACTTCTCAGTCTCTTATTTACTCAATGATATCCTGTAGAACATCTGCACTTTTATTTCACAAATAAGTCTGTTAAGAAGCAGGAGTTATACCTGCAAGAGCTACAGCTCTCTCTTCTCTTCCTTGTGTACCTAAAGTGCTATATAAAGTCTGAGGACATAATATGCAAAGCTCTACAAGGTACCTTAACCCACTGAGTCGTTTTCTCTCCAGTTCAGCAATATAAGACAGCTTGGTAACTCGTCAGGATCATATGCGACTGGGACCCTTCCAGTCCTTACAGCAGAGACTAAGTCCTCTGTGCTCACCAAACATGCACAGAATGAGAGTGTTTATTGCAGTGTGCAGAGGGCGATGTTTACATTTGTGGCCTGAGGAAAAATGGCCATTGGTATTTAAGCCCTATACCTATTGCCAAGTTAAGCAGATGTATGGTTTGTTGTAGAATTCTCTAGCCAAATACTTCTCTAAGCAAAGAGAGAGCTTCCATAGAGAACAGGCAAGGTCACAGCTGGGTTAAAATTATTTTAATGTGTGTTTTCACAAATATTGCTGTTATGAACATAGTCTCCCCAGGTTTATGCCTGTATCACTTAGTTTTACTTATTGGTCAGAGCAACACGTCTTCCCACAAGAAGGTCTTTGCCAAAAAGCCTTCTGGAATCAGCATTCAAATCCAGATGTTCTTCAGTAGAAAAGCCTCAGGAAGGGATTCTTGGAAAGGAAAACATTTGCCAGAAAGCATTTCTTCACCTTCCACCAATCACACTTTGTCACATAGGAAGGATTCCTCATTTTCTTCCTGTCTGAATAATGCAAAGAAATTTCCCATCGGCCTGTAGAGCTCTCACAGACAGTAACTGCCAAAGACCTATAGCCTTGCTACTCCCTTCACCCATCAGTGTAGCTTTATTAATGGAAAATGGGCAGGAGACAGACCAGGGGGTCTGGAGCTGTGCTCTGTTGCCTTCATCCTCAGGCCATTGCGGTGGGAACAGCTCATGAGTGTGTGGGGCTTCTGGTCTCCTCACAGAGCGTGTTGCATTATCGCATGAGAACAATACTAGAAAGTGTCTGAAGAGAAGTCATATCAGCATATCAGTATATAGAGTAATCTCAACATATATACCAAATCACAGAATGGTTAAGGTTGGAAAGGACTTCTAGAGATCATCCAGTCTCACCCTGCTGCACAAGCAGGGGCACTTAGAGCATGTGGCACAGGGTGGTATCCAGGCAAGTGTTGAAGATCTCCAACCAAGGAGACTCCACAGCCTCTCTGTATTGTTAACAATATGGCTACAACCCCCACATCTCTGGGCAGCCTTTTCCAGGGCTCTGTCACCCTCACAGGAAAGAAGTTCTTCCTCAAATGGAGATTGAACTTCTTATGTTTCAACTTGTACCCATTTTCACTGGCTACCACAGAAAAGAGTTTGACCCCATCCTCTTTACATTCTCCCCTTGGGTACTTGAACATATTTATCAGAACTTTTGTCAGTCTTCTCTTTTCTAGGCTAAACAGGCCCAGCTCGCTTAGTCTTTCCTCATACAATAGATGCTCCAGTCCCTTCATCATCTTTGTGGCTCTATGCTGGACCCTTTGTAGAAGTTCCACATCCTTCTTGTTCTGGGGAGCACAGAACTGCACACAATATTCCAGGTGCGGCTTCACCAGAGCTGAGTAGAGGGGCAGGATCCCCTCCCTTGACCTGCTGGCAACACTCCTCCTGATGCAGACCAGGATCCCATTGCCTGCCTTGACCACAAGGGCCCATTACTGGCTCATGGTTAACTTGTCAACCAGAACTCCCAAATCCTTCTCCGTGGAGCTGCTGTCCAGCAGGTCAACCTCTAATCTGTGCTGTTGTCTGGAGTTATTCCTCCCCAGGTGCAGGACCCTGCACTTGTCCACGTATTGATGTATGTCCAAGTATTGTCCACGTATTGTCCACGTATTTATATCAACATATCAATATATGATAAATCATATCAACTTACCACCACAGAGACACAGGAAATGCTGTGGCAGATTCGCATCTGACTGCAAGATCTGTGAAGGAAAGCAACAACCAATAGGTCCTAGTTAGGAAAGGATTTGCTAATAAGGGTCAGGAGAGTTGATATGTCAAGCACTCTTTTTTTTTAATATTTTCAACCCTTGTTTGTTTGCATTTAGTCTTGAAGCAGACTGTACTTGCTGAGCAGAGCATGTGTTTCACCTCTCCTGAAGACAACAATAGAGACAAAGGCATTCTGTTCCTCAGGTTAAGCAATAATAGGAAAGGCATTAACAATGCTGAACTGAAAAATAAACCTTGTATTTAGATAGCTTTAATGGGCGCCTGTTTGTGAGCTTTGTGTACACTGCTCATTTGGTACACTGTGTACAAATTAAGTGAATTTACTCAAGCCTGCAGAATTTCAAAATTCTCAAGCTAATTAATGTGGTTTGACATTGCCACAACAGTCACATCATCTCATGTCCAGGGTCAGAAAGGGAACATAAATTTACAAAGTAGCCTCAAGCCTGTGCTAGAAGACAGCGCGTCTTGACTTGTGGCTTTGTGCTGTACGTGCTGCTTTAGTTCTCGAGGACAGTAATTTTTCTGATTAACCACTCTGTCTTGATAATTTAAACTAGATTTTTGGGGGGCCAGGAATAGATTTTGCTTAGATACATATAATACTTAGCTAATTAATCCCAACCTGGGATGAACTTTTGCTGCATTAGGTGTTTCTGTAATACAAATTATTATCTTCACATACAGCACAAGAAAAATGTATGACTTAAATCTATCATAGAGACAATATGAAGTTTGTACCCTTTTTTATGAATTGAGAGATGCAGTGATGCTAATGTGAACTTCTCATCTGTCTGTGGAATAGATAATCTGTTCTTCCCATGCCAAATGGGACAGTAGACTTATGTATATTTGTAGTTAGAGGTCCTTAGCCATTAACTCTACTGAAAAACAAGTCAATGTTTCATGTTGCACATTGACTGGCAGGCACAGGGTGTGATGCAAATATGTGCATAAAGCTGAAATCAAGTAATCAATCAAAGAAGCTCCATCAAGTGTATTTATGAAGCTGTGGAAATTTTGAAAGGAATTAGAATTCTTTTGGAAAGTAGCAGTTTGGGTTATCTTTCACAAAATTTTGCCATGTTTGCCTCTCCAGAGATCTCAAGCTCACATGAAAAAGATTTTGTCATTATCCTTATCTTTAGTTTTAGGCTATTTTGCCCAGTCACTGTGCTCTTACATTGACCACAGCAATGTAAAGTATGAAAGAGTCCACCATTACTGCAGAGCACATTGCTGTGTATTGTGAGCACTATAATAATGACAGGCAGCATCTGCCTCTATCAAAGATTTTAAAGTTTTTTGTGCAATGAAGCATCTCAAAAATTTCCTCATGCTGCAGTTATCTCCCAGAAGCCTGTAATAAAATTAAATCTGCATGTAATTGTCAAAATTCAAGCTTTTTGATAGATGTTTACAAATTTAAAAAATACTAGTTACATTTTTGTCTTGTCTTTCCTTCTCCCAGAGGTGTACATAGGCAGACCTATGGTACTACCATACCCATCGTATGTCTATCTGAATATGAAGAAGCATGTGAAAATTCTCCATTTATGTTTTAAGACATGACACACCTCCCAAATTGTTTTTTGTAACATATATGACCTATATAGAATAAGTGATGGAGAAAAGCAGAAAAAAAAACTTTACTGGCAAAAACCTTATACAACTCTCTGCTGTCATTTGCTCTTATATACCTTTAATGAAAAATTGGGATTATGAACTGTATTTTATTTCTTTTTATTAAATTGCAGCATATGGCATTTTGCTTAATCTTATATACTATGAAATACATGAACAAACACTTTTACTGCCTCTCTTTTATTTACTGTTTAAAGATCCTTTCAAAAAGGCTCAGTGGTGGAAAGCAGCTCTCAGAAACGTTTTTGCGAAGCAGATATTCTAAAGCGGTTGAAATCTGAGCATGTTAACATATCTCGCGTTAATATCACATCATTTTCATGTAAATTAGGATTAGAAAACTATCACAGAATCACACAATGTTTAAGGTTGGAAGGGACCTTTAGAGATCATCTAGTCCAAACCCCCCTGCTCAAGCACCCAGAGCACAGGGCGCAGGGTGGCATCCAGGCAGGTTTGGAAGATCTCCAGGGAAGGAGACTCCACAACCTCTCTGGGCAGCCTGTTCCAGGGCTCTGTCACCCTCACAGGACAGAAATTCTTCCTCACATGGAGATGGAACTTCCTGTGTTTCAACTTGTAGCATTTGACTTGTACCCATTACCCAGTACCCGTGTCAGGCTGCAAGGAGTGCCATAGCCTGACACTTCCTTTGCACAGCTGGGGGGAGGGCAGCTGTGTGAGATGTGAGTAGGTGGAAGATCGGCTCAGCATGGTAGTAGAGGTACGACACAAGGCGGAAAGGCTATTTGTATTTGTAAGTCAGAGGGGCAGAAACAGTGACAGGTACCAAGAAGCACACCACAACGTTCGACCACAGACTCTATCCTCCAGCTAACACAAGAAGGAAGAAAGCAACTGCATAATGGGTGGATCAGAGTCTAGGCTCATCGTGGAAGGAAAAAACCTTCTTACATGCTGCCCAGTAGAGTACTCCTGGCCAATAGAAAGAAGGCCCTGGGGAATGAAGGGCACTCAGTAGATAGGGTAGGCAAGAATCCCTCTCCTCCAAAATTTAGAACACAATCAGAAAGAAAAACCCCACATATTGTCACTACAGGTATGAGGGAGGAAAGGTGGGTTATAGTTGTGGGTGATTCCTCAATTCAGGGCATGGAGGGTCCAATATGCAGGCGCGACCCTCCCCTAAGAGAAGTCTGCTGCCTTCCTGGGGCCCAGGTTAAGGATGTCACATGCATACTTCCCAGCCTGGTTAGACCCACTGATTATTGTTCATTGATGGTCCTACGTGTGGGAGGAGAAGAAGCGGCAATGAGCAGCCTGAGACTGATCAAAAGGGTCTTTAGGGAACTGGGGCAGACAATTAGGAACTTGGGCGTGCACGTCATATTCTCTTCCATTTTTTTTAGTGATGCTAGCAATATAGAAAGAAATAGGAGGACATACTCCTAGCACACCTGGCTCTGTGGCTGATGTCATCCTCACAACTTTGGTTTCTTTGGTAAGAGGAAGCCTTACACAGCAGCAGGCTGGAATCTAATGGGAATCCGTATTTCTCAAAGGGGAAGAGAGCCCTGGAACGTGAGCTAGCAGGGCTCATTGAGGCCTTTGAACTAGATTCCAAGGGGGAGGGGGATATCATTGGAGAAGCAGGTTATGGGGTAGACGATGGCCTGCAACTCCCCTCGCAGCTGCCTAACTCCATAGCCTATGCAGGGCGCCCTAAGTCTGAAGAGACTAATTCCTGCAGAGCATTGCAGATGACTTCTTGATGCAGGTGGTTGATGAACCAACAAGGAGAGGGGTGCTGCTAGACCTTATACTAACAGATATGGTCTAGTGGGGAATGTAAATGGGTGCAGTTTTGGCTGCAGTGACCATGAGATGATGGAATTCACAATCCTGTGAGAAGGAAGCTGGACAAGAAGTGGAATTGCAACCTTGTACTTTAAGAGAGCTAACTTTGACCTCTTCTTGGGAGCTTCTTGGAGGAATCCCCTGGGCAAAGGTCCTAGAAGGAAAGGGGGTCCAAGAGAGTTGGCTACTGTTCAAGCACCACTTTCTCCAAACTCAGCATTGGTGCATTCCTATAAGAGGTCGGGCAAGGCGGGCAGGAGACCTGCGTGGATGAGCAAAAAGCTACTGGGTAAAATCAATGAGAAAAAGAGCATGTGTTTAATGTGGAAGAAAGGCCAAGCCACATGGGAAGAATATAGGAACATTGTCAGAGAATGCAGGGATGCAACGAGGAAGACCAAGGCCTGTTTGGAATTAAGAGTTAGCGAGAGATGTCGGGACAACAGGAAGGGCTTCTACAAATACATCAGCAGCAAGAGGAAAACTAGGAAAAATGTTCGTCCCCTACTGAATGGGGAGGGGGCCTTGGTGACAGAGGATGCAAAGAAGGCAGAGTTACTAAATACCTTCTTTGCCTCAGTCTTTACTGCTAAGACCAGTCGCCATGTATACTGAGCCTGGAGACAAGAGAGAGAACCAAGAGAGAAGGGGACTTTCCGATGGTTGAGGAGGATTGGGTTAGGGATTATTTAGGCAAACTGGACACCCATAAATCTATAGGTCCCGATGGGATGCACCCAAGAGTGCTGAGGGAATGGGCAGGGGTCATTGCTCAGCCGCTCTCCATCATATTCGAGAGGTCATGGACAGCAGGGGAGGTGCCAGAGGACTGGAGGAAAGCCAGTATGACTTCAGTATTCAAAAAAGGCAAGAGGGAGGACCTGGGAAACTACAGGCCAGTCACCCTCACCTCCATCCCCAGAAAGGTGATGGAGCAGCTCATGCTAGAGATGATGTCTAGGTATGTGAAGGAAAAGAGGTCATCAGGAGCAGTCAGCATGGATTCACCAAGGGGAAGCTGTGTCTGATGAACCTGATAGTCTTCTACAATGAGGTGGCTGGACAGCGGATGGGATTGCTGTGTATGTCTACCATGACTTCAACAAGGCTTTCAACACAGTCTCCCATAACATCCTCATAGGAAAGCTCCGGAAGTGTGGACTGCATGAAAGGATGGTGAAGTGGATTGAGGACTGGCTGGATGTCAGAGCCCAGAGGGTGATAATAAAGGGAGCTGAGTCTGGTTGGAGGCCTGTGGCCAGTGGTGTCCTGCAGGGGTCAATACTGGGCCCGGTGCTCTTCAACTCGTTTATCAATGACTTGGACGAGGGCCCAGAGTGCACCCTCAGCAAGTGTGTGCATGACAGCAAACCAGGAGGAGTGGCCGACACACCTGAGGGCTGTGCTGCCGTTCAGAGGGACCTAGACAGGATGGAGAGTTGGGCAGAGAGGAATCTTATGAGGTTCAACAAGGAAAAGTGCAGGGTCCTGCACCTGGGGAGGAATAACTCCAGGCACCAGTACAGAGGGATTTGAAAGTCCCGGTTGACAACAGGTTAACTATGAGGCAGCAATGTGCCCTCATGGCCAAGGCAGCCAATGGGATCCTGGCTGCATCAGGAGGAGCATAGCCAGCAGGTCGAGGGAGGGGATCCTGCTCCTCTCCTCAGCTCTGGTGAGGCTGCACCTGGAGTATTGGGTGCAGTTCTGGGCTCCCCAGGAGAAGAGGGATGTGGAGCTTCTAGAGAGGGTCCAGCATAGAGTCGCCTCCCATAGAGAGATCCCCTCCCTCGACCTGCTGGCAACATTCCTCCTAATATCCTTCCTCTCTGAGCTGTGTTTGCAGTTTTTGCAGTATTCTGTTAAAATAGTTCACTGTTCTCCTATTTGCACTGAGTTTTCACCAACTGTATCAGAAATTCAGCTCAGGAAAAAGAAAAAAAGTCATTCGTCTTGCAGATTCAACAGCAGAAAGTAGTCCTCAAATCTTCAGCTAGAAAAGGTCAATACGAAGAAGGACTAATTTCAGGCTCTGTACAAGCCAATGGGGTGACATATTAGGACATACCCTCACTCTAAATAAAAAGGTTTAGAAAGGAGGAAGAAAGGAATATTATGTACCTTAAGTTTTGTGAAAGAAAGGTGCTGCTTCTATCACACTCTTTGTTGAAACTTCAAGCTTGATGCTTAGTGAATCTGATTTTTTAGAGGATGTCCCTTTATATCTTGAATATTTTGCACATTTTTTCTACAATAGAGTAAAGCACCGAGCTTGACTTGCAGATGTATTTGTGTGGGCATATAGCGTCTTTGGGATCTAACATATTTGTAAAAGACTCATCAGCTGGAATAGTAGCAGCTGCTGTAGAAAATGAAAAGAGAGCAGCTTAAAAATAAAATATAAATGGGAACTTCAAGTTGTACTGTGTAAATCTTGCTATGCCCTGTGAACAGGGTCTTAGGAATTTAATCTTCCTTTGAAGGTCATTTCCTCATGAAAGTTTTGACATTTCCACGGGAGAGAAGGTGCAGGAGCAGAGGAAGGCAGAAATATGATGAAACTGTTTTAATAGCAAATGGGATTTGCCATGGAAAATTTCACTGTTTCCTGTTGCAAAAACAAATACCTTAGAGAAGCATAGAGCTGTTGTAACGATTTGTTGCCACAGAGCCTCAGGGAGGAAGTTTGGTTGTCTATATCTGCATTCTCCGACATTCTCTACAATGCAGCGACCAAGTCACAAAACGACAGCTTGCAGGAACTGTGCTTCATGGCGCTTCAAGGAAAGTACGATCCAGTTTGGAAGTCAAGACTGTGGGAAAAAATAGGACTATGAATTATTTTCTACAAGAGATCTGAGTCAACATTAACACCTTTGCAATTTACAAGGATTGTTTGTAGTGTGTATTTGGTTCTTATTTTTGTCCTTTTCTAGGGTCAAATATCCTGGTTCAATCAGGCTTCAGTTTCCTGATAACTATTTGTGTGAATCCTGCCCACCGTGGCAAGCGCTTGTCTGCGTGAGACATTCATCCTTACACTAGAATCCAGAAAGAAAAGAAAAACCACAATGTGATGATGATTTACAAACTGACAAAAACTTAAGCAATATGTCATCCTCAGATGAGGAGAGAAGACTGAATTTCTGGAGGGAGAAGTAGATTGTCAGATATTCATCCAGATAATTACTTTAAACAAAAAATTCACTGTCAAGGTCAGCCTAAAAACACAGTTGGGGTAGGATATATATTATTGCATATAGTCTTTTAGGATTTTAATTTATGTTATTAGTTCAATAGAAGTGTATTAACAAAAAAGGCACAATCGGGTGACTAAATTTCAGAAGTGATGGGGAGACTAAAGTCAGCATGAGCTATTCAGCTGTTGGGCTTGAGATACCAGATTTTGCTTGTGAAACCAATAAATCATATTTTAAGGTGGAACTTATCAATCAAGCAACCTGACAAATCCATCATGGGAAAGGAACACTTAAGGGAGTTCTGGACGGATGGAAAGAGTCTCATTGGTCGTATGATGAGAAAATGGACTGTTGACTATAAGACTGTATTTTTATAGTTTAACTGTAAAGGAAGTGTTTGAAGTATTTTTTGAGGACTTTAAGGATAATATTGAAATTCCATTAGGTCATCATGGTATGCTTTTGAAAATTTTAAAAGGAAACACTTCTTTAACAAGTAAAAGCACACAGATATGGATCCAGATATTCTTTCTTTTTCTTGCTCTGCCTCTCTCTGTGCCTTTGGGCATTTAGCTGCTCCTTGTGCTGACTTCAGAATTTGAGATAATTTTCTGATTTTCCTATCAAAGTTCTTATTGCAGAAATTAAAGGCTTGAACGCATTAGGAATTACAGAGACTATATCTTTCTGGGCACCAAAAGACAAAGACTGACTGGGCACCACATCAGTGAAGATGCTGTATGGGTTTCAGTGATGTGAAGGTAAAAAAGCATGCAGGCATTACATATAGGTGTATTAAGCATATCATTACCTGTATGTGTATATGTATCTTTCTGCACATCTAGAGTGAAATCTTGGCTTCCTCAAAGTTAATAACAAAGATTTCCTCCTGATTTAAAGGAAACCTTGATGATGTCTCTTGACTTTCTGCCTGCAAGGTGTCATCACTGCTGACCTCAGTATTGCTGGCACAGATAGTGTTCCCTTCCTGAGCTAGTGTGGACAAGCATTTAGAAGGAAAAATAGCAGGATGGGGTAATGTGATATGAACCTACTCTTCCTGCCCATAGTTAAGCTTCCTTGATCCAAGAGGAGAAGGAAAACTCAAAGGATCACAGCAGTCTGACAGAGAAGGTCAGACTACTGAGCAGAAAAATGCCCTAGTGCTCTGTTCCTCTAGGCCATTGGGCTCCTTCTAACCCGTACATAAGTTAACCTAGCCCTGAATGCTTCAGTATGTCAAGGACCAGATTTTTCTGTGAAAAGCTCTATTTCCACTTTTCTGCAGAGGTGAGAGAACATGTCAAAAGAACTTCCTTGCCTCTTTGAGCTTAATGTGAGGTGCTATGAGTGAATCAGACACTTTAGAAACTCTTCATGAGTGCATAAATCACAAGTATCTGGCCCTTCAATCTTTTCGTTGCCTCCTATATGTTCTGAATGAATATATGTCATCTCTGAGCAGAAAGGACAAAATTGCTACCTGCTACCTGCTACAAAATTGCTACCTGCAAAATATGTTAGCTGCTCTTAATATACAGATTTTATCCCCAGAATACTTAGATTATTCATTCCTTTGTCTGTTTGCAGGGAAAAAAAATGTGATAAGGTCTTCAGGACAGCTCACTTGATCTGAGGAATATTAGAGGTATGCTCTTTTAAAAGGAGTTGGTTGGATCTTGTTCTATGCAAATATGTGGGAAAACCACCTTTAAAGCAAGCTGGTTTTCTTTCTTTTGAGCAGGGATTTGCACTTGTTTGCCTTCATGTTTTGTAACATAATGATACTAAGTAGGCTTTGCATCCATCAGATATGTAAGTTTAAAACTTATTCATATCTAGGCCTAAGAAATGAAGGACTCAAATCATATTACGGAGAGGTAGATGAATTAAAGGCAAAGTAAGGTTTTAGAAACAGAAGAGTATGCACCAATCAAAACACTATGTTACTATTCAGAGGAAAATATGTATATATACCAAACTATATGTCATTGAAGATGGTTGTAAGAATAACTTACATCCTTATGTTTTTGATTTTGGGAAGAGAAAAAACTTGGGTGGGAATATTGCAGGGGTAGCCTAATGGATGTCATGAGGTTCCTCTTAAAATCTGGTTGTGCAAGCTATCATTTCTGTAAGAAGTCCTGCTAGAGTCACCGAAATTACCTGCCTGAGTCCTTATTTTACAGAATGAGACACTTCTTTAATAGTGCTGCAGAACGGGAAGTTCTGTATTGCTTGAGTGTTTACTGAAACTGCTAAACAGATATGATTTATATAAATTGAACCCAGATCGCCCCTGTCACTGCTATGAAGAAATGATCAAACTATTCTTTGTGAATCATTTTTATTATAAATTTTGCATTTGCACTGAATAATGAATTCATAAAATCCCAAGAGTGGAACAATTCCACATTTCTTCTTCACCCACTGATCCTTTCTGCAGCTTATTTTAAGGTTAGCTGTTAAACTCTAAGCAAACACTTGACAACCCTTTCTGGAAGATGAGAAATCAGGTTGTAAGGGACTATAACCACAAAGAAAGATTTTCTGAACTAGCCTTTAACAGTTTTTTAAGCATGAAAAGACATACCAGCAGGCACATTGTCAGATATCCTCATCTAACCCAGGTGGAAATGAGAATGAGAATATTTCAAAATAGACATTTATTACAAAAGTGACAGAAAGTGATGTTGTTTAAGAGCAAGATTACGTGGTCAAATCCAAAACCTTTGTTGTTTTCCCAAAAGTTTTCCAAAAAGGCATATGCAGAAGTTAACAAAAAAAGTGACAGAATCATTTTGGTTGAGTATTTCCCACTAAATATTATAAAAGATAGGGGTTAAAAAGATTTCCGAAGATTTCTATCCCAAAGATAACGGCTTAGAAGTGGTTTAAGTGCTTAGAAATAAGAATATAAGTGGAGTACCAGCTTGACTATAATTTTCATTGCGGTAGAATACTTTTTAAAGATAATGGTAAGAAGAAGCAATGTAAAGCATCCTACATGATAGGAATTTAATACATACATTTGAATAATTGATAAAAAGATACAAGAAGAAGATACAGTGAAGATACATTATTACCAAATTTGCAGAACTCATTTTCATCCATAAGTTTTTTAGGAAAGTGTGCTCATATAAAATCTTTAGATGAATATTGTCTATAACTGTTTAGCCATTTAAGTCCAGACCATTTGAATGCTGTACTATTTTGAGATTTACTTCAAGACCTGACACAATTAATTTTTCATTACTGACAGTTTTCCACTGCAGGAAAATCTATTTTTCTGCCTAAGGACTGTGACTGACATGCAAAACACTTTATTTTCTAACATACTTCTTTGGGAATTGACATTAATGCTCTGAAACATTATTATAAAAAATCAAGAACTGATCATAAACCTCAAGTGAAATGGTTTTCCTCTGGACATGCAAGTTTCTTTGTAAGAAAAAAAAAAGAAGTATATGGCAAAATTATATGAATTTTACTTTGGGAAGAAGATTTAATCATGTGTTCTGAGAAAGTGAAAATACATTAATTATTATGGTATGAAAATGTGTTAGTTATTATTGTATGCCTATTTCTTCTTTCTTATGTAAAAACATAAAAAACAATCCACAGAGTATATAAAAGTATATATTCTGATTTGGAATGAACACATTGAAGGAAGACAGTATTTCATGTGGAATGGAGTAAAGTTTCTCTACAGCACAATGTTCATATGCCCCTGAATGGTTGTAAAATATCAAATTGTGTGGGAAGTATTTTCATTTTATGGTAAACACTATTTGTAGTCCTAGGTCGCTATGTTAATTTGCTTTATATTACACAGCTAAACTATATATCCTGACCTATTTGCTTGTCAACCTGCACAGAACCCATAGACTGAAGGAGAGGCTGCTTAAAACCTGTAGGCACAGCAGCAGTTCTTAAGTAGGATGTTAAAGATACCCACGTAGTAACGTCTTCTCAGATCATTAAGACTTCTTTTCAATCTCTTCTCACTTCCATTTGCTATCACAAGATGGCTCTCAATGCCAGTCCAGGAATCCAATGGGTGTCCACTAGGTCTTTACCTGTCCTGTGTGGACTGACATCTAATGGCACTAAATACCTATCTTTTGGAAACCCTATTGAAACCCAGACCTATATTGATTATAATAGAAGTTTAATCCACATGTAGATACATATACTCAGATACCCAAATTTAGATGTTTCTGTTCAGAGTGGATACCACTAAAATATCCTTGTCAGCAGACTTAGTAGCACTGGCATAGATAACAGATGCTAAGTAAAAATTTTATTTCAGCCGTAATTCATGCTTAGTTGCTGTACATGCTTAACCAAACATATGTATTCTTACAGTAAACTAGTATTCCCAGACTCATTGTTTTCTCTTTGATGCTTTTCCTAGTTAACCGTCTGTAATGTAGTGTTCAGAACCCAGTCCTCTGAAACACTCAATAATAACAAATAACTTCATCCAGTTGTGAATGTAACACAAAGGTCTTTGAATCAATGGTTGTCTTTTCCTGGGGCATTGGTTTCTTAGCCCCGAGGCCTTTGAATATCATCCTGAGATGTGTTACTCTGTTTACATACTTGGATTTCAGTTCTGCCATGTCATATAATGAAACACATTTCAAGGAAGTCTCATGTACATGAAAAATATTAAATAAAATCAGTCTGTATCCCAAACTTGAGGGTTTCTATATTTATTACTGAAACTCTAGATATCCTATTCATTGATCAGAATAAGAGTAGTCACATTAGTGATAAGTTACTAAGCTCTTGATCACCATAACTTTGAGTACCTTCTTCCACTCAGATGATTTTATCTGAACTGAGTTATAGCTGGGCTGTGCTCAGCCATTGCCCAGTCATACCTGGACAGAGTGCTGAAGCTCTGTGTTCGGGGAGCTTCAAAAAGCAGTGACATGAAACAGCTTTGTCTAACTATCCTAACAGCTCTGCCTATGTCTTTTCACTCCTCTCTCCACTGACTGTGAAACAGGAAAACAAACCTTATGTATGTAGCCTGATGTAGGGCGAAGAGGTCTTTCTGTTGAGTGATGTTAAGTGCTCTTAGGTACTTAGAATGAAGTTATGCAAAATGTGTGGACCACTTGAGGACAGGCCTTTCTGTTCCAAAGCAAAATTAACAGTATGCTGTGGTATTATACTGAGAAACTGATAAACAGATCCTTATTTAGATTAAAGCCTGTGTGCTCATCTTCTCACTGCTGGTAATGGAATGGATATGGCACCAGTAGATCTGGGAGCAATAGTACATGGCCTTCTGTTGATAAGAGAAAATGAGGCTTCTGCAGCTAAGTCGTGTTCGCTAATATATTTGTTACATGTTTGATCTCTACAATATGAAAATTCCCCTATTCATGTATATTCCCCTAGCTAAACAGATCTCCTTCAGCTTGTTAAATTGTTTCTCTCTCGAGTATAGCAAACAGTCAGGAACTTTGTTTTGCTGCAATAGTACTTGTGTTTTGATGTTTTTATGAGAATTTCATTAGGGTGCTTATGTTTTTCTTAATTTGGAGTTAAATGAAATTATACTTTATTTCCACTGACGTCCTAAGGAAGAAGTTGGCCAAATGTTCTTAACCTCAGGGTTAATTCACATACTTTAGGTCCACATACTTAACTGGGAAACAGGCAATTCTTGCTTGCTCCAAGGCTTCCCAAAATCTGCCAGTCTATGAAGACAGTAGAAGGTCAGTCTTTATTTGCACTGGGTAACATTTTGGGGATGATTTTTATTACTGAAATCTATGACCCAGACATTTAGGTATTTATTTCCTGTTGACTTCAGGCCTATAAGGTTGTTTTGAACCTTTTCTCTTTTGGGGCCTAAGCAGAGAAACAGTCCACAGCATTTCTGAGAGATGCAGAACCAAAGCCAAATTGGAAACAAAGGACTCTGGCGTCATTAATAGTGGTATAAACTTTGATTAGGAGTAACAGCTTTTATGTATTAGAAATTGCAAAATATCACCAAGAGTGGAGCAAATGCTTGAAAAACATTGCAAACTGTTTAAGAGAACTTTAATACTTGCTTATTCATGGGAGCTTGCTTTGTCTTGCTACCTTTCACATGTTGGATTTTGAGGTAATTGTGATGGGTCTCCCATAACTCCTAGAGGTCTCATTTTGATCCTTTGTATAAAAGTTCTTGAAAAGAGAGATCTTTGAATGTAACTTACTAATGAATTGCTCTGAAGGACAACAGCTGCCAGGATCATTGTCTATATTCTTAGAACTATAGAACGAGGGAGGAAACTTGCTTTTTGGCTGGAATTCATTAGGGAAGTGCTGTTACATCTTATTGCAAAATCATAAAAGAATCATCAAAAAACGGGATGTTTCGGGCATTATTTTGCACAGATTTATATAGTAAATATATGCAGTAATTCAGAAACTAGTAAAACTAAATAAACAGTAATGACAGGTCATTCAGACCACCCTTTAATTTCACACCATTTGAATAGTAAGTTCAGTGTACATTTAGACTGAACAATCCAGCCAAATGTGGAACAAATAATGCAGGCAAAAGCCATGTTCCCAAGAGATTCATCTCACTTAATTTCAGACTCCTTAAATGCAGTTGCTAACACCTCAGCAGGTTGTGTCAAACTCCCTTTTTAGTCAACAGATAGTACTAGACCACTTGTACTCTAGACTACTTCTAGAGTACAATACACCCAAGCCTGCTATGGGCAGATTCTCACAACATATGCTTCAGAAAAACAGCTTTCTTTTTTGGGAGGGTCACAGTTATCCAGCAGACCAGAGCACAGGGAGGAGAGGGCTCACAGCAGGTCAACTTACTGGCAGTTTACAAATACTGTAGGGTCCTATGCCCCTGTGGTAGTCGTTTATCATTATTATCAGTAGTAATATTGGCATTATTTGTTCTGAGCGCAACAGGGAATATCCTAAAATAGGAACATTATTTTCAGTGACTTCTTGTATGCTTACTAAGCCGGTCTGAAAAACCTGTGGCATCCAAGTCATTCACAGCTGAGGAAGAGGTTGGGACTGTATTGACATGTGAACAAATTTGAATCTCAGTTGCATGAAGAAGCAAGCCAGGTGAAGATGTAATGTGATGGACATTATTGAGATCCCAGATAAATGCTCAGCTTGTTCTTATCCTGCAGTAGAAAGTCAAGAGTTTGGGAAGCACTTGTCATCGCTCACCTGTGAACTACTACTAGATGTGCCTTTCCCTCAGGTCTTGGAGAGACATGACTTGGTGAAACCTAAGGCTTTGATTCATTGTTCAGGAATGGTAGTCATTCTACCACTATAGTATACACTATACATGCATTCTAACATGTGATACAGCTTTGTATAAACTCTATCGTAGTAGGTATATCAATAACATACTAGTAAACTATGAAAAAATGAATTTTTTTTTCCTATCCTGAGTGTGTAGGTAGCAGATACTCTACCCAGAAAGGTTTTTATTATTAGGCAACACAGTAGGAATGGCACAGAAAAATCCCATGAAGCAGTGAAAACGCTGAGAAAGTAAATGGCAAGTTCATCAAGTGGCCTCCCTATCATTTTCTTGCTCCCAGCAAGGGATGTTGGGATTCTGGGGTGCATTAAGAAGAGCATCTCCAGCAGGTCGAGGTGGGTGATCCTGCCCCTCTACTCAGCCCTGGTGAGGCCACATCTGGAACACTATGTCCAGTGCTGGGCCCCACAGTACAAGAGGGGTGTGGAGCTGCTGGGAGAGTCCAGCGCAGGGCCACGAGGATGATCAGGGGCCTGGAACATCTGCCATGTGAGGAGAGGCTGAGGGAGCTGGGCCTGTTCAGCCTGGAGAAGAGAAGGCTGAGAGGGGACCTGATCAGTGTGTAAAAGTACCTCAAGGGAGGCAGTAAAGAGGATGGGGCTGGCCTCATTTCAATGGTGGCCATCAACAGAACTAGAGGTAATGACCACAAATTGAAACATGAAAAGTTCCACAGGAACTTAAGGAAAAATTGTTTAATAATGAGGGTGACAGAGCACTGGAACAGATTGCCAAGAGAGGCTGTGGAATCTCCTTCTCTGGAGATCTTCAAGACCCACTTGAATGCAGTCCTGTGCCATTGCGGGGGTTGGACTCAATGACCTCTAGAGGTCCTTTTCAAACTTAAATAATTAAAAAAAAAATCATAGAATTATAGAATCATTAAGTAACCAAATAATTTTTAAAAATCATAGAATCATAGAATCATTATTTACCATCTGTTCTTTGCAGGGACTTTTTGCAGTGCCTTGTTCTCTCATACTGTTGGAATTCTTGTGGCATCTTTAGCCTTCAGAGACTCGAGGCTGTTGGGCCTACACAGAGTATATCTGCCTGCCAGATAAAGCCCTATTTCTTAGGTGTCCTTTCTGTTCATGCTTCAGAGAGCTTTCATGCTTCAGTTACTTTTTCTGCAATAAAAGAAGAGGGAGAAGTGCATGGTTAAGAACCACAGGAATATTTAGTTCATATGCATATTTACTATATCTCAGATTTACATAACTTTGTCTTCTGGGGATAATTAAATCCTCCACACACTAGAGAAGCTGTTTGCAGGTCCTGATAGTCATAACTAGATCAATGTAATTAGTGCCCAAAGAAAATAGCTGTTATTTCTCTTGGATTATTGCTAGGAATGCCCAAAGGAAGTTACCACTCCTACAATACCTTGCTGTGTTAATCTTGGTGATAGGAAACTTTTTATTTTCTTTCTTTTTTTTTTCCAATTGCGTAATTGAAAGTCTGCACAGTTAAGAACTGATAGCAGCCACTGCCAGAAATTTGTGGAACACAATAGCAAGTTTTATTGAGCCTATAAATTCAGAAGCTATGCTACTTTACAAGATCATTATAAAGAAATACATTTTAGAAAACTGTACAAAAACATAGCTCTGTGGCAGGTAGGAGACCTCTGATGGACAGTGATAGTAGGAAATGCTATAGTTTCAACTGGTCCAGTTGTGAACTCCAAAGTTTATGACTTATTGCTGGCTGAAAACAGTGTCCAAGGTTGGCATTCCTGGAACAGCTGGAATGTTAATAACATGGAAAATCTGACTCATGGCTGCCTGAGGTCCCAAAACAAGGTTTGGAATGAAACCTGTGTTTATTTAAGGATATATTTCTTGGCAGCATTAGAGGGACATTAGCACAAAAGCTTTACTTGCAAAGTTAATTCTACTGTAACCAAAAAAAAAAAAAAACTTAGGTTAGAGATCATATAAAACAAATTAAATTCCATTTTCAAAAATTAATTCCCATAAATATTCACAAAATAAGCTGGAAGAAAGTATAGAATCCATAGCTAGAAATCTGTCAGGAGTTAAGGATACTTGTAACAGCTCAGTGCAAGATCACACACCTGCAAGACTGTATTTGCTGTGTGGGAGACTGGGCTGTGGAAAGCCCTAGACTTGGAAAAACACTTATGCTGATCAGTGAGCAGTCAGGGAGATAGAGCTGAGGGAGTTAACATGCATAAGAAACTGGCTGAACGGGAGCACAAATTTGGTACTGCTACTCTGTAGGGACACAGAGAGGCATGGAGTGCCCAGAGCTGATTTTGTGGCGAGGAACTTAAAGGAAAGTTTCTCAGTAAACTGTTGCATGAATGATCTGGAGTACAACTTCTATGAGGCATTTTTTTTTTCAGTGAGAAACATAATAAACTCATCCTATTTAGCCTAGCCAAGAGAAATTTTAAGGACAACTGGATAACAGACTCTAAGTATTCCCTCTGGGCTGAAGTCAGATCAGTTCAGCCCAAACATATTAAATCCATTTTTAGCAGTGATGATAAGAGAATATTGGAAGTCGAAGAAGTCAATAATGCAAGAGTATCTTGGGGAAATTCTGGGACTTGTGTTACTGGAAGACTATGTCAAAGGTGCCTTTTCTGGCCTCACAAGATGCTTGAAAATATGCTTGTTTTTCAGTTTCAAATATAAGTTTTGCTGTTGCTTGTTTCTAAGGGAAAATATTCTTTGGGGTCTGTTTTTCAAATCTATTAACACTGAGATAAAATCATTAAATCTGAACATATATGATTTCTAACTTGGAGATACTAGGGCTTTTCTCCTTTTTAAAAGAAAGGCTAACCTACACAAAACTATTCAAGAATAAGATATGTATGTATTCCATGTTGAATGAGTATGTCTGCACATAGGGTAACTTATGAATAGTTGTCTTCCATAGTTCTCTTTATAGAAATATCCAGAGAACTTTTCACTTCATTCTAATTTTGTGAAGCTGTCTCTAAATCTAGTCTTACAACTAGACATTTATTTGTATTCCATGAATGGTTTTCTATCCATGTAGAGGAGCCTTAATTTCAGAGTAGAGTCCATCCCATCCCTGATCCTTCCGCCTGTTACCAGTATACACTATTGGCAATTTCACTGTACCACACAAAAACACCAGGATCAACCTGGAATAGTGACAGAGAATCAGCTCCAGATGGGTCTGGTTCTGACCTGCCACTGCAACATATTGAGATATTGCTGAATTGTACCGCTGTTATGTTGGGAAGAAGTGCCTGAGTATTCAGCCATATCAGATCTATGCATGCTAGAAATCTAAAGGCAAGTTACAAGGTGAGCAGGTAGCTAAGATGCTTTCCTTACAGCCAACGGTAGTACAGTGATGTTCACAAACACTAAAAATGCTACAACAAAAATCAAAAGTGTTCTAACTATGAAATAAGGAAAACATGAAGGTTCTCTTTTCTATTTTCCAGAGAATCCACACTTCCATTTTTATCTTATGTAGCACTACACCATCCAATTTACTTCACCCTTTTACAGTAAACAGTGTAATTATTTTAAAGTTAAACAGGGAAGGTATGTTGAAGCCATGTCACTGTATAAGGAAATTAGCAGAGGCTTGGGGTGTTCACAAAACCAGGATTTCCCCATAACATTTTTATATGAAAATTAATACAGCATTGCATCCCAGAGCTAAAAGGCAAAATGACTTTCCTCATTAATCAACCTTCTCTTCAGCTTAGTAAAACTTAGCAATCACATAAAGACTTGCATCCCCCCAAGCACTGTATCAAAATTAAGGATGCTGTTTAGTAGTTAGGTATGTAACTACCTGCTAAGGGAGTGCTGATAGCAATCATAAGTACAAGTGTTTCAAGTTAAAAAAAGAAAGCTAGATGCCTAAAATAGTATTGGCAGTTTTAAAGGACACTCATTTTTCCTCTTTTACATTGTTTAGATATCATGTTGATAAATGTCTTGGTACCTCTGAAGAAAAATAGACCATCAGTATGTTATAATTTTTCGTGAGCACCTAAGAATTTTGTATCTGGAAAAGCAGTCATTTTTACATAGCCATTTCTGTCATCTCTGTCTTGGTCTGGGTAATTTGGTGATTTCTGTTTCATCTCCCTTATTGAATAATATGGACAAATAGAATCTGTAGAAGTAACTGTTGGTTTTTATGACCTGATAGGCACATTATGCACTTTTGAGAGATTTTATATTTGGACTAAACCGATCCCATGAACTGAGTGCCCCTCTGCAGCTGGAGTGCATTAAGTGCACTCCCAGGAGCACATCTTCCAGTTTAGTTTAATACAAAAGGAATCCAGTTCATGCACTCTGAGACCATTCTGTGATGCAATGCAAAAAACGGTAAGCAGAAATAATCTGATTTTTTTCCTCAAAATCACATTCTGCCTCTGAACACTAACATAGGCACTCCTTTGGGACCTGAGTGGAATGTGAAGTTTCAAACTCTACTGAAGATCCTGTTCTTGCACATACTGAGGAGCCCATATATCATTTTGGAGCACTGACCGCCTTTTCAAGAGAAAACAATATTCATCTTCCATTATGGTGTGTGAACAGAAGCTGAAAATAAAGGTGAGATGGCTGGAATAAAAGACATCGGTTTAGTGGAGTGTTTAAGCATGTGTATAGTTGCTAAAACTCATGTTATTTAGATCTTTGCTGAATCAGTACTTCTGAAAGTTCACAGTCAGAAAGACTGGGGTATTATTGGCAATAACATTTTCTTGCATTACTCCTCAAATATCACTTCACATTGTGAATTTTCAACAGGAGTTACCATATGGGTGCAAGCCTGGAGGTTGCTTATCCCAAGACCTGAAGCAGTTTCGAGCTTACCTTAGAGCAGGGCACAGGAACCCCTAGCAGCAGATGTCCGTGTAATGACCTACTACCAGCATAAGTCTCTAGACCTCATTTAAGTGAAACAAAACAGATTTTGAACTAAAGCATGGTGCTTAGCACCTATTTCAGGGTGCTAAAAGATGCGATCCTAACTCTGGGTACGAAAGTTGTTTGCATATTGTGTTTAAAGCCTATAACAAACATCTGTACATTTAGACAAGTTGTCTACCAGCCACCAACACATCATGAGAAATGTTCCAACACAGATGATAGAAAAGTATATACAAGGAACCTACAGGTGATGGAAAGAATATATACTTATTTACAGTAAATATAGATAAACACAAAAAGGAGAGAAGATTTATTTAATGAGATTATATAATAAAGTTACCTACCTTGAGTTGAAAATCTCATGGGTTTCTTCCTAAGGGGGAAGCTTATTTTCTTCGTTTTATTTAAAAACTGCTAAATTATCCCGAAAGAAGGGGCTTCCACCCTCTTCAAATTTCTATGTTTATTCACAGTTTATAAGCCTGTAACATTGTATGGTCTCATCCATACAAATGTTCAATCCCTTTTTGCCTCATGCTGAGTTCCTAGCTGTTTTTCTTCATCACGAGAAGATGTTCTATAGGTTAAATAGGAAAAGCACATTTCATTTTATTGGCTTTAAATCTGCTGCCTTTCTCTTTCCCCAAATGTTCTCCTGTTATAGTAAAGTAATGGAAAAAATATACAGGAGTGTTCAATTTACCACTTGAGTGCTCCTCATTAGTTTGCATGTCTCTATTTTGCCCCATCTTATTTATCTTCTCTGTAAAATAAACAGCCCCATTCATTTTTCATTCATTCTCAGTTCTTGCAAGTCATTTTCTCTGGAACCATCTTCTCTCTGTTATGTCCCTTTTGTTATAGGATGACCAGAACACAGCATATAATTTCAAGCAAAAAACTTGTCTCCACATAGGCCATCAGACTTTCAGCATTAGATTGCCACCACCACATGGACAAGAAATGAAAGATAAAAAGTTGTTATCCTAGAATGTTTCAGGCATTTAGCAGGCAAGAAAAGGATATGAAAGCTCTGTAATTAGATTTATTTAGATTCTGCAGGAGAGCATGTGAGTAGTCTCAGATTGCTTTACACAACTTCTCTCTGTGTGATATTTCTCCTTCTCCTCCACTTTTGTCACACTTTCCTTTCCCAGTCCTTCTGGCTCTCTGTTCCAGACCCCTTTCTTTTTTCCTGCCCACCCCCAGGTTGGATTTATGTTACAAAGTCAGATCCATGCACTGAAAAAATGGAGGAAAATCCTTCACGCTCTAAAAGTAAACAGATTTAGACAGGGTATAAGCGACTAAATTGATTAAAACCTATTCTTCATCATTCATCTTTTTCAAGGAGATGGCATTGCCACTATGTCAGAAAATACCAGAGTGCTGCTGATACAGCTCTGCCAAAACAGCCACTCTGCAAGATATTCCCTAAAGGCCACCCTAGTACGAGTCCATTGAAACTTCTTATTCCAGTGAAGGTTCCTGGTTCAGTCTTCATCTTTCTCTCAGAGTACTCTGTGTTATCACTCACATTGGTGTCTTCTGGCTTTCCACATTCCTAGTCCTATAACTCTCTTTCTGAACTTTCTTCATCTCTTTTTGCTACTCCACCTCCTTGGTGTTCTGTGCATTTTGCCAGAAAAGATATACTGCTACCACATATATCTTCTGTTGTGTTCACTAGTTGAGAGGTGTCCATTTACCACATCCACCTTTAGTCCAAGTTTTCATACTTACTTTTCCTTTTCTATCCTGGGTGTAATAGTTTATCTCCCAGCCAAGTTCAATTCTCTATTTCTTTGTGCCCTTATACTTTTATTTTTTTCCTTTTTCGGTTTTACCCTTGTATATTCAAATAAAACTGATTCTCCGTCTGTACAGTTTGGGTGACTGAAAAACAGCCACAGACAGGACAGGATACCTCTCAAGCTCAGCGCCTGGTTGATTCTTGTAGTCTTCTGTTCTTGAATATCCTCAGCTGCTGCATGTTTATGGCACTGACATCTTCTCAGGTGCCCCATGGCTGATGAGAGGAATGAGTTCCTCTCATCAGGAATCGATTGCTGAATGGGGAGAGGATATATAGTTCAGACAACATTAGGTGTTGCAATAGGTTCAGAAATGTCTCGTTTAGTACATATGGAAAAAAAAGAACTTTTCAAAATAGTTTTTAATTTTATTCTTTGGTTAAATGGAGATGCATCACCATAATTTTTTAATGTCATTGAAACCATATGTTGTCTCCTCCAATTTCAACCTTGATGAGGACTGAGCTGATCCTGAAAGACAGACCAGGTCAAGTTCCATTATTAATAAATGAAAGACGGTCTAATAGTGAAAGATGTCAACCAATCTGCGTAGAGGAAAATGTAAAGTACAGCCATAGTACAAAGATTATAATTCCAGAAGCTGAAGTGGAACAAAGTTTACAAACCCAAATAAAAAGCTTTTACTTTCTTAGTGAAACATTTATTGCATGCAATTACTCACATTTGATGAAATTATTAAGTTACTCTCCACAAAGTACTTTAAGATCACTTGAATTAAACTGAGAGATTTAAAGACTACTTTTGGATACTTGTTTGTTAAAATCAATATGTTCCTGAGGCAAGTTTTGGTTCTGATGGGAGCTGACTCTTCCAGCGGAAAATAGTTTCATTAAGACTTAAACAAAAGGACAGCTACTCATCTAGTCTTCATTTTTCCCCATCACAAAAGTTGATCAATAACACCAATTCTTTGTTCCAAACTCTATATAGTCCAAGTTGGTCATAAGCCTTTGTGCAAAGAAAGACTATTTAAATTGCTTCAGTTTTTACATAATGAATAGTGCCTGTATATATCCTTAATACATTTGATATTTGAGTTTGCAGAATGGGTTATGAGAATGAACAGACGGTACTCAATGTAATCCTATTCCTCAGAGACAGTGTATTTATGTTGTAACATAAAAGGTTGATGTTTTCCAGTTGAAATGAGAAATAATAAATTCCAGTAGAGTAGTAGCAGTTCATAATATAAGTATTGCTTGACACTTTCCAAAGGATGCTATTCTGTACTAGGAGTGTTGAATATTCATGACTCAAATTTCTTCATGTAGAATAAATAAATAAATTCCATGTTTTTGAGAAACAAGTTGAAAAATAAGTTTTTTAAGCTGAATAGTGATATGAGATTCATCTCATGTAATTTTTGAAAGCTATGGTCTAGAGGTTGGCATCTGAAGTATTAGTAGGATGCCTTTATAATGAGCAGAATCTTCACTTGATATTTGGACTATTATGTTGCATGTCTTAGAAGAACTTGTTTATTTCTCTCTATAGTGCTGTTGATGCTCAATGATTGCTAGCTCAAAGCTATGTATAAGTCTTTAGGGGCTGAAGTGCTGCAAAGCAGCTCTGGCGAGATGGATTTGGGAGTCTTGGCTGATAACAGGTTAACCATGAGTCAGCAGTGTGTCCTCATGACCAAGAAGGCCAGTGGCATTCTGGCCTGCATTAGGAGGAGTGTTGCCAGCAGCTCTTCTCAGCTCTGGTAGCATTGAACCTGGGGAGCATTGCGTGCAGTTCTGGGCAACCCAGGACAAGAGGGATGTGGAGCTTGTAGAAAGGGTTCAGCACAGAGAAACGAAGATAATTAAGGGACTGGAGCATCTATCATATGAGAAAAGACTAAGTCAGCTGAGCCTGTTTAGCCTAGAGAAGAGAAGACTGAGACTAGACCTGATCAATATGAACAAATACCTGAGAATATAAAGAAGATGGGACCAAACTCTTCTCGGTAATGGCCAGTGACAGGACAAGGTGTAATGGGTACAAATTAAAACACAGGAAGTTCCATCTCCATATGAGGGAGAACTTCTTGACTGTGAGGGTGACAGAGCCATAAAAGAGGCTGCCCAGAGAGGCTGTGGAGTCTCCTTCTCTGGAGATCTTCAAAATCTGCCTGAATATGACCCTGTGCCACATGCTCTAGGTGTCCCTGCTTGAGCAGGGAAGTTGGGCTAGATGATCTCTAGAGGTCCATTCCAACCTCAGTCATTCTGTGATTCAATCAGATGGATGGTTCCTTGGTGCTTTTCCTCTTTAAAAGATCTAGTGTCTCATGATTTCATACACAAGCTTGAAATCTGAATTGGAAAAGTCTGGCCTTTACGACCAGATGTGCCATTTGTCATTTCTGAAAATGTGCCTAGCTACAAGCCTTTAAGGAAAGAAAATTCAATCTACACATGTTGAGATTCTCTACAGTTTCACAGCTAGATTTTCTGAAAACTTCTTTCCTGAGTACGCTCCTCTACTGAGTGGTATGGATTCAAGCAAGGCATTTTTTATTTGTTTTTGTTGCAGACCTAATCTTGATTGAGTCTTTATGCAGAAGGAAGCCACTATTTCTTAAAGTGTTTCAAATTCATTGTAGAGAAGCAAAAAGGTGAACATATTCCACTTACTTAAAGAAGGGGAACAAGACATTGCTAGGAAACATGTATACCGACACAAGTTATCTGGATGTTGGCAGAGATGAAGAGGGTGAATAATGAAGCAGCAATGAATGCTGCTGTTGGTCTGGGAAGACAGCTTTTCTGAAGAAGCAGGACAGAACTGGGGCCAACAAAGCAGAGGGCAGGGATGTATATAAAAATGTGAGACTGGAAAGAAGAGCGGACAGATTGGTTAATTCTGTTTTTATTTTCCTGGGGCAAGGAGATAAGGGAGAAGCAGGTCTGGGGCAAAACAGAGAGAGTAATCAAGCTGCAGACTGACCTCTGCTTTGCAGAGCAAGGAACCCTCCCCAGGAATGACTCCGAGAGGCAGAATTTCCCTGTCATCATCAAGTATCTGTAAAACTCCTTGGCTAAGTGTGTCTCCCATTGCCCTCCAGTGGTTCACAGGAGCAATGACGAGATGTGGCTCCCTATGACTCATCTGTCACGGGGAAACCACAGAACTACAACCCAGCCTGGCTTTTGAACCTTGTTTTGGTTGCCTTCCATTTCTAATGTTTTCCAAATGGTAGAAGACTTTTCTTTTCCTCTCCTCTCTTAGAGGCTAGTTCAACCACAAAAAAGGTGATATAACTAATGATGATAAACCTATGACCTTGAAACTTGTCATTCACAACATGTATTTCCTTTTTCACTAATACTCTTAGATATGTTCATACCATTATTATTGACTATCTGGATTATCACACCCTAGTGCACTATTGCTTAAAAACACGTAGAGTTCATAGCTGTTGTCCCCAATTGTTCTTTACTGACAATTTTAATTGTTCAGTGATGTAAATTTGAACAAAGACCTTTTTCTTACTCTTATAGAGTAAGAATACTCTATGCTCTTACTTTGTCCCTACATCCTCATGAACAATGCTGAATCTGCAGCAATGCTTAGTGCCTTAAGCCTGGACTGCAGTCCCAAACCGATCTGTGTACGTGAAGATCTGCATCTCTGTACATAAAGCTCTCGCTGGAGAACGCGGTCTTTTGTGGACCTGTGAAGACAGAACAGACTGCATCCTTGAAGCCCTTCATGCTAAGACTGTGCCATGCACAGCCAGTGACATAGTGTTTAGCCTTTTTTTTTTTTTTTTTTTTACTGTGTAAATTCTTTCTTTCTGTGAAGGGGAAAAATGCTTAAGCGGCCTGCAACAAAGAACTGTGAAGAATGGGGCTCAGCAAAGGCAAGTGCCTGATAAAAGCCTCAAGGACATTGCTTTTCATTCTGTTCTCATCCAGGGTATCCTAAGGAGACTGGATGCTGAGGATCCTGGGAAGATGCACCCTGTTTATGAATGAATAGCAGTTCTTTCCATTTACAGCCGCTTTAGTTCATTTCCCTACATAAGCACAAAAATAACCACTTCAGAATTTTAGTGAAGTCAGGGGGAGGGAAAAAAAGCATGCAGAATTAACTCAGGGGAAGAAAACCAGGTGCCATCTTTGCATTATATCCAAATGAGATGCAGCTGTTTAAATGTAAATATTAAACAAGGGAGAAGAATGACTTAATTAGCCCTCAAAAGGAGACAGGAAAGCTGTACGAATGCACCTGACACTAAGCAGTATGAGATAAACTCATTCCAGCTGTCATTGAACTGACTATTTGAAGGCAGAGCAATGCTATTTTGTGCAAACAATGTAAAATGCTCAGGGAACTGCAATTAGCATCAACATGCATAGTATAAGTGAATACAGCCTGCTGGTGTTTACTTGGCTTTGAATTGCTAGGGCTTGGAGTAAAAAAATAAAATTAGCTATGCATTACACATTGGAGATTTTATTCCAGGCTTTTATCCATTACTGAGAAAAAGGCACAGGAGAATGAAAAGAAGAGTAGCCATCAATCTGACTTTAAAAGAAGATACGATGCTCAAAGGTCATTCTGTATTTTCTCCTTCCTACCTGAGCAATAAAATGCACAGATTGGGTCTATGTTAGAAATTTTCATACAAGCTGCCCATCACATAAACAAATCTGGAATATTCCATGCAGTGTGTCAGTGTAACATATCTTACCAGGTGGAAAATAAGGATCTTATTTAAAAGAATGTACAGAAAGACAAAATAAATAATATTATTTAATATGATAAGCATCTTTAGTTTACAAGGTATGCATATATAGTAATGAATATACTCCAGTATGTGCAAAAAAATGAGACAAATGGAAATATCACTTTCACAGTATACTCCTGGTATAAAAGAAAGTGTTCTCTCAGTAACCTTGACTCTAATCCAAAATTTTTATGCTTTCTCTACTTGTGCAATTTCACCTTAGTTCTCAAGGTTTGCTTGCTGAATCTCTCACCAGACTTGAGTAATTAAAACTAATGTGTCATACAATGGACTGAAGCAACACATAGAAGAACTATGTTAAATTTTACCAATTCCGCTGCAAATACATATAATTTATGAAGAAATAAAACTTGAAAGGAATGGTGTTTAGAGATTTACCTAGGAACAAAAATAGAGTCTAAATATATTTTGAACAAAAAGAAGCAAACAATGGTTCATTTTCAATGTAATTTTAATTGCTTCTATTGCCTCACTCATTTGAACTAATATAGATATATACCTGATGTTTTGATCTGTTAGGTGAAACTGAAGTCAAATCTTTCAAAGTTAGTATCCTTATGGCTGCAGAAGGCATTCATAAAGCTCCTGAGACACTGATATTGTCAGGAATAGCCCATTTTTTGCTCACTTAGAACAACAGTAGTGTGATGCAGGCTTGGGTCTGTGTTAGCAACCAGCTAGATCATTCTGGGAGGAATTGATCTTGCAGGCAGAAGCATTATGGTTAGAAGCATGAACTGCTCAGAAATATGCTTAGAAACAATTGCAACTCAGAAATAATGACTAAATTATACTGATACCTTGGTCTGTCATTCCAGCTATCTGGGTACCTGCCTGGAAGACATGCTGTCATAGCTTGCAGCAAGTGTTACATTTATGCCATTTTTGTCTTTGAAATTTGACAAGCTCTCATACTTACTGAGACAACAGACCTGGAATGTAGAGTCAGAGCAGCTATTGCTCTATATCAGATATGGGCCTGTGACAAGAATGATGAGACTAGGAACCCACAGACCCATCTCACACGTACAGGAAACGTCCATCCATAAACACAGCAGCAGACATTATTGTCCCAAATATAATACTGTAGTGACATTAATACTCTGGTTGCTGTTCTCTTTGCAGACTTTCCAGACACACAAGTACTGCAAAACATCACTTCTGCTATAGAGCAGGGTGACTCGCTTAAGGGGAATGAGCAGTTATATTTATGAGATCCAGTTATTCATATACCTGTACACAAGCTGGTTTCTAAACCAACACACTCTTGTTTTAAGTATGTTAAGTAGAAAAGTTTTATATTAAGTATTCATTATATTAACAGATCCCCACATGAGGGAGCAATTGATAAGAGATAGGTAGTATCAATAGGCATATGCAATTTATATTCTGACAAAAGATCAACATGTAGATGAATATGAATGTATGTATGTATGAATATATGTTGGCCTGGGAAAAAGAGGATAGTGAGGGCAAGCAAACTAACCACATTCCAGATAGTATATTGTTGGTAGTACATAAAACTTGCAATGCTAGACAAAAACAAAACAAAACAACCAAACCCTGTCTCTAAGTGTAAACTTTCTTTTTAAAAGAAATATGGAATGGAATATGTATACATGATATCTCGGATCACAAAGTAGTTCATTACAGAAGCAGGAATGGAAATGAGATCTTCTAACTTCCTACCAGCAAACCATACATTGCTGCCTCAGTGCAGTGGCAGAAGTCCATCATTTGGCAAATGCCACAGAGATTTCAATGGGAAAAAAAAATGGGTTTCAACTGGAACAAAAGATGTGTTTACCAAGCAAGAACTGCAAGAAGAATGGAAAGAACAATATTTAGAAAGCTAAGAAAACAATCAATAAGACCACTGCAGAATAGCACAGCAAAAGATCTCATATCATCCACTCAAGCTGATCCATCCCAAACTTTTTCTGATGATGCAGAAGAGACTTCCTCCTTCCTAAATTAAGTGTAACAAACTTTGCTTTTGTTTGAGAATAGTAGTAATTATGATGAATTATCTGAGATGTATATAATTCTTTTCTGTATTGTCATTGATGAGACACATAGCAGTATCTGCATTGTCCTTCTGTATTTTCTGTCACCATAATCTAAGAAATCTATCTGTACCTATTTATAGTCATTATACACATGACACTGGAGTCCTTTGTAATGTCAGCTTCAAAAAGAAACCTTGCTGGAAGCATTCACATTTTCTTGTAAGAACAACCTCAAAGTTAAATTTGCTAGATGTTCATGCTTGTTAGTTACAGGATTGCCCTCCAAACTTAGATACTGACATGTTCACTTCTAATGTGCTTGGCCTGGCAGCTTGAATAGAGTTCCCTGACAGACATTGTGGACTTTGAAGTCTGGTCTGGCCTGGTCTGGTCTCCCTAAGCATTATGATATGATATTGCAATATATTTTATGCCTCTTTGGAAGCAGGAGCAGGAAGACTTGCTCACTCTGGATGATGTTCTAGTCAGCGCATTCATGATTGATACAATGATGTACCATTTACCACCTAACTATACTTCTCAGAAATGCCCAAAGGATCCTTAAGGTCAGCAGATCCTGCCTGGGGTATACACACCTACAGCAGATCTTCTACAGAAGATTATAATTGAGTCAGTAGCTATATATCACCCCTTCTTACCAATATACTTATTGTCAAGAAACTGCTTATTGTGAAAGGGAAAACAGACAGCAACCATGACAGCCTAGCCCAGCCCACATGCTGCTATCAGAAAAATTGTAGTTATTCTTTTGTCCTGAGACTGATGGGCAGTCTCAGCTACTTTTCAAGACTTCTGCTAGCCCAGGCTCAACCTCCAGGGCTTAGTCGTTGTTGCCAATGTATGAAGAGAACAAAGTGTACAGGACAGTCTCTGTGTCCGTTTGGTTATCTCTAGCCATTTCTCACCTCTCACAGTTTTCTGACCAGGAAGGTTCATTCATGGTAGACAGGAACTTTCCTTTTCCATGGCAAAACTATAGCATCTCTCTGAAGAAAATCCATTCCAGTTCAAGAAAGTGCCAAAAGGTGATCAAGAAAATTCAGATGACACCACTGTCAAACACATTTGTGTAGCTCCTCATCTTGCTTTGCTCTGATATGTGCAGGACACTTCTGGAGCAAATAAGGGAAGAGTGACACCCCAGACATGAGAATCCCTGATATGTTTGAGGAGAATGGAAGGAGAGATCAAAACTAAGAGATTGAGATAGCAAAGAGGAGCTGCTACTAATGGCAACAGCTAGAAATATCCAGGGATATCATGCTAGGCAAATCACTCAAGTTGTCGTCTAATATAGTAGTTGCTGCCTGTTCAGACTGCTGACCACAAAGTAAGCCCAGAGGAGATGATTGTCTGTAGGGAAGGATGAGAGATGAGACCAATGAAAGGGCAAATGGAGAATGTCCAATAGTAAAGTCATGTTATCTAAGAGTGTAGCATGGCTAATTCCTAAGTAGAGATAACTTTGCTGGACTTTGAAGGTCAGTCACATTTCTCCTTTCATAGACTAGCAACTCTGTGGTATTTATACTATACCTGCAGGATCCAGAAGCGGTTTGAACAACCTGGACTAGTGTTGGGTTGATATGCTACATTAGGTGGAATGCCAAAAGATGTTCTTTTCTATAGAGCTGGAAAAAAAGAAAGAGATACTTATGACAGAGTCTGTGTGGCAAAGGCAAGTTCTGGGCAGTATAAATGTTAGCAGACAAAAGTGTTAAGAAAAGTTGACACCCCCAGGGACATGACATTTGGAGATGTGTGTGTGAAGAGAGAGTGTTTGGGTTGTGATGCAGTGCTTGAGAGTTTTCGGGAGAGAGGTGTAGATAAAGCCACTGATAACAGCAAGCTCCATTTATAGTGAGTCACTCTCCAGAACTTTCAGTGGGGTCATTTCCAAAATTACTAGCTTTCCATAACCTGATGCAGTCATCACTAGGCTGCAGCCTGGCTATGATGTTTATAAATCAGTTGTCCTTGGCTGCTGTATAATACACTTAGTGGAGATTACTCCTGGCTCCATGGAGTAGTTCATTCTCTTATTAAGTAACATTGGACAGGTTAATTGTTATTATTTACTTCCTTCTTTGAAGAACTCAAGTCCTATTCTTGCTGAGGAATGGCAGAGGGTATTATTACAAATGCAACATGAAATGAAAACTATTATATTCCTAATTCTATAAGGAAAAGACACTAACCAGTTTTTAATAGAATGAACAGTGAACGAATAACCCGTGTTTTCCCCTCCCAGACTGATGGTTGTGCTAAAGAGAGATCTGATACTTCCACTCTTTACTGCAGAGAAGCAAGAGCCATTGGGCTTCCAGCACTTGTATACCTGTAAAATGTTGCAGTTTGAAAGCCATAGTGGTGGGGGGAAGGGAAGGAGATATCAAATATTATGTTAGCTATATGCCCGATTCTGCTAGTATTGGATTCACATTCTGTGGACCGTAGGTCTGATAACCTTCCTAGGAGCGAATCGAGTTCCCAAATAGTGTGATCAACTATAAACTCAACTGACAGTATCAAATTCATGAAAAGTCTGTCAACTGTAGGTCCGATCACCCACCCAAACAAAGAGTTGAGTTCACAAACAGTATGATTTATTCACATGCAACATTTATGAAGCAGGTTTTGGATGTCAGTACAGGAAATTCTCTACTACAGCATGGGGTTTTTAGCTAGCTCTGATGTGCAAATGTGCAATCATAACTCACCGCAGAAGATGGGAGAGGACCATCAGTCTTGAATCTCCTCAGGAAGCGTCCTGTCCTGAGGGGAAGAGAGAGGGATCAGCCCGTCGACTGACCCAGGGGTTCGGATGGTTTCTTCCCTCCTCACATTTCACCTTTTATACTTTTATTTACATTCAAGTGGAGCTTGAGTGACTATAGTCATACTTAATATTGTTATTGTTTGGTTAAAAAGTTTCTCACTTTCATTTAAAGGTACAGTCAGTTGAAAATCTAGAGCACACGCTCAGTGAGGAGTGGTCATACATCAGAGGCGGGTAACTTTTGGGATGGAGGTGTGTTTTAACATTGTAATTAGCTTATATTGAGTGCTGGCTCAGCACTGGACATCTTATCATATCTCGCCCACTGGGCAGCTGCTGTGCAGCTTATCAACGGTCCAGCACAGGGGGTGCGACGGAGTTTGGCCACGGTGTCTTCGCTCTGTTCCATCGTCCGTTATTCCCCTTTGCAGCTGTGAGAAGGGCAGATTGTGCTGCCCAGGGAACTGTGGAGGAGCAGAGTCCGTGCAGACCAGCCATCCTGGAGCTAGCAACTCTGTATCACCCCAAGCAAGCTTCTGTAATGCCAAAACTGCTGCTAGACCCTAGTTTTTCTCCAAGTTTCCCCTTTTCCGGACCATTCTTCCACAATACCGTAGATGGAAATGGAGAGAAAATCAAGATTGGCTCTTTATATTTCATAATGAATGAAAGTATTCTTAATCCAAGTAACATTAACAATACAAATGCCTTCAAATAGACCCAAGAAGGTCTCCAGCACCAGTCATTTCACTAAGTATAAGGAGATCAGTCAGAAATCTTGGAAATCAAGTATTACTGTTGCTTTTAGATAGAAACTATTCTTAAATGTATCTAAGGTGATATACATTAGAATAAAGATATGAGTATATTTTCATGCCACAGAGATATAGCAGGCATTTAACTTTCCTAACTATTCCTTTCTTACAGAGTAAAAACTCTACTTTTGTCATGTTTCTGTGGGTGAATGGGTTTAGGGAATAGTTAGGATGCTAGCATTGTGAAGAAGACCTTATGCTAGTCTTGAGTGAGTTGATATGACCACTAGTAAAGATCTCAAGGTCAAATTACCTGTGGCATTGACAAGTCCTTGGACAGATGTAATGAAAAGTACTTTTTATCTCATATAACCAGAAAAAAAAAATAATTTGATGTGTGATGGTATGACTCACTCTATCTTCCATACATTTTTTTTCCTAGAATGGCTTGTTTAAGGGGTGTGAAAACTTTGGTTGTTTTGCCAATGGGATGTTCAACCTCTCCATGACTTTCTTGATCTTTGATAAATCTCCTAATCTCTTTAAGGCACATTTTGCACTTCTCACAAATTATAGACAGTAAAATGGATTGTGACTATTCCTTAAAGCTGAAATTTAAATTCTTGAAATTAAAAACATACACACATAAAAAGATTTTGCCACCTTTCTGTCTCTTCTATCATTATCACCTACATGTACTACTGTACTGATTCATTTTCCAGTGTTTTCTCATGCATGTAGCAAAATGAAAGAGAATGAATATATCATCTGCTAATATATACTCTTTGGCACGACCTGTTAGGCAGTTTGTTTGTCAAAGCAATTAATTTGTTTAGACTTTGGAGTTATAAATGCTTATATCATCTGCCTCAAACACACAACCTAGAAAACCCCAAATGTCTATTAGACTTTAAATTGTACATGAATGCAATTGAGATTCTAATCTTGGGATGGTAAGAAATTGTGATAGGTGAGAAAGAGAAAATGACCATATTTCAGCAGGTAAGTGAAGTTTTCACCGTAACATTGACTACTGAATATACTCTGAATGAATGAGACTCAGTTATGGAAATGGGGCCTCCATAGAACCTTCAAGAAAACGCTAGAGTCAATCCAATTGTTCAGTAATATTAATAGTAAGGAAAAATTTAAGGGAATGCTCAGAGATTCCTTTGAAATTTTTATGCATAGTATGGTCATCATTGAAATACACTTCACATACACACAGACTTTGTGAAAAATAAAATATATTACTTTATCTTGATCCAATGAGGAGGGGCAGGGCTGTAAGTAGCCTTGCAACCATGGACTTCAGGAGGGTCAACTTTAGCCTCTTCAGAGACCTCCT
>JAWLRI010000187.1:712412-725989 GCA_034781795.1 Crypturellus tataupa
AGGAAAGGAAAGGAAAGGAAAGGAAAGGAAAGGAAAGGAAAGGAAAGGAAAGGAAAGGAAAGGAAAGGAAGAAAAATGAGAGTGTTAAACAAACACATCTATCTATTATTAAAGCCTTCGTTGCGGTTGAGCCTGTCCTGTGTTCTTCCTATGTTGGTGATGCTATTTGTTATTAAAGTGAAATTCAGTGTACAGTTATCAATGGAGTACTTTCTTAGGAAGCCATTTTAAGCAGGATCCTTCTGGAACAGGACTGGTGCCATTCACTACCACAATGATTTGAACATTTGCGTATGATACCAAACTATAAGGTTTGTAATCTTTTGAAGGGCAGAGTCAAAAATCAAATAATATTTATAAACTGGAGAATGTATAAGAATCAACAAATTGACATTTGCTAAGGGCAAATAGAAAGCACTAACCTTAAGATAGAGAAGAATCAAATATAGAGGCTAATACAGGGAATAACTGCTTCTGTGAGAGTTCAGGGGGGGTAGGAATATGAGTCACCAGCATCATGTGTCACCATGGGTATTGTGCAAATGTCATGTTGCTGGTGCTGCTTTATTTAACATGCCAGGTTGCTTCTCTTCAGTAGGTGATTTTTTTGCTCACTAGGTTGGAGTGCTCTTCTCTTGTGTTACATAAATGGGCCAGAGAACATCTCTGAGTGTAGTTTTAGCCATTACAATAGTAGAAGTGCTGGCAAAGATGGGTGCTGCAGTATGAGGCTCACTCTCTTTTTATCCAATGGTTTCATATCAAATTTGTTCTGACATTACACTTCTAAGAGGCTCCTCATCTCAGGCCTATTTGAAAAGTCTTTACAAAAATCTGCTGCTTAATATTGTGGGGAGGCAGGCAGTGTCTGTACCGCGAAGCCCAGGAGCAGTGCTCAGCTTCCACGTAGCTGCCCAGGCACCGTCTCTTCGCTAGCGTCACAGTTTTTTTGCAAGGGGATGGTGGTGTGCACAACAGGAACAGTTATGGAACGCTCCATTGGAATCCCAGAACACAAAGTTGGAGCCACTTAAAGAAAATGCTGCCAGGGCTTTACTGAAGGATAAGGTAGATTTTTTCAGAGTTTACCTACTGAAATAAATGGTCAAAAATATTTCAGTGAAAGGTGATATTTTCTCACTACTACAATGTAACAGGCCTTGTGCTAAATCAAACATTAAAGTAAAGCTTGCATGCAGTTCCGATTTATTATGGCATTATTTTGTCAAACATAGAAAAACATTATTTCATTGAAGATTGCATTAATGTAACATGCATTTTTTTTTCAGTGACGCTGTGCTTGTACACTTATCTGATGGATGGGAAACATTTATTTATAGCTGATATGTAACTACCCATCTATCTACGTAGGAAGGAAGGAAGGAAGGAAGGAAGGAAGGAAGGAAGGAAGGAAGGAAGGAAGGAAGGAAGGAAGGAAGGAAGGAAAGAAAGAAAGAAAGAAAGAAAGAAAGAAAGAAAGAAAGAAAGAAAGAAAGAAAGAAAGAAAGAGAAAGAAAGAAAGAAAGAAAGAAAAAGAAAGAAAGAAAGTTGTGAACACAAAGTTGAACACTAGTTTCCTGCAGTAACCTTGAGGAATGCCACAGAATTGTAAGGTCACTGTAGTGTGGCTAATGATCTCTCGTGACCAGCCTTGAGTGTAACTGTATATAAAGAATATCGTACTGGTTTCAAGTCACACATATTCATAGATTCAGTCAAGGCAATACTTTTCTTGGCCTGGTAATTGGTGCATGTCAATTAAGGAGAAAAGCTTCTTGGCGTGAAACAAGAAAATGTTCTCCTAGTCAATTATGCTGTGTGTTCATCAAAACACCAGGAGACTAATCCATATCTTTGGGGAGGGAATTCAAGTATCAAATTTTAGGTGACATTTTAAAATGGCAGGTAAAACAACTCACACAACTTACATTTTCTTGTTTATATAAATAATTGCTGTTTAATTAATAACTTGCTAAGAGTCCTGATCTTGCCTGCACACAGTCGCGTGTATGCAACCAATATTTTTGAGCTGTCAGAAAACAAGCAGAAACATTGCTTCCAGCTGAAAGATTAGAGCTATTGCCATCTGTTGCCTGAGTTATCGCAGGCGTCAGTATGAAGTGTGGTCTGAACCTTCCAGAAGGTGTAGCCCCTTCAAAATCCCTTTCTTGGGCCTGTTTTGTCTGGTGGAGGGTGGGACAGGCCACCTGGGAAGCAAGCTCAGTTGTGGTTACGTCTGTGGGGAACAGGCTCAGTTTTGAATCAGAGGTAACACTCCTGTCTGTGTGTGAACTCCCCTGTCCACCTTGGTCAGATATTGTGGGTCACTTCAGCTCATGAATCAAATTTTTGCAATTCAGAACACGGTGCACTGTTTCTTCTTCCTCTTGGCCAACAGAAGGATGGATTTAACTCAGGAAGGTTGTCCTTTTGATACTTTATCTGTTCCTTCATTGACATTGTGCAACTACGCGATATAGCTAGGTCATCTTAAAAAAAAAAAAGAGAGAGAGAAAAAAAAGACACAGAAGATAGAATACTTACACTCACAACATGCTCTTAGCTCTGTGGGAGCTTTTGATGTATGGATTTCCAAGTTTTCTTCTGTTTCGCTTGCATGTCTGAAGTCTCAAGTGTTCTTCAGTTCTATAAGGAGACATTTTATAATATAATCCCTGAGAGGGGATTCTGCCAGTATTATTTTCTTTCCTTAAATTTCTACCTTAATTCTTCATACCAAGAATTTTCTCTCTTGTCAGAGTTTCAAGACTACTCTTATCTACCTTATCCCTTGAGTTATCTTACAGCAAATTTATACTTGCTGCTTTTAATCTCTCTTTGGTTTCCATTTTCTTGGTACTCAGCCAGGCTAAGCATTTAAGCAAATGGGTTAGAAGCCGCTTTTCAAAATACGTTTTGCACTGTGCTCTGGGTTTTGTCCTCTTTGCTTTTACTTTTGAGGGGAAGATTTGCTTATTGAAAACTGGGCTGGCAGCTAAAGACCCCATTGTTACCCAGTTTAAAAATGTTTTGCATTTTTTCTGGACATTTTGTTCTGCTCTGTCAGAAAGTGAAGTAAGTGGACCGAACCTTTTATTGTTCATGTTGTTATGCTGAGAAAATTGTTGTTTACAGCAGGCTTGTTTCTAAGCAAAACCACAGTTTGAAGGAAGGCATCCCTCACTCATGAGCATATGATAGACGCATGGAAATATTCAAAAAGAAAATAGAAAATGCAGTCACAAGTTGCCCTGAGAAGAACTGAAGAAAAAGGAGGAAAAATATCCTCCTAAATCTGAAATAAGCATTTTAGGACTAGGAAAAAAGAGGTTGTTCCCTCTTGTCTTAAGTGTATCCAGAGAAAAAGTTGACTTGTTCATTCCTTGCAAAGAAGCAAGATTACATCAATTTTGTTTCAAGTTCTATCATTAAGTTTCTTCTAAAGAAAAAAAAAATGCCACAAAGCTCTCAATACTAGCCTAACAGAAATAATAGTATATATTTTAGAACAAGAACACAGGAAGCATAAATAAGCAAACATAGCAAGTTATTCCCAGGGTGGTAGGACTGACACAGCCTACTATCCTGTGGCTTTTGTCCAACTATAGCGAACTTTCCTCCAGCTCCTTCATTGTTCTTGGAAGATGCTGACCAGTTACTAGATATGCTGTGCTTGTTGGAAAACAGTGTACTTATACTGACTGACTGCTGTACAAATAGGAAATTTTAATTAAATTTAATTGCAGAGAAACATGATAGAAGGACACTAATTTGAGTGTTTCTCTCCTGACCTCCTGCTGATTGTCACAAAATGTGTGAGAACTATATACTAATTACTAAAAGGAATAGGCAGGGATTAACATTCTAATATTCTACAGTTTTGGTTTTAAGGGGAAAAGGTTTATGTGCTTTCCCAACACAGTCAGATGTACCACTTGTGTGACCCTATAGGGCATTTCTTAAGTTCTTATATAAGACCTGTATCTATCTAATTTGTAAGTAATTGCCTTCAGAAGTTATGGGAGACTGAGGGAGAACTGATAGGGACAGAGACTGAAAAAGCTTCATTTCCTTAGAAACCAGGCAAAAATATTCCAAGTCATTACCTCCTTATGAATTATTTCGTTTAAGTCTGCCTTTACATACTTTAAATATCTAAGCTACACTGACGGAAAATTCATAGAGCACAGACTATTCATAAACAGTTTCACATTGTGCTTTTATTTACTTGCAAAACATAAGAAAGAAAAAAGATACAAGTAAATATAACATCTTATTGTACCTACCTAAATCTGAACACTACATTCCTCTATTTCATATACAACTGCCTGCATTAAGGATAGAGCACAGTTTGCAATAGCTTGTCTCTCTTTCCAGGTTGCCATGTCTTTGCAAGAAGACAGGCTCCAAAGAGGTCATCCCTGAGGTTGTGTCCTCCAGTTGACCTTTCATAGATGCCATCACTTGTGGCTACAGCTGCATGATGCCTTACAGTGCAAGAAATCCATGCCATATACATTCTTCCCGTGCTACAATTCCACATCATTTGTTATTTTAATTCTAAAAGGAATATAATTATTGCAAAGTCTTAGAGGAAATAATTGGCGTGTGGCCAGCAGTCCTATGCAGCCTCCTTCTGCAGTTTGTGGTGTCTTTGTGGAAGTGTGCTGCTATTCTAACTAAACCTCTTTTTTTTTTTTTTTACCTTATGACATGAACAAGGACTGTGGTTTGAAGCAAGGACTAGTATTTTCATAACAAGTTCTTCCAGACACTTTGAGCCTTAACTCAGGTTGATTAGGGAATCTGTCAAATACATTGAGGTTAACCCCCATAAATCCAGACCTTTATTAATTTTCTACAATTAGCTTTAGTGTGATTTCTTCTTTATTCTTATTACTTTAGGACTTGATATGAACTACAACTGATAAAATGAGAAGATATCACCAGACCTGAACTCTATTAACCTAGCTATAAATCTGCATCATTTTGTTTCTTTTAAAAATCACTAAATATATTCAATATTATAAAAATGCTTGGCAGCTGGATAATTCCTTGTATTAACAACTGGTAGGAATGTAATACAATTTTTAAAGGGGAAAATGGGAATATAAAGGAGCAGTTTTGAAATTCTGACACTCACAGCAGTGTTAGATTCTGTTGAAAATTTGTAATGATTCTCCCTGTTTTGTTTGTTGGCTTGCTTGTTTGTTTTTCAGAATTATCACTAGTCTTACAAATATCTCTGAAACATGCATTTCAGAAGGATTCAGAGGGGCTATAATACGCAGCCCTCAGAATGGAGGGAGTGTGGTAAAGAGCTCAGCCTCATAATTAATGCTGGTTTCAACACTCAGAAGCCAAATAGCTCAGTTTCTTGTGTGCCATCCTGTGATTTTTCACTACAGGCAAATGCTGCTTCATTAACAGCACAAATTTTCCCTTTCTTACTGGGTCACTGAAGCCTACTTTTTCCCTTTCAGGAACATTCATGTTAGTAAAAGCTGAAGCTTTGTGTTGAATGACAGAAATGAGCACATTTAGTGGTGAGGATAATGGGCCATAGAATCGGTCCTCTGCTCTGTAATGTCTACAGACTAAGATTAGACCTCTGATTTAGAAAAGGTATGCTGCCTCTCAAATTGAATTTCGAGGTCTGAAGGAAAATATTAGTGGTATTTGACTGGGGTTTACTAGCATGTACTATTTACCCGGGCAGACTAATGGACCCTGAATCTTCAGAGCTCTGGATTGATGCAAAATTGTTTCTGAATTTGAATTTAAATAAATTATTTCTTGTAAGTACATATATTTAGTTCCAGCAAGACATGTGTGCAAAATATACAGATTGACTAAAGCAGTAATATTTCAAGTATCTATCTTCCCAGTCTTCATGTTTAAATGTATGGCCATTGCACAATTCACATGAAATTTTTGTTATAATTTAAAATTCAAGGATCTCACACTAATCCTTCCGTTAAAATGGTTTAGTCATCATAAAAGAAATTTTAGGCAGTAAGAATTAAACATATAACATAAATATTAAATCTTAATGATCTCAGACTGAATTTTAAACTGGTCTTAAAGCCAGATGGAGACAATTTATTTATTTAAAATAGGGTTTTAAAACAGTTTAAGAATCACACGGGGAACACTAACATTTAATATTTAAAGAAAAGTGTTAATATTTAAAAGCTGAAATATATTTCCTGATTGTTAGGGCCAATAAAATAAAACTGTGCTAAAATAAATGGATGATGTGTGTAAGTGAATAAATACTCCCTAATCTACTTTTATTGCTACTAAATATGTCTAAAAATAATGAAAACATCTAAATGCCTATTTTTTATGAATTAACTTGAGATTAACCACCAAATCTTTATTAGGAATGGTTGGAAACTGATTAATCTGTAACTCAGTCATATATTGACTGTGATTATGGCTTCTCCTCAAACTCAAACTTTCTAGAACCATGGCATTTGGAAACAAAGTATTTGGCAGAAGCAGGAGCACATAGGAATTGTTCTCCAATTTACCACTTTCATTTCGATTATTGAAAGACTTAATCCTTTGGATTTTTGAATCTAATCAGACTGATCCTAGCATGTAAGAAGAGAAGCTGGCTTTCTGACACAGAACTGATCCGTGTTTCTAGGTCTCTTTCTATTCCTCATTATACTAGAATAGTCAAAATATTTTGGATCTGCAATACTTGAGCCATGAATGTCATCAGAAGTAAATTCAACATAAGTGCCAGTCTATCTTTTCACATTGCTTGCTGACTAAAAAATGAAGCGTACTCAACTAAGAATGATCAGAGCAGTTACTTTTCTCCGAAGAATAACCCAGAAAGAAGAGGATGGAAAAAAATAAACATTTCTTTCATAAGTAGAAAGGATATGAGGAAATATAATAATGAGAATACAAAGAAAATAATAATACTTATGTGCAGTTAATAACCATAATAAAGTTAATGTACAAAGAGAGAGAACAGAAATGTAACCCTTTGATCTTTTAATAGACAGACTGTGTTTTCAGTGAAATTTGAATATTGAAAAGATAATATCTCCTAATTAGCCCTTTCTTTAGCATATTCATAAGAAGATCTAAGATTTCCATGCTAGGGAATATAATCCACCGAGATTCACATGGTTGATAGTCTTCACGGCATTCTTTGATTGCCTTCTTTCCTGGAGCAATATTGAGGTGGAGTCTGTGCATCGCCCCTCCACTGGAAAACACATCTAGTTGATGCAAAAGAAAACTTTTGGAGGTTCTTTACAAGTGAACATTTTGCCTCAGCATGAGAAGAAAGAAGATTTAAGACAAAGGTTGGTGAAAGGAAATGCTATTGTTAGTAATAGCAGCTGACTTAGCTTGTACTGAGTAGGGAAAATTTCACATTGCTCCATTCATCCTGAATTCTTTTAAAAAAGGGAAATGGTCTGCAAGAAAAGGATCCAAACCCCATGAATAAGAATTGTTAAGGTATCTTCTTCCTATTATTTCTTCCTCTAGACAAACATATTGCAGGACCAAGGTGGGTGTCTTGCCAAAAATGAATAAATAAATAAAAAGGATGGTAAGATGGCATGTATTACTGAGTAGAGAGTTTTCTCCTGCCTTTAAAGCATAGGCCATTTTTACTTTCCCTTCATGTGGACAGGGGTCCTTGCTCATATCTTAAATATATTTTGGAAAGTGATAATGTCCATGATTCCTTTCCCTGTATGTACCCACCTGAGCTACTTCTACACTCTGATGCAGTTGCACTTTCCTGAGCGCAAAGCTTCTCCATCCTACACCAGCGAGTGCTAATCAGTCTCTTCTCATTCCCTTGGTGCTGCGGGAGCAGATGCCATAGTCCTCGGCTTAGCTAAGTGAGATAGGCCCACAGATAGTGGGTGGAAATATATATGCCTGGGACATAGATGCTGAAGCTTCACAAGGAGATAAAAGCAAGCAGAGTGGGCTTGTGTAGGCAAGTACATTGCTTGCTCCAGATGGTGTTTTGCCTTTGTAGAAACGGCAGATTCTATTAAAGACACGTGAATACTCCTCGCTGCAGATCTTGAGTACTTTGCAATTGTGTAAATCGTGTAAAACTTACCAAATACAATGCTAACAGGAGGAGATAAGATTGATGTCATGAAGGCCTTGTCTTGGCAAGACAGAATATGGGAGACGGGTGAGCAGTGCATGGAAGTGGGATCATCGTCACGCTGCCACACTGGGACGCAGCTGAGCAGCCTCAGGGGAAGCAGCTAAATGCCCTAAGTGGCCATGAAGGCAGCTGCTCCGAGGACCAGCTGAGGTTCAAGACCCCCCTCCTTCCCCAGACAACACACAGGACATTCCGGAGAAAATTCCCAGTGTTCTGAACACAGATTTTCTGTTCATATTATTCTACCAACGCCTACAATAAACACTGTCTCAAAAGTGTGTGCATTTGTAGAAAGCGTCAGGGGAATTTTTCAATTTGTTTTCTTGTTTAAACAAAATTCCTTGCTGAAAACCATTAATAAAAAGGTTTAGGGAGGCAAATAAGAAAATATGTACACGCACAGACACACACACACGATGTGTATTTTGAAGGATTTTTTTGTTTCCCCAAAATCTAATGTCCAGAAAATCTAATGTTCGGTTTTATTCACATGTTTCAAATGTGGGCAAGGGACTAAGGGAAATATCAAATTAAATCCTTCTCCTCCTATTTCTTTTAAGCAGTTGTTCGTTATTAATGCTTTCCAACTACCAACATATAAAGACAACACAGGGAAGAAAATCCCATGCAAAATAGAGAAGAAAATAAAAATAGGAATCCTCCTTTCCCATCAAAAAACAATTTGACAATTTTTAAAACATTTAGCTGCAGAATTTAGCATCCACATTTTAATTTTCATTCCCAGACAAAAAAAAATGGTAGCGAAGTTAAATCTGAGATTTCAAGTTGGTTTTGTTAAGCAACATGATCACAGCAATGCTGTAGTAACCCCTGAAACTTCAAAACACATAAAAGGTAAATAAAGGTTAAACATGTCAAAGGAAGATTAAACTGAAAGCCCCAATATAATAAGGCCAAGGTATACACAATTATGATACCAAAACAGAATCAGTCATAAAATTAGCTGATTTGGAAATCAGCTCAAACCTGACTTTTGACCACAAAACCCCAGACAGCCTTAGCTATAACTATAACTTGCCCAGCTGTAATATAAGTAGTCTGCTGACATCAAAGGAGCTCACTGACCCCTGTGCTATGAGTCAATTTGCTCTTTTCAGCTTCCTTGCCCATGCTTTGTCCTTCTTTTCTAGATTCCATACTGACCCTTAGATTAGACATTACTTTGTTCTTTGATAGTCGCACAGTTGTAGTAGATAATATTAATAATAAAACAATGTAATTTATGCATGAAATTACAGTGTCAGACAGACTAACATGAAACAACTATACTTTTGTCTTTGTTTATTATTAACATGTGAATAAAATTTTAGTTATTGTGTAATCAACTTTTTTTTTTTCAAGTTAACAGTAGAGATTCTTACTGCAATTTCTGGCAAATAAGGAACCAGTATAACTTTACTGCCTTACCTAAATAAGCACAATGTGAAGAATACTCTTCCTGATGCAAAATTCCTAATGAGTTGCATATATACTCTGGCTGCCTCTCCCAATATGACTATGTGAAACACTGGGTTAACATTGTTTGCCTGGCTCATTCAGATGGAAACAAATCAAAAAGTTAAAGGTCCATGGTGCTGTAGCGTAGCTGTATCTGTCTTAGGGAGGATATATCATGTACTGCTGTAAAGAGACTCTGTACTCTTAAGAGAAAAAAAGCTGAGATGACTCCACTGCATGACTAATAGCTGAGTTCTGAGGAGATACTTCAAATTCAATTTATAAAAGCTTTTCAGCTCCAAAGGTGACATAAAAGTTGAAAAGGATAAAAGAACCATATTTTAAATAGAAATAAAAGAATAGATGTCTTTCTTTGATACAAATAAGGGAATAACAGGAATTTCTCAAACACAGTAATTCTATCCAAGTAAAGGTATTTTAATCATGTGTGATAATACGTAGGCAGATGCATATTAAATTGAAGGAAATAAATCCTAATATCACCTCTGTTTGTGATAATCAGAGAGTAAATACAACAACACATATATCAGTAGAGATAATATTTTTATAAGGTTAAAGAGCCAGAGAAGGCAGAAGAATAATGAAGTATATTAAAAATGAATAATGCAGTCAATTAATCAAATTTATATATGCTGAGAAGAAAGGTTGTCTAATCCTACATATGGTACTCTTCTATAAGTTAAACAAAACAAAAAAAGATATAATGCAGTAATAACATATTATAATTCCTCCATAACATATAAGATGTTATGGAGATTCATTAGGCAATTTCTGTGGTAGCTGAGGATTGAAGGCACTGAAAGCATATATTTTATATCATTAGCATAAATTATAAGCACTATATAAGGGCTTATATAAGTTCTTCCTTCTTATATCCAGGATGAAAGAAAAGTGACATGGCAATAGAGAAAAGTAGAATATAGGACTTAGGATGAAATAAAAAAGGAGAAAAAAAAGAGAAAAAAAGGCAAAAAAGGTAAAGTAAATGGCAAGTGAAAAAAACTTCAAAGTAGAATGTAAAGAAAAGCTTTTCACACACAGAAAACATAACTAAGGAACTAAGGCAAAAAGGTAAAGTATGGGCAAAGCTAATGTCATTGTCTTCTCATGTACTCGGGTTTCTTCACTGAACTGAGATGTCCCAATCAGAATCATAAGCTGGGATCCAGTCAGCCTTAAATTATCAGTTACTCACTGAAGTAATCCTTCTAAACAAAGTGTCTAAATTGACTAATTCTAAATAGACAGGAGTAAATACATTTCCTAGAGAAAGAGCCAATATGTTAAGGTCCATTTGAAATTTCAATTGAAGTTTTATGCTTGAGGAGGGGAACTACCTTCCCGTATAGGTTCCTATTGTAGGCTGGCAGGAGTGTCTGCATCCTAAAGACCTCAAGCCTTTAATTTGAAATTAAATAATGGGATTACTCTTCTATTAAATGACAAACTGTGTGCATATCATGTGTAAACCGAGCATCATGATTTTTCTTAGCATTGGTGCCCCAGTCTAGACAGAGGCATCAGACCTTCAGTTTAGGGATTTTGCATCTGTACATATACAAGTAAAAAGAGAGAGAAATAATCAGTAACTCAACAGTGGAGACATAATTGTGAGAGGCCCAGGTACAATCCATACTTGATCTCAGATGAAAATCCGTGGATGAGAAGATACACTTGAAAACGTCTTTTATGTATCCTATGGGAGCCTTCTAACATGCATGCAAGCCCATGAGCACTTCTGGAGCCGTTAGACTCCTTTCTCTTGTGGTATATGTTAAAATAAAACTAACTGAAAGATTCAGTTTTCATTTTAATACAAGGAACAAATAATTTTGGCACTTTGAAATGAAGAGTTTATTTCTTTTCAAAAATTTTGCCTTTTACCAAATATATTATTGATTTTCTTTTCTTTTTTTTTTTAAGAAAAGAAAAATATAACCAAGAAATCTGAGTGTGTAAGTGGTTTTGTTGCCACTGCATGAAGGTCAAGATGAGATAAGATAGTATTAGGATGTCTTTAAAGTTTTCTGAGTCCTGGTCCTTGAAGAGCACAGTGAAACACTGCAGGTCAGAAAATATAATAGTCACAGAGGTACTGTATCTGCATAACTATATTCATTGAAAAGAGAAAGTTGTGGCATAAGTTTACCAGCTGTCTGTTAATAAGCTGAACTGCTATAGTTAAATATGCAGAGAGAGGAGATTTCTGACTATAAAACAAGAAAATCTGCATGAACTCAGAACTGTCACTGAAGGGATACAGAGAATGTGTGTGAACCAGCACAGCAACCATTGTGATTTTCCAGATCAAAATACAGAGTTTATACAAGGAATACCCTTCTATTCCAAGCAAAATAGAGCACAGGCAATTGCACCTTCGCGCATTTATTCATTTCTAAATAATTACTTCTTTTCTTAAATTGATTTATCTTGGTATGAACTCACGTTGGCAAGGCCTTATTAAATCCTCATATACATTAGCTAAATCTCCACAGACAGCAGAGCTGCTTCTGCTTGACTATTTCTGCAGCATGTTCCCATAAAGAGAATGCATGAGATATTGTTAATGTGACAGTCCTTTGAGGCAAAGTCTATTTCATCAGTTAAGAAGAAATCTTTGTGGAATATTGCTAGATGAGATGAATGTATTTTAATTTTACGAGACTTTCATTATGAAAGGAATTTGAATAATTTAATTTGAAAACATATTCTCAAGTGATTTTTTAAATAGTTTTTTATTTTATTTTTTACTCTTTATTGTTGATTGTGCCCTATGAGAAGCCTGAAAATAATTTTTCCCTACAGACTTTTTTCTTTTTTCCCATACGAAAAATTTTATTCCTTTTCCTCCAGTGTTTCCAAAGAAATTGAAGTGATTATGATGACTTTTATTTAATCACAATATCTCAAACATACATGCACCACACCTTATGTTGCCAAAATACTTTTGCTATGAGAACAGCCAAAATAAAAGCACTATTCCAGTGCTAGTTGGTTGCCATGACTCCTACAGAAGAATCGTGAAAACAGTGTTTACATGAATCTAGCGCATTGCTTTAGCTCAGAGCAGAGGAAGATGATAGGTGCTTTCCTCCCTTGCAGCTTTCTGAAAATGTCATGTTTATTTCCTTCAGCTTCATAGGACAGAAGTAGCAGGATTTCTGGCTGTAGAGTAGAATCAGCACATGTTCAGTGAGGAGCAGATAATGTGATATCATTGTGCTTTTTTTGTCACTTGGACTCAAATATTACCCTGAATCATTCAGGGGTCTATGCTTTGCAATGGTGAATGCTGAACAAGTAGAGATTATTTGCCCCGGTTCAGTCTCTTGAGGAATCTGTGCAACACGTTCTGAGACACTGTTTTCACATTGCAACATGTTTTTGTTTGTTTGTTAGAGGCTTCACATTTCATGTAAAATCTGCTCTTTGATCTGCTCATGGTTGTAGGTCAGAAAAAACACATGCTTGCCAGTACAGATGGTGAGATAATGAACCAAGGTGCTATAGTAAGATGGGACTCTCTTAGCCTGTACCGCTACTGCAACTCTTTCTTCTAGAGAAATTCCCAGTGATAAACTCATGCCACATAAGAAATAAGAAATGGAAATCTTTTCATTATAGAGACCTATCTGGCAGTATCTTGATGAGTAAGCAACATGAGCAAACCCTCCCCAAAGCTACTATATTACTAATACTCAGGTCTCTTACCTTGATTTTGAGTTTCCAGATAAAGGTCTCCAAGTGTTACAAAATAAAGCAGTCTTGAGCTGAGGACAGGTCTCAGTTTCCATTTTGTTTTGACTTCATCTTGCTATAAAATCCTTCCCAAATTGAACTATGCATCTTCTGTTGTATGTTGCCTCGCAGCAACATTTATCCCGGCGGACCAAGTTAGCACGTGTGCCACCGCCCAGCACCCCGGGTCATTTGA
>JAWLRI010000187.1:726089-743624 GCA_034781795.1 Crypturellus tataupa
AGTGAGCCTTGGCTTTTGTCCCTTGCTCGCATCTGTATCCTGTTAGCCTAGTTTTACCAGCGTTATACCCTACAGTTGTATTCCAGTGAACCCTGTGAAGGACTTCTTGAAGGATGTTGACAGCCCATCAGAGAAGGCTGTAATGAAAGAGATTTCCAGGACAGGCAAAAAAATGCAAGTGGAGAAAAGTCAAGAACTGGATAATGTAACTTCAGATTACTACTGTCCAGCTCTATTAGTTTAGCTGCTTATGGAACAAGTTGTTTAACGTCTTTTACTGACAGTAGAAGGTAGTCTTGACAGACAGAGGGTAATATAATCCCAGCCACATTATTACTGCCCTAGGCACGTCCACTAATTGGCATCAGGGAAGTTAGTAAAAAGGAAATTATTGCAGCAACCCTGAAGGTTCCCTCCTGTGCCTAGATTCTGGATTAATGTTTCTTTACCCGGTGAGTACTTGAAATGGACATCATATTCAGTAGCTGTTTGAATTTGCACAGAGAATATTGATTAAATTTTGGCTTCTACAAAACTCTGTAAAGTCGGAGGTCTCACCAATGAACTGAATTCTGGAGGATTCATGTTATTCAGCAGTAACTAGAAACCATTTTAATATTTTAAAACAGATTTGTCTTGAAATGTCTTTTACCACAGCTCACAAGTATGTATAATCCTAACTTTTGCCAAGATGGATATTATTTTATAGCAAAGATCGATAAGACAGCTCCTTAATTATTTTAATGCATTCGGTAGATCTCAAACTATTAGAACTATTAGAGCAATGTAAATAATATAGTAGTTCAACATTATTTCTAACATACTTCTTACATAGGGACCCAGGAGCACAATGCCGCCACTTTTAAACAAGGTCTGGACAGAAGTGTATTTGTAGTTTGAAATTATTTCTGTACCAAGTTACTTTGATTTCATAATTTTATACATTCATGCCATGTGACAAAGGATGGCATGAAGATATGTTAATCCATAATCCAATCTGTTCCAAGTCTCTTAATTATTCAGTTTTATCATTAATGTCTGAAATCTGCATAATTCTTGCAATATAAATCTGCAACATTCAGTAATACCCTCTAAAATTGCTTCTTATGTTTAAGTGTTTTCGGCTAATGTGAATTTTTCACTCATGGTTAAAAATCTAGTGTTGAAGTTTGACAATCTTTTTCCTTATGTCAAACTTAAAAAAATGTTTCATTAAAATGAAAGTTTTACAGGATATATGTACTGCAGAATTCCTTTTTCCATTATCCATAGGTCTAAGGATAATGCTTTATACTCAGATCCATGCACATGGCTTTGATTTGAGAATACTCTAACCTTGATTCCACTGCCTCCTTTATGGTCTCAGTAATAGAACTTTGTACCAGAAAAAAAAAAATATGCTGCAGATATGCCTCAAAGGTGGGCAGATAGATTGCAATGGAGAGGTGTAACAGAGAGATGTAACATCAAATCACTGCAAGCCCCACAAGCCAAGGTCTTTATCAGAGAACTTCACATCTGGAAGAGAAAAAGAAAGAGGGCCTTGTGTTAAGCAGCTCTGCTGGCTTCTCACAAATGAGATCTCATATTGCTTTAAGCAGTAAGACTCCAGTTGTTCCCTCATGTATGCTATTTGATTTTGTGTCTGGGCCTTCTTTCCTCTTTTTTCCATCTCCCTGAATGGAACTTATTGTAAATATGTATATATATGTATATGAACTAATCATGGATATGTTGCCCACTCTGCCAAATTATATAACATGATTTTCCCCCTCTTCTTTCTAAATGTATGTTCTTCTATGTCTATCTTGCCCTCTAATTCCAGCTACTCATAAATACACTTTCGAGTTCCATAGCACATGCTTTGTCTGCAAACTTTCTTGTGTTAAGTGTTTGTTGGATAAATGCTTTAAATTGAAATATCCTCATAAAAGAAAGAAGCAAAAGGCAGTGCAGTGGTATTGAAGTGATTTTGATACAAAGCCAGTGAAAGCTTGGCAAGCTTAAACTAGAATCTGAAATAAATGAAAAAGTGAGAATTATCAGACAAAGTGGAATTACTTCTGGCAATACTGTTTCTCATGGTTTCTGCATCTTACCTGTGATATTTTGTGGCTTTACACTCACTTCACTGGAGACTTATAAGTTATAGCTACAACAGCAACTACAGTTTGATGTCTTAGTTCCTCCTATCCACAACTTTGCCATTTTGGATCATCACTTTTCATTTTGAAAAGAAAAAGAAACACTATTAAGAAGAGCAGAAACATACCTACTTCTCTTTGAATTGCATGTCCTTTTATTTTAGATTTGTCCAGTTCCCTTTCTCCCTTATTATCCATTTATGTCTCTTCTAGCCTCTGGAAACACTCTTGTGTACAGTATTCCAACAGAGATAGAACAGTCAAAAGAACAAAATTCAGATGTCTTTGGTCACTACTGTTGTGTAAACATTTTCTGCAGGAGGAAAAAGAGAAAAATACTAGGAAGGGAATTTACTGAAAGGGAAGTCTTTGTGAAATTAACCTTTCTTCTTCTTTACACAGAAAAAAAAATCCACATAACTTTTAATACAAAAATCTACCAGCTCTCCAGAGAAGGTTTATGGAGTCCAGTATCAAAAGGTTTTAAGAAAAGTTGTCCTGGTTAACCACGAGGCAGCAATATGTCCTCATGGCCAAGAAGGCCAATGGGATCTTGGCTGCATCAGGAGGGGCATTGCCAGCAGGTCGAGGGAGGACATCCTACCCCTCTACTCAGCTCTGGTGAGGCCACATCTGGAGTATTGGGTGCAGTTCTGGGCTCCCCAGGACAAGAGGGACGAGGAGCTTCTAGAGAGGGTCCAGCATAGAACTGACAAAGATCATTAAGGGACTGGAGCATTTGTCATATGAGGAAAGACTAAGCGAGCCGGGCCTGTTTAATCTGGAGAAAAGGCGGCTGAGAGATTTCATCAACATGTTCAAGTATCTGAGGGGTGACTGTAGGGAGGATGGGACTCTGTGGTGGCTGGTGACAGGACGAGGGGTAACGGGTGTAAGTTGAACCACAGGAAGTTCCACCTCCATGTGAGGAAGAACTTTGCTGTGAGGGTGACAGAGCCCTGGCACCGGCTGCCCAGAGAGGCTGTGCAGTCTCCTTCTCTGGAGATCTTCCAAACCTGCCTGGATGCCACCCTGTGTCCTGTGCTCTAGGTGTCCCTGCTGGAGCAGTGGGGTTGGACTAGGTGATCTCTAGAGGTCCCTTCCAACCTCAACCATTCTGTGATCCTGTGATTCTGTGCAAAGATAGAGATTTTGCTGGGTCTATTCCTCCCTCAGTGAGAAAAGCAAACTCTTTCCTGCCTGGATAATCTATGGCATTTACAAATACACAGAAATTCTACTAAAATCATTTTCCCAAGTGGAAGCCAGCGTCATGTTTCTGAGTTAGTTACGGTATCAAAGAATTCCCCAGCATAATTCAGCTATGTTCCTTTCCAGATAGGATGGAGTCCTGTGAAATCTCTGTTCTTCTTCTAATACTAATCTTGTCTCATGACTCAGAGACTCAAAGTCCTAAATAATGTTGATAATCCTCTGCAGTCCTTTTTCAGTCTCAGCAATGCCTTTCCTCTAATGAAACATCCTTGCAGAAGAGATCCTACGATTATTTTTTGCTGTTGAGTCTTCACTCCATGCTTTCTGATATTACAAGTCAGTTTTCTGATTTATATCATAGAAAAGGATTTAGCAATGCAGAGTTTGCATATATTATAGGATATGTATGTAATAAATAGCATAACACTCACAGACATAATTTTCAGTACCCATAGAATATTTGTCATGTAGCAAGCTTATTTGTGAAGGACTAAGAAATACATGGTTGTGTCTGCATGTGAAATCTCAGATACCTGAGCTCCCCCAATAGCTCTTAGAGATCTGAGTCAGGCTTAAACAGTCTAAACATAGATGCCTTAGGCCATCTGATATACCTAAAGGCAACCAAGATAGCTGCAGGTGATTGGCAGATAAGGCATGCAAAGGAAGATTGTAACTTTGCGGGTAGCATCTGGAAGCTTGGCAAAATACCTACACCAATTACACTGAAGTAACCTCAGTAAGAGCATAGCGATTTATGTATGGACACATACATAGAAATCCTGACATGTCTTACAAACTGATTCCCATCCCGGTCCCCTTTGGACTCTGTTATGGCATTCATTTGCACAGAGCATCTGGCATCATTTTAGAAGGCTGATCTCTAGCTGCTACTGAAGCAAAGCATGTGCTCTGATGGTCCAATTTCCTTGCTGTCAACTCCTGGCAGCTGTCTCAGGTATACTCTGAGCCTGATACCTGTGTGTAACACCAGTGTCAAAGCTTTTGTGTATGTGAGTGGTAGTGTTTGTATGCCATATGAGCCTAACAGCACTGTTGTGGCACTGTATGAAACACGAGGACATCTGATGCTCTATTAAGCCTAGATGGAGAGGATGCTGATGCTAAACTTTAGATATGTTAGTTATACAAATTAAATTTACAATCACTGTGCATATTGTGTTGTACATTATAGTAGAAACCAGCTCTTTGGATAAATATGTTGAAAAGGTAATTATCTGCTGTGTATTTTCTATGTAGCTGTGATCTCTGGGCTCAAGCAAAAAAGGCAGAACCTTTTTCCATACTCCTATTCAGGCAGGCTGGGGTAGCTACTCCCGTGCCTTTTGAGATGAGCTATAAAAGAAACAAAAAAACACTGAAGATATACCCTCTCTCGCACACAAGTGCCATTCATCTGGGAGTGAATAAGGGCTTATTTTTTCTTCCTAATTCAAAAAAAAAATTCTATCTTCTTTTTTTGTAACTCAAATTATGTAAAGAAGCACCTGTATAAACAGCAATCAGCATCAGAAGTGAGTTTCTCAGCATATATAGCATGTTAAAGAGCAGCACACATTTTTAAAAACATATCCTACAGCAGGAAAGCTGCTGTATCTTTGCTGCATCTTCAGTTCTTCAGTGATATTAAAATACTCTACAATTCTCTCTAGAAACCCATTGAAATAAATTTCTTTTTCCCCTCTTTCTTTTTCTTTTTTTTTATATAGAGCAAATAAGTCTCTGAAAACATTAACTTTCTTCACTAGTTGGCAAGATGCTCATAAAGAAGTCTAAATATCTATTGACCCTGTGCTCTCAGAGAAGCAAATAGTCAGTACATTATTGAATTGCACCAAAAAAGTAATTTTTGTTATGAAAAAAATCTTTATCTATACATAAAAAATTTAAATTAGTAACTGTGATTTAGAATGATGAATATTCATTTATTATTTAGTATTAAAGCTGGACAAAGTGTAAATATCTACTTGGTTCCATAAAATACACGATCCAGTGGTATCTATCTACATATATAATACAGTGCATTTTCTTAGATCTTTGAGATCATGGAAGAAGTTCAGGCCTATGAACTTGAAGTGTATGGACACTTATCAACAGGAACTACAGAAAATCTCGAAAGAACCTAAGGAAGAGAAGTAGTATTCAACAGAGCGGGACCCCCATATCCATTAAAGGGGGATTCACAGAATCACAGAATGGTTAAGGTTGGAAGGAATCCCTAGAGATCATCTAGTCCAACCTCCTGCTCCAGCAGGGACACCCAGAGCACGGGGCACAGGGTGGCATCCAGGCGGGTTTGGAAGATTTCCAGATAAGGAGACTCCACAACCTCTCTAGGCAGCCTGTGCCAGGGCTCCGTCACCCTCACAGTCGAGAAGATGGAGATGGAACTTCCTGTGTTTCAACTTCTCCCTGTTACCTCTTGTCCTGTCGCTGATCACCACTGAGAAGAGTTTGGTTCCATCCTTCCTGCATTCATCCCTTGAGTATTTATATAGGTTTATCAGAACTCTTGTCAATCTTCTCTTCTCTTCCCTAGGCTAAAGAGGCCCAGCTCACTTAGTCTTTCCTCATCAGATAGATGCTCCAGTCCATAATCATCTTTGTCGCTCTTCACTGGACCCTCTCTAGAAGCTCCTCATCCCTCTTGTCCTGGGGAGCCCAGAACTGCACCCCATACTCCAGGTGCGACCTCACTAGAGCTGAGTAGAGGGGCAGGATCCTCTCCCTCGACCTGCTGGCAACGCTCCTCCTGATGAAGCCAGTATCTCATTGGCTTTCTTGGTCATGAGGGCACATTGCTGCCTCATGGTTAGCTTGTCCGTCAGGATTCCCAAATCCCTTTCTGCAGAGCTGCTTTCCAGCAGGTCACACCCCTAATCTGAACTGGTGTCTGGGGTTATTTCTGCCCAGGTGTAGGACCCTAAATTCAATTCAATTAACTTTGTCTAAAACTTTGTTTATATTGGGTGACTATTCTAAAGTAGTTTTTACACTTTCCTCTTTATACTAGACAAACTGCTAAGATAAGCGTCTGAATTACTGTCTGGAGGAGCTGCTGCAGACGCCTTGCTCTGTTGTCTGCACTGACTTTGCAAGACAGTCTGACTGCAAAGGGCCTCAGCGATCCCCAGTATTTAAGGGACATGAAAAGTGAACTACACCCACCAGGGCCTTTTATGCTATTTTATGCATAAGCAAAAGAATTAACTTCCCCATGATTCATGGCATTATCCACAAAGAGAATTGATCCAATTCTGAAAGGTGCCAGACACCATCCTGGGAGCATTGCATACACTTTTTGTGTGAAATCAGCATTATTGTCTTTTGGGGAAGATTCAATATCTTTAGAATTTCATAAGCACATCTGCACTCACTGGGAGATTGTCAAGCTTGTGATAGGAAAGGGAAACTTGTTTCCATAATTTACTTTAGAAGAAACCAGCTACTTGGCTTCTAGAAAACACGGGTAACTACGCACAGCATTCAGCTAATTTGCTGTATGGATTATATTGACTCTGCGCCTTTAGCATGCCAGCTTAATTTGATGAGGTATAAATAGTGTAATTAATTAGTGACTGTTTCTATCCATAAAGTTAAATAATTGGATTCAGATCATCAGCAACCTCTATGCTTTTGAAGGACTTCTGTTGTATTTAAATGCTAGCATGCTTTTAAACTCCCTCATTCAGGGCTGCCCAAGACTTGAAGCAAACCAGTGCCTCCATTTTGTATGAAATCTTCTCATGTTCTCATGTGTGGTTAGAAGTATCTCAGGTCAGGCACCTGTCAGAGATGTACATTTGAACATGCACGTTGAGATAAACAACATAATGCCTTAAATCTGCCTAGGCCTACAGGGGAATCAGATCATTGGGCATATGCATGGGGATTGGAATGAGGAGTATCGTGATGCCCTTGCAGGGAACTTTCTTCAGAGTGTGAGACTTTTGTCCTGCAAATTTGTTAATAAGCACATTCTGAATCCCTAGTTTTTACTTGCTAATAGATCACCATCCCCACCTCAGACCCATGGCTGAAGTGAAGCCTCTTTATAGCCCTGTCTGGAGCTAAGGCACTGTGCAGTAAAAAAAATGCAAAGTGAACAGCAACAGAGAGGAAATATGTAGATGGAGACCCTTGGGGAAAAGATTCCTTGGCAGGTGAGATGAGCTTTCCTCCATGGATAACTTCAGCATTTTGTATTTAAGAGTTGTAAAACAAAACTCATAAAAATCATTGAGATGAAGGCCCAGAGTCTGACACTCCGTGCTTCTGCTTTTGTCCCCTTAATTGGACTCCTGCTTTTGCATGTTTTCTCTATACACTCATACTTCTAGCTTCATCATGAAAAAAAGACGGCCCCATGTACTGTGCTGGTTCCTGACTGTTACAGAAGTAACAATCAATAGGGAGAATTTCCTGTAATTCTCCCCTAGATCTTAGAAACAATTTGTTTCATTAAAACTGATGTATTTCCACAGAAAAAAAGTTTCCTCTTAGATGAAGCAGTACTTTCCAGTAAATAAATATATAATAATAATAAAAACATGTTTCATTGAAAAACCTTGATCTAATAGTAATGTTGTATAAATTACAAAACTACAGGCCAGATTCCTGCCACAGTAAAGTTTATATTTCTGTATACCATCCACTATACAGAAATCTCTTTGCTCAATGAGTCTTAATTGTCTTAGAAATCAAATTTCCAAAGTTGTCTTTGAGATAGCTCCTGCCTTTCAGATTTCACTGATTTACTATTCTTCATTCTAAAATTTATCTTTTCTTAATTTCATCCCATTAAATAATTTGTAACCATTATGTAGATTCACAGTTAATGATTAGAATGTCAATGTAATATCATGCTGATAAGATTGACAGTATCAGGGCACATTGCTCCTTTTGAATGTCTTCCTCCACCCTTTGTGGAAATTAATTTACGGCTGTTTGGGGACGTCAGGCATTGCAGCAATAGCACATAGCTACATCATGTTCTGACTCCTGGCTGGCTTGACTCATTAAAGCTTTTTAAAAACTTGACATCAACCTGCACTGGGGCTATGCATTGCTCTGTTGTAGCAAAACAATCTTTCTGTCAATTCTGTTGATTTTAAAATAAGACTGATCAGACCTTTCACATATGGAGGTGCACATCTGGTTCTGTAGCTTTCATATGCATCCAGAAATATGCCCAGTGGGGCTTCATGGGGCAGAAAGGAAAATGTTATCTCATGAAAAAAATATATCTTCTGAGGCGAGATGTATCAGCTAGTAGTGACAGCTCTGTAGAAACAGCAGAGGTAAAACATTCTCCAAAGATTTTCAGTGCACTAGCATTTAGGTTTTGCAGAGGTAAAGTACTATGTTCTTTAAAAAGAATACAAGCAAAAATTAAATTACCTCATTTGTGAACTTTTAAGGTGAATTTGCTGTGCAACAATAAAAGGATCTCTACCAGTATTTTAGCTACTGCAAATGCCTTTCTACTCTGCAAGGAAGACAGATGATGCTGGACCTGCTCCCTACTGCATTAATTGCAGGCTTATCATTTTAAGCACAGTAGCTTTATCTTTTACTGTTGTGGTCACAGTGTAGGCTGAGGTGATTTTCAGAGGGAATAGTGTGTGTATGTTTATATGTACAATGTCTATAGCAAGGATGTTGAGATTTTTTCTTTTACATCTTAATTTACTAATATTTCAGTTTTAGTGAATATATTCTGAATACACACAATTAGAATCTTTATTCATCTCTTGAGACCAAGTTAACGTCATTTTGCATAACACTGAGTGGAAATAAAAAGAATGTAAAAACAAAACTAAACTAAACAACAACAACAACAACAACAAAATGAACGTAGCTTTTTGATCAAGAGGATCGACTGTTCACTTTGTGTCTCTGTGTAGTAGCTGCACTTGGCTATAGCAAGGATGAGGATGACTAAAGGTAGTGCTTCTTGTTTAGGAAGAAAGAAATTTCTGAGCAAGCTTTATGTGCTTCTTGATCTTGCACTGAAAAAACTTGAGCTCAGTCACTGAAAAGAATTTTTGTATATATATTTGTATCGCCAAGTACTCCTTGAGGCCTTACTTTTCATTCCTTTTTGCCTTTTCCACTGCTGCTATAGAGTTTTGAGTTGCTGGGGACTAGAAATGCCTATACAATAGATCAAGATGTATATATAGAGGATCTCCCTGTCTATATAGGTATTTTATATGTGTGTGTGTGTGCACATGTGTATAGTTGTATTTTTTTGTATGTGTATATATATATATATACGTATATATAATTGCACACATATATATATAAATTTATAATAATTGTAGTTATATATATAGTTATCACTATACTATATCACTACGCATCTATATTTATTGGGTATATATATAGTCCATATACAGAATAAAGGATAGGCATACTACGGAATAATGCTATTTTTTTTTGTCTTCTCTGTTTTGTTATTTGAGGATAAAGGCAATACCCATAAATAAATCCAGGTTCACAACTTTTCCGTAGGTCCATCCAACAGAGAAGATTAGTGAAAAAGAGGTTTGTTCCTCCATTTAAGATACTATACATACACTTCTGTAGATGTTCATATAGAACCTTTCTCATAGCCCCTGAGGCATAGCTGATAGATAAATATGGCTAATCCATATGGCACCATATCTTTGTCTTAATTTAATTAAATTCTTTTTTGATTAGTGATTCTCTGAATATTCTTACCTTGAAGAATCACTAAGATAATTTTCAGTTCTGTAATCTATGACAATACAATATAGGGACACTGTTTTCAGAGTATCCCATAGAATAATTATAAAATATTCAAGCTTTATTTCAAAAGTTCCAAAGTACCTATTCCAAGGGGGTAGAAAAATCTATTAGTGTTTAAAGTCTTGAATAAATTATTCTTCAGGTCATGGCAGGAATATTGCTAAAAATTTCATCATAATTTAAGAAACATACAGGTATCAAGACCATCTTCATTTCTACTTCATAACTGGGGCATGCGTCCTAGAGTTACACATACTTACACATACTTTTCGCAATTTTCCATCAAGGGATACTAATTATCTAATTATTAAAATTTCTGCAGTAGTTTCCACAGGAAAACCACTTCCTAAAGTTAGAACCCACCTAAGTTATCTTCCTCTTACATGGACTTTCCTTCTTCCTTGAGTTTCCAAAAATACACATTCATCCTTCAGGCAGATGTTGCCAGGTCTTCTGTTGCTTTAAGAAGCAAAGGACGGTATATGGCTTAGAGAAGCAAAGAAGACTTCAAAAGGCACTCACATAGAAGACTTGTGGGGAGCACAGCTTGCAGGTAGTCTGGAAATGCAACAGACAGCTTGCAGAGAATAACAAGTTCTCTTCTTGTTCTTGGAGTTCTCATTTTTGGTGCTTTAGGGTGGATTTAAAAAAGTAAGGAGTTTCTTTTTCATGTGGATGGCAGATGGAAAGAGGCAAATAGGTTGCAGTAGAAGAAAGACATGACAAATGAGTCAGCTAATATTCTCTACAACTCTCCTTAGCATCTAAAAAGGTGCAATAATTCAGAGCGAGAATGTAATGCAATACACTGAAATTCCTAGTATACTGGAAAAGAAAGTACATACTGAAATTATGCATCTGACTGAAAGGGGTAATTTCACTTCACAGCAGGTTTTCAGGTTTCAAAAAAAAAAAAAGAGAGAAATAATGCTTATGAAATCAGTCTGTCTATCCTTATGTTTAATCTTCATTTTTCTATTTATCTATTACTTTCCAGGCAATTGTTGAGATGTAAGGCCAGGCTTGAATTTAACTGAAGAACTTCAGTATCCAAACTGTGACATTCCATGATGGTTAGCTGGGTAATGGAAAGAGTTCCAAAGTATTGCACAGTTAACAGCAGTTATTTCTTCACTCTACCACGTACTCTCCACATACTGCCAGGGTCCGAAGTCAAATTGCTTTGCACTTACTGCCCTTGAGCACTGGTATGCATTTGAACCAGTGACCACATCTTTTACCTCTTGCTTTACTGCAAAGGTAGAAGGGAGAAAGAGTAGGGAGTAAAGGACACAAATTGTAAGAATCTAGATTTACTTAATTTTGGATCTCATAGAATAATGAAATGAAAAAAGAAAAAAACATTCCATTTTGGAGTGAGTACACATAGACACACAGTATGTAGTTAAATATTCCAGGAATAAAAAAACATGTATGGAATAAGTTTAAAAGTTCAGTTAGGACCAACTAGGTCAGCATGCTGTTTCCAGGAGTGGCCAGTGGTGCTTTTTAAGGGGGAGTTCAAGGAATGGGCAGGATGGAGTGACAGCTCACCAGAGCTCTTTTCCTCCCCCATTGGTTAATAGTTCCTGTGTATCTTTATATTTACTTTGTGGATTTCTCTGCCTAAGGTAGAAATTTGGCTAATCCAGTGTTAGCATCATGTCTTAAAATTTCTCAGAGATGAACGTTGTTGAGACATACCTAAGAACAATCATTTGAACCTGCAGACATATATATTATACTGTTTGGTTGCTCCTTTACATATCCTTCCCATCAGCTATGTAGTCTAAATGAATTATGTAACTGAAACTCAAGTTACAATGTATAAAATGATAGTAGATATTTCTAGACATATACACAAACATCTACATCTAAATTACTTCTAAAAGCAATTAAAAAAAAATAGCATAAATATGATTGCTGAACTTTAAATTTTCATGTCTTGTCATTCTGACAGGTGAATTAAATACAATGAGAAGTAGATTGTAGTTCCAGTGTATTTTATCAGGTGGACTAGAAAGTAGAAAGTGATGACTAAAATTTAGCAAAGTGCCAACTGTACATTAAAGTTTTAGACTTTAAAACCTGTTTACTAGAGTTACGTACAAGCTAATAAACTCCATCATTCTTATGGGTGTCTAAATAACTCTTTTCCACAGTCCACCATTTGGTTGTTTAAAAAGGTTTGCTTGCAAAAGGGTTTAAAAGTATTGGTTTAAAGCATAAGAAAATGTTTTGATTTCAGAATGAAGTACAACTCTTTCTTCAATACTTTTAGAGAACAACATATTTTTGGATTAATTATTTACAAACCATTTATGAGCTGGGATTTGAAAGCCTCAAAACAATGGATTAAGAAATACACTTGAAAAAAATATATCTTTCTGTTATTTTCACAGCGTGGATATTGCCATCACACCCATGCAGAGCGTTTAAGTTTTACAACCTAACCTCAAAATGAAAAAAAGCAAAGAATTACTTAAAAAGATTTAAATCATGATTATCTGGTCTGTACATCTCCCCACACACAGGATTTGACCAGAAGGCTGCTTTGTTTATGGAAAACAAACTGTGAAATCTTAAAAGAAAACAAAAAGAAAAAAAATGCTGATTGTAGTTTCAGAAAGGATTGCATCCCGAGAAATTGTACAAAAAGTGAAGTGAATTGTACAAAAGAAGTCTTTTTCTCAAGCTAACACTATGTTCAAACAGTGCATGCAGCTAGTTATTATACCCTATGGTGTGAAGGAGATAGCCAGCAAAACAGAAAGTGTTCAGAGGATGATATATGTTTTGCATGCTCAGCAAATTTCAAAGGCATTTTTCAGAGGCACTGAGTAGGCACCAAACATTCTCTCTGACACATCCTAAGGAGTGGAGGTTGTTCATTACCTCTAAACACTTTCATGTATATATGCAAATAAACGATTTTGGTGTTCACATCCATGTTGCCATTGAAAAATTTACCAGCATTTCATGGAATCATGAAATAATTGGAAAAGAGATTAAAAAGGATTGCTGGTTGCTTCACACTCCTGCTCAAGACTAAACATTTCAAAATTAGATAAGTTGTATCTTTGCCCTAGGCAAAAGTTGAATATCTGCAAGAATGGAGATTTCCAAACGTCTCTGAGGAACTAGTTCTAGTATGCAGCCATTCTCATTGTGAAGATTTTTTTCTATCTGTGCAAATTCCTTGCTACAAGTTCTGAAAGTTGCCTCTTTAGAGATGCTGTATGCTCTGTCTTCTGTGTAAATTCCATTTTACTAGAGAATTACAATTAGATCACTCTCAACCCTCTTTCTTGGTGTTGAATAAAAGCAATTTCTTCAGCTTCTCTGCCTTGTGCTCAAGGGTCTAAATTCTCTCCCCTCTTTGTTGTTCCCTCTTCTCTACTGGGACATCAAAACCTGGATAGAATACATGCCATGTGGTCTCACAAGTGCCAGTTGGAGGACCCCTGCTGGCTACATTGTAGTCAAAGCACAGGATGTTGATGGCCTTCATTGCTGGGATGGTGCGCTGCTGACTCATGTTCAACTTGCCAGGATTGCCAACTTCTTTCTGCATGGCTTCTTTTTAGCACTGAAATTTTGCATAGGATTATGCAAATCCTAAAGGTTATGCATAACAACCCATATATAGGGTTATTCTAGTTCAGGTTCATGACTCTAATTTGCATTTTCAACTTAATTGCTTAACATTCTTCCACCTCTGTGAAGTCTCTCTGAATGGCAAGGCTCCCCTCAAGTGTATAGATCATTCGCTGTAGTTTGGAGTCTTCAAATATGCTGACAATGCATTCTGTCCCATAATCCAGACTGCTGATAAAGATACTAACTAGTACCAAACCTTGAGGAATGCGAGTAATAACTGTCCACCAGTTGGTGTTTGAACCATTGACCACTGATGACCTTTTAAGCATGGCCTGGTCTGACCCACTTTGTGGTCTACTCATTCAAGTGATATTTGCACAGGCTGTGCAGGATCACTATGACAGAGTATGTCAAAAGCCTTGATACAGTCAAGGTAAATATCATCCAGTTCTCCGTTCTTGACTCCTGAGCTAATCATCCCATCTCAGGTAAATCTGCCCTAGGAAAATCCATGTTGGCTGTTTCTCATCTCAGCCTTTCCCTAGTAATTAGGATGATCCTCAATCGCTACAGTTTTTCAGAAATGCTGTTGATTAGCGTCACAATGACATCAATCGGTGCTTCCAGCTTTCTCATGCTGCCTAGTCCCAGAGGTTTATGCATGTCCTGTTTAAGCAGTTGACAGAATCCCAGAACGGTTGAGGTTGGAAGGAACCTCTAGAGATCATCTAGTCCAACTCCTCTGCTCAAGCAGCGACACGTACAGCACGTGTCACAGGGTGGCATCCAGCTGGGTTTTGAAGATCTCCAGAGAAGGAGACTCCACAACCTCTCTGGGCAGCCCTGTTCCAGGGCTCTGTCATCCCTCACAGGACAAAAGTTCTTTCTCACATGGAGATGGAACTTCCCGTGTTTCAACTTGTTCCCATTGCCCCTTGTCCTCACCATCCACCACCGAGAAGAGTTTGGTCTTATCCTCCCTACATTCTCCCCTCAGGTTATCTGATCAATACATATAGATCAGATCTCCTCTCAGCCTTCTTTTCTCCAGACTAAACCGGTCCAGCTCACCTAGTCTTTCCTGATATGATAGATGCTCCAGTCCCTTAATTATCATCTTTGTCACTGTACGCTGGATCCTCTCAAGAAGCTCCACATCCCTCTTGTCCTCGGGAGCCCAGAACTGCATCCAACACTCCAGGTGCGGTCTCAACAGAGCTGAAGAGAGGGGCAGGATCCCCTCCCTCGACCTTCTGGCAATGCTCCTCCTGATGCAGCCAGGATCCCCTTGGCTTTCTTGGCTGTCAGAGCACATTGCTGCCTCATGGCTAACTTGTTGTCAACCAGGACTCCCAGATCCCTCTCCAAAGTTACTAATTTGATCTTTCATAATTAAGGACAGTATTTCTTCCACCAAAGATTATACAATTCCCCAGATTTTGCTATGGTACATAAAGACCTTGGAGATCAAAATGATCCAAGGAAAATAATGGTGTCTATACAACCTGGGCAGAGTGTAGTACTTGAAAAACTCAAATTTTACCTCATTTGTATAATAATAGTATTAATAATAATAATAATAATAATAATAATAATAATAATAATTCGACCTCATTAGAAAATAGTCTTTATAACATGATTGTGTCAAATATTGTAGCATGAGTGTGCAGAAAGAGTAGCAGTTGCCAATGAAAGTGAAATAGATATTTTTCTGTCCTTGTCTGTACAGACACTGTCAAAGGAATGAAATCTTGTCCCATATAACCTGAAAAGGTACTAGCTTTATGCCTAAGTATAATCCATAGACATGCACTTCCAGAAATAATGATTTTAATAAATCTACTCTAGTTAGTCAGTAAGTGATGAAGCTTGCTTTTACAGTATGTCTAATACAACTGTTTATTCTTACCAAATGTAAATACAGCCTTTTTCATGCCTATCCCTCTTCTCATTTTGGTCTTGCCTTTAAGTTTTTTTGGAAATTTTTACATGGTATTACTGGTGCTGGCAGGACTCACAGAAAGAACACGAACAGTTTATGAATAATCCATAAGAGTTTGGATGTCCTTTTCTTCTTTTTTCTTTTTAATCATCTATTCCGCAGGCAATTCCTGATCCTATAGTCATTTCTAAATCCCACAGTTTGCAAGCCCATTCAGATTTGGCAGACATTGAAAACAAAAAAAACCCCTAAAGTCTTAACTTGGGTAGCCCATTCCATACAAATCAAGACTGATTTGCCTTTTTCTCTTTTTTTTCTGACTTTTTGCAGGATATATTTTAACGTTTTTACTAGTGGAGAAGCCTTCACGATTATTTGTCTAGCATATCTGCATTAAGAAATTTATCCTAATTTCCAACCACTGCATAATTTTGTTTTGCATGATTTTTAATTTCATTTCATGTCCTTATGTCCACCACTTGAATTACCTTGAAAAAACTTAAGTTGCTGCTTAGAAACATACCTGGAATATATCCTATATAAGTGTGTGTATAAACACTCTATATTAGACATTTATTAGACTTTTCTATATATTAGACCTTCCCTCTCCTGCAGCTTTGCTCCTAATTCTTTCCAAGTAGGCCATGTCTCCTGGGATGTACCAAACAAGAACACAATGTTTTTTAGTAGGTCACAGGTGGTAATGTGAACCATGAGGGGCCTTTGTCCACCATGGTTCAAAATAGTTCTCTTGAAGCATCATCACAATATGTTTTCACTGTTTGCTAGCACTATGAATCTGCTTTCTCCATTTTCCTCTGTTTTTGGAAAGAACATGTGTGTGAATTGTTTTTGACAGCCTACTCATCAGGGGAAATCATGCTTGACTAATCTGATAGCCTTCTATGATGGGATAACCAACTGGATAGATGAGGGGAGAGCGGTGGATGTCATCTACCTTGACTTCACCAAGGCTTTTGACATCGTCCCTCACAACATCCTCCTGGAGAAGCTCCGGAGGTGTGGGCTGGATGAGTGGTCGGTGAGGCGGATTGGGAATTGGCTAGATGGCAGAGCTCAGAGGGTGGTCATCAGCGGTGCAGAGTCCAGTTGGAGGCCTGTGTTGAGTGGAGTCCCCCAGGGGCCAGTCCTCGGTCCAGTCCTGTTCAATTTATTCATCAACGACCTGGATAAAGGCACAGAGTGCTCCCTCAGCAAGTTTGCTGATGATACGAAGCTGGGAGGAGTAGCAGATCCATTCAGATCTGGATACACTGCCAGATATCAGATTTCAGTATGTATAATCATGTTGATAAATATTATATTTAGAGCAAGTACTTTTGAATCAAACAGGAAGACTGCTGGGCTTTCTCTGAATGGGCCAAAAATGGACTAGGAAATCACTCAGTAAAAAAAGTACTACTACCTTAAATATTTTCATTTTTTTTCTTTTTTCTCTGCTTTATATTCTAGAATAGTTCCCATCACTTCCTCTCTTGACAAATGAATAGCTTCCAGAGGTCCGCTTTCCATCATAATTGAGCTCCTGTGCTGAAGCTCGTTAGATTTCCTAGATAGAGGTGGGATTCCTGCAAAGTTTCATTACAGGGCTTCACAGAATTGTTTGAAGGACTTCTATATTTTCTAATGTTCTCTGTTCATCAGATATTGGCCTGCCATCAGAGAGGAAGAGTAGGGGAACCAGAGGACCAGTTTTTCCTGGAATGCCTGAGAAGCAAATTTGTAAACCAGAGAGAATCCACCAGTCTGGGAGGCTGAGAGAGTAGAAATCAAATCCCTTCCACTCTCCTGTGGTAACTAGGATGACACTTAGGCTAC
>JAWLRI010000187.1:743724-779943 GCA_034781795.1 Crypturellus tataupa
CATCTGGAGCACTGTGTCCAGTTCTGGGCCTCACAGTACAAGAGGGATGTGGAGCTGCTGGAGAGAGTCCAGCGCAGAGCGACTAGGATGACAGTCAGAACCACCACACTGTGCCACTTGCCATCGGGCAAGTTGTTAACAACACTGTTAGTGACTACAGCCATGGGGATGTTGTATGGCCTTGACCTAGCATTGTTCTCTCAGGGTAAAAAAGAGATAAGCTACATATAATTGGTGTAGACTTGGACCCAGGTCATCTGGCTTGTGATCATCTGGCCTATGGATCCAGGTCATTTGGCCTGTGGTCTCAATCACCAATCAGTGTTGTTGAGCCCACCCATTAGTGGGGTTGAGCCCACCCATTAGTGGGTTGCCCCTGATGCCGACAAAATGTTGAAGAGAAAGTGGGGAAAACCAGAAGGGTGGCCTGTAATAGGCGGGAACAGTCATTGGGCTCTGCATCCTGTATATATATTTTTACAAAGGCCATTTCCCTCAACTGTGCCCAATTCACCAGAAGTAAAAACTTCTCTTCATTTTGCAAGTTTGTTGTCCTGTCGATGTAACGAGTTTGGTGTGTCTCAGTTCTGACTTATTCTTAGCAAAACTAACTTTCTTGAATTGTATTATGTAGTGAATTCTGCAGTGAGGACAGTAAATGCATGGTCCATGGAGACTTATAAAACATATATGTTCCCTGTCATGTTTCCTTGCTAGAAGAGTATTTATGAGTAGTGCAGGTCTACTGCTGCCCTATAGATAAACAATGAATTTCACCTTGCCTAATATCACTGTGGTACCCCCCCTTATTACTGTATCCATGCAAGACTAAGTATAAATGTTATTCCTCATGCATATTTATATGCAAAATTTGTGCAGCAGTTTGTATATGGCATCGCACAAAACACTTTACAGAATTCTATAGCTATATTAAATGATTTAACGATCATTATGAAGAGTTTGTAACAGTGTCTTGTTTGATTCTGTCAGCTATAAGAATTTTTAAGTTTTTAGTTAGCTGGAGATGCTACTGTAGAAAAAGGAAGACTTATCCCTCAAAGCAATGGTCCCTGCTTACCGGTGAGATCATAAATATCCTGTTTGGCTCTAAATGCTTTTCAAATAATCACAGAGTACTTTGCTTGAATAGTATTTTAAAAATTGTGGATTAGAAAATTGATAGCCAAGAAATTGTCCTCAGAATGACAGCCTAGCTTGGAATATATTTTGTCCCATCAGCATTCAATGAAAGAAAGAGGAAAGAGAAGCCTTTGCACAAAGGCAGAAGATGAGAAGATGAGTTAAAAGGAGAATAGTGGGAAAAGAAGCCATTTGTAAGTGCCCTGTGAATACAGATAGAACTCACTTTTCTTTCTTGTCAAATAGAGTAGAATAAGAAATAATTGGCTTACTTTGTGTGAGAAAAAAAAATAGATTCAATATCAAGAAATTCTCACACCAGTATGAACAGTTACATAATGGAGGCTGCTACTGAAGGATGCTATAAAATCAATACTATTGGAAAAGCTCAAAGGAACTTTTAACAGTCTTCTACCATTGATGAGTCGGGAGAAATCAAACTGTGTCTACTCTTGGTGGGAGCAGGAGAAGGGTAGTTGAATATACTATCAGTACTTTTAAAGTGCTAACATGGACACGGTACAGTGCAGATGAACAATGACCGTCTTCAGAGGTCAGAGGGCCCAATTTGCCAAGCAGATCAACCTAATGTACAGAACTTCTCCTGAAAAGTACAGTGCTCAGAGGAGAACTAAGCAGATAAGGCTGGACAATTAATGGTCAACAAGACAGAGCAGTAGCACAGAATAATAAGAAGAAAGAGAAAAGGGAGAACCAGGCTGCATGATGTTGCTTGAGTGCAGTTCATATGCATTTCTGGATCATTTGACTTGTTCCTAAACATTTTTGATACTAATACTGCACAATAACCCCAACAAGGGCTTATACCACATGTGGAAGATGTGAATATTGGAGAATATGAAATACTGTTGGCCAGGGTGGACCTACTGAAGTGGACATGCTGAGTTGGGCATTTTGAGGTTGGCAGCCGGCGTGATGAGAGGATCCACTCTAGTGAGCCAAGATAGAAAATGTGCAGCAGGGCTGTGGAAGTGACCAGAGGAAATGGTGGTGTTTGAATGCAGACTACTACATCAGTTCCAGGAAAGGAGTGAGCTGCTCAGGACTCCTTTCATCCCTTAAAATCCCATGCCGAGAAACATTGAGAGGTCTCTGTGACACAGCTATACCACGAAGGTGTTAAATAAGTCTTATCTGAAGATGAGACTCACAATTTCAAGGAAAGACTGTACAAATTGCTGGCAAGGTAGGGCTTTGAAAAAATGCAAATTTTCTCTAACTGAGGGAACAAAATGCCTAAGGGCAGCCCTAACTGTGGAAATAAAATGTCTGTAACTAATTACGATTACTATAGCAGCACTTAACCGAAATGCAGAGTGTATCCTGGCAACATCAACCCGAAAATAGATTGGACATTTCACATAAGACACCACTTTCATGACCTTTTGAGATAGACATACACAACACATCAAAAAGAAGACAGTTGTATGTGAAATGAGTCAGTCTTAACGTTCTTCCAGACGCTTTATACCACCTCATATCTCTTTCTTCACTATTTTGGATTTGTACATGTTCTCTGATGTTTGTTCCAGGCACAACATCTTGATACTGTCTTGCTCTTTTTGTGGAGTAAATAGTACACTCTATCAATATATAATAACAGTAATATTGTTATTGTTGTTTTTATTAATATTAATAATAATAAATAATCTGTTCTGGAGATTTGGTCACTTTCTCAGCGAGATCAGAAAAGATTGTTCTTCCTTATGCAATATGGGCCAAATGCATTAATTTCTTATTCCTTCAGTTACTGAGGTCTGGCCAGAGCCAAGGAGAGGACGTTGGAAGGGCACATGCCAGTGCTGTGAGGTAGAGCAAATATTTTCGTAGCCTTGACGAGGCAACTTGATAAATATAGTGCCTTACTAATGGTCAGTTTTAGGGTCAGGAAGGAGTTTTCTTCTTTTTCTTTTCCCTGGCTATATCTGAAAATACTACTTGCATTTTGCCTTCCTTTTTCTGGATTTAATAGCGCCTGTGAGAATTGTCTAGGCATATTGCCTTGCTATTTTGGTGGGACTTACTGTGCCCTACCTTTTCCCTGAAGAACCTACATGAAATTCCCCAGAAAAAATAAAATAAAATAAAATAAAATAAAATAAAATAAAATAAAATAAAATAAAATAAAATAAAATAAAATAAAATAAAATCTTTCTCTCTTGGACTTCTCTGAGTCTTGTGAAATTGTGTCAGAGAGTAATCCCCCCCACAAAATTTCTTACAGAATAAATATACCATACACATATACTTTAAAGTGAGCTTCTGCTCATGCTTACTTTGATTTTAATGGGAAATAAGTCCACTGCAGCTGGCAGAATGACACTGCTGAGATCTAGTTTTAATAAGTGATGAGTAAAATCTTTGAAGCACACTGCACTGTTTCCCTCTAAGAGCCTCACCTGCTTTTACCCCCATTACATTGCTTCCTCTGCAGTTTTCTCATCCCTGATCCATGCAGGTACCTTTACAGCGATAGAGACTAGAGAAATATTCCCTACTGGGAAATTGCATGGGATGGTGATAATTATCTCATCATTTTCATAAGTGTTAACTGGATTCCTGTTTAAGAAGTTTGGCTGTCTTCCTAATACCCTTCCTATTATCCTCTCTCCAGTGAAACTCTTAAATTATGAAACAACCTGCTGAAATATTGTGATACACATTTGAAAAGAATGGCACTGCTTTGGCATTAATTTTCTGCACCAAAATGTAACACCTCCAAATTATATAACTCTAAGACTGCAAATATGAAACAATTTCAGATAGGAAAAATTGTACTCCTGGAGATATCAAATAAATGCCTGAAAAAGAGAGGTTAATCAAATCTAAAGCATATGTTTGTCTCTGAACACAGATCCACATGCATGTTTGTTAAAGAAAAATAAATCATAGGCAAATATTTACTGTAAGGAATAATTCCTGTCCTAGTTCAAATAAACTTAACATGTTGTAATTTTACTTTATGTTCATTTTAAAAAAATTGCTTGATTTTATTGTATGACTGCTGTGGTAAAATCAGCTTTTCCTAAGGAATGCTGTGAATGTTTGTGGCATAAAACCTACACATGGTTTAGCCCTTGCTGTTCTAGGATTAGGCAAAAATAGTGTAATCTCTATGTACTTTGTAACATTTAATGGAAAATACTAGTTTATCCTTGGTAAATGCTTTGGAAAGTGAACATCTGAAAGAAATGAATAGCATGTGTGATTACAGACTCAATGTCATTACTCAATGACAGGAGAAAGAGGGAAAGAGATGTCTTTAATCTCATGTATTAAAAACAAACAAACAAAGACAGTTAAAGATATCTAATCTAAGCAACAGAAATGTGAATGAATTGTTTAAAACTCCCAGAAGACACAGTTAAGGCCCTTAGATGAATTGGTATTTCCCTTAGGAGTTTCTCCTAACTAGATACTTCTATTCTCCATCCCTTTCAGACCAATATACCTTCACATAAAAAAACAGAGTAGAGAAAGAGATGGAGAAGCACAGTGCATTGCAGAAGGTGGCAGCCAGTGACTTGGTGCAGAGGGGTGATAATTTATTTGTCCAGATTTAAATGCATGGCAGAAATCTGGAAAAAAAAAAAAGGATATCGGAGTGGCAGTTTAAAGAGGTTAGCATCATTTTTTTGTCAGAGGGATATGAAAGGTGGGATTGCTAAGTCAACAAGCATGATAAAGTTTATCAAAAGAGAATAGGATTTTTCATCCTATCTACAAAAGACTAAACTGGATTTTTTCTAACATTCCAGTTGTTCATTACTGGATATTCAGGCTTCTTTTACCCCATGAATATCCAGAGACATTTCCCTGCTTTTCTCACAATTTTCTCACAATTCTCACAAGTTTCCTCACAATTAATTTCATCTTGCTATAGACTTCACAGAATTGTAGATACTCAATATTCATAAAATATCTATGTGTACTTTCACCTGAAGATTTCTATTACATGCTCTTTGTGTTGTTTCCCACTATGACGCTTCGATGTTAAATAAGACCAAAGAAAAAGGTGACCCATGCAGCCCTCGACAAGACATATGCAATCTGCCTGTTGGAAAGATGTTCATCACTGCTCATTATGCCTTCTTTCCACCAAGTAGCTGTTTTCCAGTCTGTGTGTCAGGATTCCTGTCAGTGGAAATATGATGCCATAAACAAAGTTTCATGAGATTGTATACACAGTAAAAAGCTTCTGTTTGTCTGCACATTTTGTTGTTCTATTAAAGAAACAATACATTCTGACAGGAAAGATGCATTCTTTTATTCCTTATTTTCATTTGTGAAATTGAGGTCCTTCAGAGGTGAAAAGCAGTAGCCCAAGAAGAATCCTGATGACCTTGTGGCCTGGCATCAGGCTGCAGTGCCATGGTGCTGCACTTGTTCTCCTGCGGCTCCCGGAGCCTTGCACTGCTGACAACACTGTGCCTGGTGTGGGAAGGAGGCCTGAAGCAGACCCTGCCCACGCACCCCATCACTTCCTCCATCGAGATAACTTCATGGCTAGGGAAGCGTTGCTGTTGGATGACCTCTGTGCTTGATATCCTCCAAACAGATGGGGATCCTCCATCTTCCAAGCTGGTCCTAGGCTTTTATTCAAAGCAAGACCGGGAAATGCTGCTATTACTATTGGGAAATGGGTAAGTAGCTACTCAATTAAGCCCCCCATCCAGATGAGGGCCTGCTGTAGTGTAGCACAATTCTCTGTTAGTCTGCAGGGCTGGTTTTGCTGGGAGGTAATCCAGAATCTGAAGCAGCTGGAGATGAGTTCCTGGGTTTCATGCCAACAGGAGAATAACTAGAATGGATGCACCAATCGTAGGAACCTGGAAGTGCTCTCTACTGTCACGGCACACATATAGTTCAATTTCTGTGCAAAACATCTGCCACCGTTCAGTGTGACTGAAGGAACAATAATTTAGGATTTGGACTCATCTCAACGAATTCTGAAGTCTGCAATTTCATTTTTTTGAGATATTAAAAAAAATAACAAAAAGTTTCCATTACTCTTGATTGCACAGTCATACAAAAATTGTATCATACTTTCCTCCTAATATTTACTTTTCTTCAAGTGCAATTCCTCTGTCCTTGACCATTCTTACCACAGATATTTTAAACAAATTGGGCAATATATATTATATTTATATATATATATATACTCACATTTCTCTTCTCAGGAACATTGAAAAACCTCAGTACAGAAGGAAGTATTTTTCTTCTCATTCCTTACACATTTTTCAATTTTCAGTATAATTGGTATTGTTGTGGAAAGACATTCACTTTATATGGCAGCAACTGGAAAAAAGAATGACTTCCCTGTTGCCCTTGGAGGGGGACTATATTCATATCACTGTTTTTATTCGTTGTATCCCACAATGATATAGGAGTCAGCTTGGCCGTATTTGACATTCCTCCCTAAAGTTATTTCAGCTTTTCACTTAAATCTACTTAATTATTTATCTATATAATCAAATCTGCACAATATCCCCAGAAGAAATAAATGACATAGTTTAGATATGCGAAGGATGCTTAGTTCCTGAGAAAGAACAAAGCCTTTACAAACTCATCCCAAGAGAGCATAGTATTGGAGACAGATCAAAGGAGAAAACACCATTAGATGGATAAAATTTTATGTACAATTTTACTGTGGTATTGCTCAAGTTTCAGGACCAGAAAGATTTTGTGAATATTCCCAAGAGAAAAAAAAAGGTAACTACCGTGATTTGTTCAAGATATATTCCAAGGGCAAAAATGAGCAAATCTGTAATTTGGAGCTTTCTGTGTACTTCTCAACACCATTATCCTCTGGACCTAATGTTCATTTGTGAAGGCAGAGTTGCTGTCCTTAAGTAGACCAAATTTAATCTGTCTTCTGGGGATATTTATGAATATAGAGTTGTGAAGAAACAGTTCCTGTGAAAAAGTTGGTTTTGGTAGAATTATTAGAGTACATTTCCTCCTAAATAAGAGCCCTACTTTTTTATGTCTTTTGCTGAGAGCCACAGGGCTTGTTCATGTCTGCAGATGTGGGAGAGAAAACTGCCATTTTCACAGTATTTCTTTCCACATGTGTTCATTCTTCAGTCCATTTAGGTGAAGGCATGAGTGCCATCCGTCAGGCCTTCCTTTACCTGACTGCTGCTTGAAACTTGAATTACCAGTAATTGCGCATTTCTAGTTGCTTACTGTAACTCAACAACTACATGTAAAGAATTTCTCATTGAAAATGTTTTTGTCTACTGCTTTACAAGACATTAATAGGTTTGGATTTATAGAAGAGTAACGACTATAATTACACTCCTGTTTTAACCTGTTTGCATTTCCTCTGCTGCAACAGAGCAACAAGTAAAGACAGTATAAATTCTGACAAGGAAAATTTATTTACTTTAAATATGTGTATAAAGTTTATTTTTATTGTTTGGTCCCAGTTTGGTACACAAGATTTTATGTTATGTATTTAAATATGAATGTAGTTTCAGTCTGCATGCAGAAGGTTAATATCAGCTAAGCAAAGTGACAACTGAGGAGAAGAGCAGGGCTGCCATGATATAAAGAAATTTTGATTCTAAATGTAGAGCCTCCTCATAAAAATAGATTTCTATGGGACATAAAAGACTATGATATAATGCATATGTGCTCTTGGATAGTCATTTGTGATGAAAATTTTTCTCCTTGTTTGTGGGAGGTAGTAACTAAAGTACGTAATGTATACCATCAGGAGTTAGCGTATTTAATCACATTTCACAAGCTATTGTACCATTACAAAGCAGTGCATTTCCAGTGTCACAGGCTGTTTGAATATGTCTCACAAAATTCAGCAAGATATAATGCTTACTGAGGAGTGTGCAGCATCCTTGGATGTGAACAATTTGATTTTCTGGAGATAAAAGAAAAATAAAAATTGAAGATTATAAACAAGAGCTAAAAGATGGAAATGCAAGTATATGTTTGAAATTCCCATTTCAGATCACCATAATTAGTCTTTACTTGTGAACTAACTGAGTAATTCAAGCTTTGAAAAAGTTGTTGAACCTTATATCAAATAAAACACACCTTTTGTCATAGAGAAGCTATGCAATACATCATGTTGTGAGCCATGGATACCTACAAAATGTGATGAGGATTTCTGATAAAGGTTTAGACAGTGTAGGATTTAAAAACATTCCAGAAATTTAGTCTCTGGACAATTGTTCTAGGGAAAGCCTTAGCATGTCAGCCATCCTTATTTTCCTGAAAATTCTTAGGTGTGTGCTTTTGTTAGAACTATACAATTTAATTGTGTAACTATTCAGAAATTTTCAAGTGGATTTGTCTTTAAAGCACTTATTCCTTCAAATCTCTCTCTTTTTTTTATTACACAAGTTGTTGGTCTTCTTAATTTCAGCTCAACATATCACTACATAAATTTATAGAAGGTGTTCTACTTAAATAAAAACGAACTTTGAATTTCTGAAATGGAGGGAGTATTTTTTTAATTAGGTTTAATGACAAAATATACAGTATCAAGTCAGCTGAATTTCAGCTCCAAATCCACAGAAATGTAAAATCATCCAAATCCACAGAAATGTAAAATCATGCAAAACATTCCCTTAATATCACATTAAGCCTACACAGCAAACTAACCCCAAAAGTTTTACAGAGGCCAAAAGGTACATAGAAAAACTCTCTCTTAGTTTAGATAGTTGCATAAATGTCTTGCATTGCTCTTGGGTCTTTGTTATTTGTATTGATAAGTGTTATTTTCCGTAGAAAGTAGTTAATTTGCTAGTGGAAGTGTTACCCATAAATTTGAGGATATATATGTTTGTGTCTCTTACACTTCTTGAGTATACCATCTAGCTTCTGAATGGAGATATTCAGGTCTCTCTGTGTCTTTCTGACACAGACAGTTATTTTATTACCATCTGTAACTATTCAAAAAGTTTGAGTCAGTCTATTAAAAAATCACAAGACTGGCCTAAATCAATGATGTAAAAAACCCACTGCTTTTTTAGATGTTTTCCATTTGTAGTTTTCCAATTTTTATGGAATATTCAAGTCATTTTTTCAAGCTTCTGAAACCACAGGGGTCAGGAAGCAGAGAAGAGAAAACAAACGCTTGAGTGGGAAGACTAAAGATATAGCTGGTAGTGATGAGTCAGTCCATAAGTGGATTATAAGACTTGATGGAGGAAGGAGTCTCCTTTTTGAAGATTTGCGGACAGACCCTGAATAAGACCCAGAAAAACAATTCTTGGAGATAAACTATCTACATATGGTCATGGGATAGTATGAAAAAAAATCAATTTCAGAAAACCTCACAAGAAAAGATATGAAAGTGATAGCTGTGAAGCAGACACCAGAGGGGTTAATTTGGAAGACGCTGAAAGAGGCCATGTGAACAAGTACCATCTGCATTTGGAATAATGAACAGAAAGTGTTCTTCAGAACAGTGAGAGTCTTCAGTAGACACTCACTGAACCACCAGAAACATGCTGTTCTACTTGTTCTTCATAAGTAGTGAGGCCATTCTGATGAAACAGACACATAAAATGAAGTAATAAAGGGGTACAATGACTGAGCTAGCTGAAAGCAGCAACAGAACATGTGTGCTGATTTCAATATTAGGTCTTCCCTTCGCAGGTCCTATTTGGTAAATTTCCGCAAAATGAGAGCAGATATGTTGAGAATTAACATATCTGTGAAAAAAAGGACCAGGTTAATTTGATAAAATGCTACTGATATCTATACTGCAGTGACCTTCCTCTTCTCACTTTGTAGTGGAAAGAAAAAAGAGTCAATTCTAAAGCTAGATTTATCCCACCTCAAAGGTAACACCAAGAAGAGGTGCTGTGCCCCAGAAATGCCTTTCTTCAGCATTAGAAAGAGAGGACCTACTAAATCTGTGCTTTCCTATGAGTCTTTTCTCTGCTTAGGAGAAGGGACAGCTGTTTAAACTAAGAATTTACAATGTTAAGGTGATCAGGAGTAGTCAACATGGATTCACCTAGGGGAAGTCATGTTTGGTGAACTTGATAGCCTTCAACGATGGGATGACTGACTGACTGGATGATCGGAAAGCCATGACTTCAGCAAGGCTTTTGACACAGTCTCCCATTACATCCTCATAGGAAAGCTCTGGAGGTGTGGGCTGGGTGAGTGGACAGTGACGTGGATTGAGGACTATCTGAATGGCAGAACTCAGAGGGTAGCGGTAAATGGGGCGAGCCTAGTTGGAGGCCTGTGGCCAGTGGTGTCCCACAGGGGTCCATACTGGGCTTAGTATTGTTCAATTTGTTCATCAATGACTTGGATGAGTGCACAGAGTGAACCCTCAGCAAGTGTGTGGACAATACCAAACTGGGAGGAGTGACTGACACTCCCAAGGGCTGTGCTGCCATTCAGAGAGACCTAGACAGGATGGAGAGTTTGGCTGAGAGGAACGTCATGAGGTTCAACAAGGACAAGTGCAGGGTCCTGCACCTGGCCAGGAATAACCCCAGACACCGGTACACATTAGGGGTAAACCTGCTAGAAAACAACTCTGTGGAGAGCGATGTGGGAGTCCTGGTGGACAACAAGATAGCCATAAGTCAGCAATGTAACCTCGTGGCCAAGAAGACCAATAAGACCAATGGCATTCTGGACTGCATCAGGAGGAGTGTTACCAACAGGTCGAGGGAGGTGATCCTCTCCCTCTACTCAGGTCTGATGAGGCCGCACCTGGAGTATTGTGTGCAGTTCTGGGCCCCCCAGTACAAGAGGGACGCGGAGCTTCTTGAGAGGGTCCAACATAGGGCCATGAGGATGATAAAGGGACTGGAGCATCTATCATATGAGGAAAGACTAAGCGAGCTAGGCCTCTTTGGCCTAGAGAAGAGAAGATTGACAAGAGTTCTGATCAATATCTATAAGCACCTGAGGGGTGAATGTGGGTAGGATGCAACCAAAGTCATCTCCGTGGTGTCCAGTGACAGGACAAGTGGTAATGAGTACAAATTAAAACACAGGAAGTTCCACCTCCGTATGAAGGAGAACTTCTCTCCTGTGAGGTTGCCAGAGTCCTGGAACAGGCTGCCTAGAGAGGTTGTGGAGTCTCCTTCTCTGGAGGTCTTCCAAACCTGCCTGGATGTGACCCTATGCCACTCCTTGAGCAGGGAGGTTGGACAAGATGATCTCTAGAGATCCTTTCCAACCTTAACCATTCTATGTTTCTGTGATTCTATGATTCTGTGATAATAATCTTATGATTTTAATCAGACAATCAGACAAAGTTCTTATCAGACAATCCTGTTTCCTACTTAATGAAAAAAATAAAGTGATTAATCATTGTTCTCTGATAGTAAGATGAATGTGTCACAGCCTATGCACATGCCAGCTTCTTTTATAATAGAATAAGAAAATTGATAGGCTGCTCAGCTCTTTTTTATTTGGTTTGATTTGATTTGAGAAGTTTTTATCAATAAACCTGCTCTGTCAAGATAGTTTCTGGTGAGAATGTTTCTCAAATTCCTACAAGTGTTACAAAACTGATTTGTCTCTTTAAGTATGTCTAAAATAGATTATTTGAATTTTATAAGCACCAATAATTTTGTCTTCCTATAACCAGATGACCGTAACACAGGCTTCATTTATTCAAACACTGGACAATGAGAAGTGAAAAATATTTTCTCTTTAAAACAAAGTAAATTAAATTGCCGGAGAAAATCCTTTTGTTCAGAACCCACATATAAGTGGTGGCTGTTAGAGTTAAATTTTAAATTTCTTCATCTGGAATGACTCCAAATCATGTTATTTCAGAGGCTACAAACAATGTTATAAAAAGAGATACCAAGAGTCCATCTCTTCCCTATGGATAACATTTTATTTAAAGATCTTTACTATTGTACCACTGCTACTCTTGACCACTGTTTCTTCTAACTGACTTGAAGGTTGTAGAAGCTGCAGTATCGCAGGCTGCTAGTGTTGCTTGTTGGTAAATACAAATCAAATGGTTTGACTGACTCCAGCCCTTCCAGTAAGTCCATGCAGCACCAGACACATCCCTTCTGTGACTTCCCCCAAACCCAGCCTGCTGGAAGTTAATTGGCAAAGAGTCATCGGCTGATATGGAGACAAAAAAAGAGTTTTTAATATTTTGCTACTTTGTACACACTATAATCCTGAAGAACTAGGGTGGCTAATACATATTTATCATCCAAAGTATTTTCATTTTCACTTATTGTTGGTGGATTGAAATGGATTTATAATTCAGTTGAGATCCCATAACAGCAATAAGGTGCTTTGTATATGAATAACAGCTGAATAAGAGTGGACTGAATAACAGAAATAAGAGTAATAGAAATACGCATTAGAAGAAGGAGGCCAACAAAATAAAGTAGCAAGGTCATATCAGCACATGCAATAGCTGTGAGTAGGTGCTGTGAGGCAAAGCTCAGGACTACTCAGGCAACACAAAAAACCCACTGTTTTACTGCTCATGTAGGCAGCATTTGCTACCTAACACATGTGGTATTAGAGCACTTAGTGTAGAAGAGATAGAAAGGAGCTCCTTGAAATTTTCAGGCCTCAGTGATGTTACTAAAAAAGTAATGCCAGGAAGAACGGTATTAACCCCTTTCATGTGAAATGTGAAAACAAGTAAAAAAGAAAATCCACAGTTGATCCATTTACTTAAAAGCTATGTAAAAAATTGTTTTTTTTTTTTGACCCAGTACGTGGTAAAGTACAATACACAGCAGGCCCCAGCTATTCCTTTGCCAAAGGTAGGCTTCTGTACTCGAGCAAGTAGACCATCAACACCAATGTGTGGTATTTTTGATATCTCCAAAACAACTAGCAATGAATATGCAAAGCAATGAATCTTGTAGCTCTGCATTACAGATGTCAGTGTGTCTTCTTCCCCCAGGATATGTCATTCCTGATCTCCCTTTTTCTCCCCATCATATTTTCTAGTCCATTCAGGATCCTGTTCTGCTCTTACTTCCCTCTGCAGAGATTGGCGTGCTCGCCATTACACTGATTGATGGTTTAAGTAACTGTGTGCTGAAACGGTTTCTTGAAATGACCTGTTTAAGAGAAAACAAAAAGCTGCTATAACCAGTTTTTGCAAGAAAAAATCAAAAGCATACTTTCCTGGTTCTATTTTTGTTTTTATTTTCACATACTTATGAAAGAAAATGTTCAAAGCACTAGCAGTTGATGGCTTTGCATTGTTTTTTTTTTAAGTAAAATGACCACGGCACATACAATAAATAACAAATAATGCTAGATTGTAGCTCATTTCAACAATTACACATAAATGTATGAAGGGAAATCACATAATTTCCCAGACAGTTTGCTACAAGAAAAATAGGAAAAATACTTGGCTTGATAAAGAAATTGCTTATCCAACTCTAGTAGTAACACATTTAAGAGATTAATTCACTCTGCTGAAAGCTCTTCTACAATGGTAGATCTGTCCTTTTCCTTTCATATGAAATATGGAAATGTGCCGAAAAAAGATTTGTAAGAATAAACAGCATCCTTTGCCAAAGAAAATATAAGTTGAAAGTACCCTGTTTTCATATTTATGTGGATTATAACACATCCCCTCCAGAAATCTATCTTTTTTTTATCTTAAGGACATGTGAACTGTAAAGCAAGGTATTGCTTGAATGCATTGTTTAAACGGGACTTTCATTTGTTATGTCACTTTAAGACTTCTTGAGGGAGCTGTCTGTAAATTGATATTGGCAAACTCTAAAAGATGGAAGGAAACAAAATGTGTTATTTATTGGGTGCTGACTGTGTTTAGTCTCACACAATAGAGGGAGTAAAATGTGCTGGTCCCCAAGAGAGGTACTCTGTTTATTTTAGGCACACAAATTTCCTGCAGAACAAGAGAGGACCTGGTATCAACAAGGTGTTAAAAGATAGGAAGCTTTCTGGAGATTCAGTTTGTAGTGGATCATCTCTGGAAGGTGTGTTGGAAAAAACATACATTAAGAAGAGATTTCCAAGAGTAGAGAAAGATATAGAGGTAGAGCAGAAAACAAAGACTCCTCTGAGAGAACGTTTTTGAATTACTTAGAAGTTTTCTAATTTTGAACTGTTCTTTAACCAGTATGACATTTCACATTCATTCTACACTCTGGTAGTAATTTGTGAGAAATCTCTTTCCTCTATGGTTTACACATCTGTTATGTACATACTAAAAAAATGAATTTATTTGCATGGATATGAATATATTTGCATACAAATTAAAGAAATTTCTGCATGTATATTGGCTTTGAGTTCTCAGACTTCCAAGGAAAGCAGTGTTTTATGATTTCTTGTTCTTTTCCCCACCATACTCTATCTTCCCAATGCCTTGCTTTTTTAGTCTTACCTTGATATTACAAAGAATAGCAAAAAAAAAAAAAAAAAAAACTATGGGAGGGAAGGAAGAACTGATCTGTGAGAAAACAGTTGTTAAACTGATGTGAAAAGGCAGAGTATTTCCTTGGTGTGAAAGGTTCCCATTACAATTAAAGGTGTGTTCCCTAAACTTTTCTTTTCTTCTGGGTGCACAGAAAGTGGAACATAGCAAATGCAGGACATACATACTTCCTCTCTCTCAAAAATCTTCCCAAAGTTTTCAGAGCATATCTATCCATTCACTGCTCCCTTTTCTCTTCTCTTCTTGGAGTTTTCAATTTAACAAGGATGCCAGTGTGCAAGAAGGTTATCTGCAGTACTCAGTCAAGGGTCAAGGTTGACTTCTTAGGGACAGAGATAAAAGTAGAGCCAGCTGCTCAGCAGTAGTGCAAATAAGGTTTTGATATCATTTCCAGAAGGAAGTAGAATAATTGCCAGACCTGGGTGTCTCTGCAAGTTCATATGAATGCATGCCATAGAAAATGCGTTATCTATTAGAAAAACTTGGAGACAGAGTAGGTCTGAAATGCATTTTTTACAATCAGAGTGGATTTAATGCTTTTTATTTTGTGGTAAAGTTTCTGTAATAAATTCATTCCTCATAAAAATGTGCACATAAGGAACAGCAGGTCAGAAGTCTAAGGATCCTCTTATGTGGTTTCCTACTTCTACTGGTAAGAGGAGTGAAAACAAAAGGAGTTTGTGATTTTAGGTGCTTCTCTGTACTGTATATAGTACCTAAAGGTCTTTACACTAAAAGTAGCAAATAAGAGAAGGACTGAATCTGCAGTCTAATCAGTTTTAGGATTACAAAGGAAAAGATGAAACAGAAAATAAATCACTCTGCACTATTTATGCATAAAACAATCTCTGCATTTTCCTTGAGCTTTTCAGTTTTTATGTTAAAATGAGGATTTGTCTGAGTCAAAAAGATCAGAATTCAAATGCTTTTGTGGCTATCAGAAGGATCTAGCCACAGAGTGGATATTCTGTTCTTCTTTAATGTCTTTCCATTATGTGACATGAATTGCATTGTGCTGATCTCTGGGTGCCTTGTTAAAGCCATAACTGTGTTGCATATATTATTAGTATTTTGTCAGAGTGGTGTCTAGGAGTCATAATCTTTCTATGCTGCACCTTCTGCAGATATACAGTGGAAAGAAACTGGTACTTACACTCCCTGGTGCTTACAGCCTAAGCGAATCCACATCTCCTCTGCTTCCTTCAACAAGCCAAGATCTCCAAGGTGGAGGTGTATTAATTTTTAGTACTGATCACTGAGTAGGGATCACACCTATTGGCTTTAGTCTGGTATTTCCTGTAGGTACATATGACAGGAAGCTGAATGACAGGGGATGACTTGGTGTGACAGTCCTCACACTCTCTCCTTTGCTATTCTGGCACTTCTTTTGTTCTGCAGAAATGTTGTAGATAAGTAGCTATGTCATTTTGATTCTTTTGATCTTCAGTCAGTTTTGGAATCCAGTACTAGATGAGCAGGTCAGCTATGAAGAAACCTGGACAAATACTTTAGACTCTAAAAGGTACAGTAATAGTATAAAAGGAGGGATAAGGATGAGATACTAGCAACTGACCACCAGCAACTGCATGCTTAGTTCAGCCTTTGCTGGGCTATTTTCATTTACAACAGTGGCCTAATTAAGTTAAAAGCCTGGGATGGCTAGGGAGTATTTTCTTGTTGGGTTTTAAAATTTATTATCATTCCAATGCAGAACAAAGTCCGCAGCCTCATGAACAGACACAAACTTCATGAAAACAGGAAAGAAAATAAAATTAAAAAAAAAAAAAAGAAACAAAATAAACTCAAACGACCCACCCTATAGTAAACATTAGCCTATTGGTCATATTGGTCATATCATTCTTCTAGTCTGTGAGAGAGCTAGGTTCAAGTACCAGCTCTCCTTGTGTCAAAGCAGGTTCATAAGTGAGCGAGCTATCCTAGAGATCTGGGAAGCTTCTTCCTTGCTCACTTGGGAAAAAAAAAAAAAAAAAAAGAGATGTGGGTAATTTTCCTAAGTTTCTCCGATACTAATAGATAGTAAGAGAGAAAATAGAAGATCCGCAAAGATCTCAGAGTAGATATCAACTTCTTTTTTCAATCCGTTGTCCAAAAGTCCAACTAATTAAGTGTTAATGTGGTATAGGGGAAGATCTGATTGAATTCAGATCTCTTCTGGAAAGGATATTTTCCATAATAGGACTTTGATCAAATTAATTGACTTAATTAATTAATTAGTTAGCTTAAATTAATTGATTAATAGACTGAACTAGAAAAGCGTTCTTAAACTTAACAGATTTTCATTTTACACTATGATAGCTGAATTAGACCAGAGGCCTCCTACCCCCTGACAAAGTTCAGGCTAGTAATCTAGAATGTTTTTTCAATTGTCTGTTTTCTGGACTATTATATTCTTATTTTGTCATTCTTCTTTCTCCCCTTCCCCCCATTTCTTAAGAGTTCCCCAACTGGTGGATTCAAGGGGTAGTGATAGTTCTGGTCATTAAAAGCTCCCTTGGACAAGGATAATTTTATATCCTTCTCTTGAACTCTCCTTGGGGAGACGTAATTAAACATTTCATTTGTACCTAAGAAGCTCCTGCATTTTGAATATTTGCATCTATTCATTTCACTTAACTTGTAAATAACCCCTACAGTGTAAGCTAATGTGAAATCCATCAAGGCTATTGCCTCAAGATGCTAAGGTTTGTTAACTGAAATACCTAGAGTACTTGTTCCCAAACCAGACTACTATTAAGTGTCTACAAAATGGCACACTTGGGCACATCAGTCATCTACGTATAGAACAAGCACTGCCATCACATTGTTAAGACTTCCATTATCTTAAGTTAAATGGAGACACTGTGTCTGTGTGTCCTTTCTCCTTAGCATTTTTAAGCGTAGTTATGGTATTGCGAGTCAATTCCAAAAGAACAAAATAGCTCTATTAAGATTTCTGGTTCAGCTCCAACTCATCTCCAGTCCAAACTCTGTTCTTTCTCAAAAAGGGTTTGATTTTGTGCTCATTAAATGAGATCCTGGTGGAGAGTTAATTACATGAGTTTGCTTTGATAAAGTCTGATTTATTCAAAGCCCAAAGTCTCATAGAGCATATTCAAACATCCCTTTTCTCCCTTTGCATTTTGTTTTAGAGCACAAGTTCCTAGACCAAGAAAAACAAACTTTACATTGATTTCTAATAAGTATTTCCTTTACATTCCCCGAATGAACAGCACAGAGTGACAATGGCATATTCGAGATACATGGGCTTTGGAAATGCACCTTTCCTGTGTAAATGAAAACAGAACTGCACGTTAAAAAGTATTGGAATTTCAATGTTCTTTCATATATGGGAAATTGTCTGGCAGAATGACTGTAGATCTGTGCTTCAAAGACATAAGTACCTTTCTGATCTTTTCCTAGGTGTGCCTCTCTTCCAAAAAGGTCTTGGAGAGTAGTTTGCTATATTTTTTTCAGTTCTTCCAAAACAGAAAGTCCAAGATTTTTCTTTTCTATTTTTTTTCATCTGAAACTTTTATTTTAAAAACAAGCATTTTGAAATGGTTAGGAAAAGATCTTCCACCAATGAGCTTTGATGGCTTTTCCACTGCAAACCCTTATGAAAAAGGAAAAAGTTAAAGAACTTTTTCACTAATTTAAGCATTCATCTTTTCATTATTAGCTGTCTTTACCACTTGAGTTTTCAGTGTGTACATTTTTGTATTTTTTATTCTTTGACATTATATATATTGTACTTTAATAATCATCCTTCTTAGAAAGAACTCTCTGGAACTGCTTATGTCACTGTTATATCTTATGGGCTATCTTGCAACAAAGTTCAAATTTATTTGTAACCCAATATTCTGCATAGTTTCTATTTAAAAATGTGTAAATGTTAATTTTAAAGCCAAAGTAATGTTTTAAACATAGCTAATTAATTTAGTTATTTCTCTTACATATAGAATTCTCTTAAATTATTTTCTTAAATTATTCCATGAATTTTATGTAGTTTTTGTTTTGATCTTGTTTTGTAAGAACAATGTCAGCAATGAAATGGAAAGTGTCTCATAGGGTGACTGCATGAGTAGTATTCTAGGTCATGTCATATCGTCACTGTTCTCTGAATGGATCAGAGTAATTTACTTAAGTATCTGAGGCTGTGTTTCTGTCAGAGAGAGTGTTGGCAGATGTTGGAAAAGGAAACATTGTTTTACAGACATTTCCATTTTTTTTATTTCTTTTGTTGTGTAAATCTCATCACCCACACTCACCTTACACCATTCCTGCGAAACCACAGGAATGTGGAAAAGCATATTGCATAAGAATGCATACTTATGCATCTTCTTATGCATAAGTAGTATAAGAAAATTGTAGCTGAAGATCAAATCAGGTAAAGAAAAAACTAGTAAGTTGTGTTAAAGAAACAAAAATCATCATCAGATTTTATGCCTGCTTCCTTAGCTGAGTATCTTTTTTTGCTCTATTTGTTGCACAGAGAGTATTATCGATCTCATACCTTTTCTATAAATCTATGTAACGACGGTGGCAAATAAATAAATAAATAAATAAATAAATAAATTTCTTTGGATTATTATGAAAGGGCTTTTGAAGTTACTGTTGATCACTGCTCAGATATCTAGTGTTTAGTGTTGCACAGTCTGTTGGGGAACACATCATTAGACTACAATCACTCCAAATTCATTTCTCCAATTTGACTTTGATGTACCAGTAATTTCAGGGCTGCACAGAGTGAACAAAACAGAGATAAATTGTATGCATTTTGGATAAAAAAACTAGGACTGGAGCATCTCTACTTCTACCTCCATTTGTAAACTATATTCTAGGTCTTCCACTCATTATAATCCACAAAAACTACTCAAAACAATAGATATTCATGGTCTCACTTTGGATATGAAGTTTTAGTTTTGTCGCTTGCTTCATGGGAATTATTGTATAGGTTTATCAAGAGTAAATCAGTGTGTTCTTAGAACCAGGACTAATCATCAAATTTGAAAATAGCATTTCTAAATCAATATTCTGCGTCACCTTAGACTTGTTCCTCAAAGTGGTAATTCAGCAGGTCAGCTTTCATCGCAGTTCCACAAGCTTTCTACTTGCATGCAAGGTTTTGTACAGTACAGCAGGGGGCAATAATTTGAATCTTTTCTGGCAATTCCTCAAGGTCAGTGCACATGCAAATAAAATATTTTACTTGCTTGTACAGATGCAGTGGCCATCATTGCCTGAAAGAACTCTTAACAAAGAATGTCTCTTTCTTGCCTCTGCAATCCTTTCTAGAAGGTGATTTTGAGGTGGGCCAAGGAAACAGTGATGACAACTGAACCATGAATTTGCCAATGCACCTGCCAAACAAATGGAACTAGCACAATGCTGGCTTCGCAGTAATCAGCTGGTATAGAACACATCATTTAATCATACCCCATTGGTTTTGTCAGCATGCTTGGAGTGAGTCCAAAATGTGAAATATTTAACCTGATGTGTATTGTAGTGTCTTGAAGTTCATAAAGCTCTCAGAGAAATAAACAAAGTCCCAGTTTGTTTAATACAGAATTTAGTTTCCCCACTACTCATATTCTCTAGATCCTCTTTGAATTTTTTATTTCTGTAAAACCTCAATCTATATGTGCCAAGAAGGTCACTATAATTCTTATTGCTCTTGAGTTTTTTGTCCTAAAATGGCTTATTTTTTAGTGTAGAATTTTAAGAAGTCTTTCAAGTTCAGCCACTGTCCCACACTTTAATTTAGATGTTAATGTACTATAGAGAATAATGTCACTCCTCTATTAAGAGCTTCAATAATTTTAACTTGTTATCTCAGATGCATTAACAATGCACAAGACAGGAATATAGTTTGACTGACAAGGAAATGTTTTAGTAGGAAAAGTCTTATATGAAAATTTGCTAAATAAACCACCATGACATGGAGGTCACAGGAGAAAAAGAATTGGAGAATGACATGAGATTTTTATTAAAACTGCTTTTATGATAAAACCACGTTTCAAGTTGAATGATTAGCACTTATTCCACAGATCACCACACGTTTCACTGACCTTGGCAGTATCACTAGGATCAGATTTGTGTAGATATTCACATGCATGAATGGGTCTAAACTCTCCATTACATTAGCCATAAACAGGTTTATTCTCTCTATCATCATACATGAATGTCTTCTTTTGCCACCATATTTCTCTTGAAATAAAAATAGAAGGTTCTCGCTATAGCAGCTCAGCATGTCGATGTAATATCTCTTTCATAGTTGTCCCCTTTAAGAGCCCAGTGCTACATTAAACCTACTTTTTTTTTTTAATCTTGTAACTACGTAAGCAATGGGCAAGCAATGGCTTTCTGTGCTTGAGATGGGATAGTACCTGCTTGTTCATCATTATCATTAATAAACATAGTGTAATTTTAACAGTATGATATATTATGTCTAGTTACCAGGTTTTAACTTTAAGCACTTCTTTTTGTGTAGCAGTGAAAAAACAATGAGATCCCTTCTGCAAAAATAGGGTACTGGGGGTAGTAATACCTTTCTTAATCAGAAATCACTAACAACTGGAGGATGGCATCTGTTATAGGCAAATCTGCTTTTTCTCTTAATGCATTCTGCACATTTTCATTTAAGTTCATTAACCATTACCACTTACTACTATAGTTGCAGAGAAGATGAAATTTCTACTTGGATGTTTTTAGATTTTGAAATATAGATTTGCTTGAGATCTAAATAGACCTAGAATGTGCAAATCATTTTTGAAGAAAATAACTTCTAAAAATATTATGAGTATTTTGATTTTTGTTTTTATAGTAATGTTATATTATTTTAAAAAAGCTATCACTAGCAGGTTTTTAATGAAATACTTTCACTACCAAAAAAAATTATTTTTCTCTAAAATATCACAATGTGAAATTTAAAAATAATTGCATAACTATTGTTTATATGGGAAGATTAGACACTCTAAATTTGATTCAATTGCTTACATATAAGCATCTAGCACTGTCTAGCAAACCCCGGCTGCCCTCCGTACCACTGCATGATGATATGATTCTGTAATAAAACCTGTGTCTGATTTCCAGCTGTATGTAACCATCTTAAATACTCTCAAAAATTAATGCCAGAGGAATATCATGGTATGGTGAAGAGCTTGACATTTTTCCTCCAAAATACATTTTAACAAAATGTAACACCATCTGTATCAGAACTTTTCAGGTTTAGCTGGAAAATGAGTCTACTTAATACTTTTTCAAACAGCTGTAGCTATTATATTTTCATCACTTCCTTCATGCACTTTCCCAACCAGAAAATGAAATCTCTTCAATAATGCCACTTTTAATGGTATGATATTGCTTACTGAGAGTAGTAAACAGCATGATATCTGTGCCTGGATGTCCCTTGAGGAAGAGTTTTAATTTTCAGAGCAAACTTCTGTACCATGAATTTTCTATCTGTTTACCATTTGTAACAGCTGAGACTGAAGTCTCTAGGACAGTGCAGTTACAGAAGTGCACCCATTAACTAAAAAGGATAATTAGCCCAGCTAATGCTGCCTCTCTATTGATAGTACAAGATAGAATTAAGATTTTATGAAACATATATTCAGTTTGATATTTAGCATCATTGAACAATTTGAATTGGAATGTACTAACTGTGGAAATCATCTAGTTTAAAATCCTGCTCAGTGAGGGCTAACTGAAAGTTATCTATCTATCATCTCAGATGGCTCAGGGTCTAATCCTGAATGGAGATATCACTCGGGATATCTATCTGGATCCATGTTCTAGTGTTTTGTTACATTTCCTGTGAATAATCTTTTTCCCTGTTCAATTCATCTTGTTGCAATTTGTTGAGTGTTGTCTCTTGTTCTTTTAATATGTGTCACTAAAAAATGCCCCATCCCAGCTTTGCTATAACCTTTAGCTAGATCCTTCTTCATCCTCCTATTCTTCTCCATGCAGAACAAATCTAGTTCTCTCAGACTCCTTGACCATCTTTGCCGTCCCCTGTTGAACTGTCCCTTTTTGTTGGTCTCTGTCTTGTGCTGGAGGGCTTGAAATTGTGCACAGTACTTCAAATAAGTGCCAAAGCAACATGGGTGCCAAACAGAGAGAAATTATCATTGTGCTTGACCTTCCAGCTATGCTTTTACTAATGCAAATTTTTATGCAGCTAGTCCTCTTTGCTGCAACAGCATTCTACAGACACCCACCCAACTTGTTCTACGCATGGATTTCAGATCATTCTCAGCAAAGGTGCTTTATAGCCAGCTGGAGCCCAGTCTTAATCACTGCAAGAAGTTATTCCAATCCAGGTGCAAGCATTTGCATTTGCCTTAGGTGAACTTCACAAAATTTCTCTCAGTCAGTTCTTCCAGATGAAGGGAATCTCTAAACTCCAGTATAACTGCTAGGAATTTGGTTCATCAGGTGGTTCATTTGGTTAGCTAGATAGTAAGTTCATCAGATTGCTAGACCTATAATTGAGAAATTTCTACAGAATTGCAAGTAAACAGATAATATATAAACTGCTGAGAGTATGACAAATAAATTCTTTAAACTGCGGCTAGACTGCCAGTACAGCAGATTCACAAACATAATTTTGAATATTTGGAGATGTTTTTACAGCACTGAAATCAGTAATAACTGAGAAAACAGCTTTATAAACCTTTTTTATATGTATTTAATGCTGTAAAATATCTTAGGATAACGTGGTGCTTCAGCAATGGATTCACTGGTCATCTTTTGAATTACATTGGTGTAACTTTCAGTGCTGTCTGTAGCTCCACATACATACGTGGTGCATTTTTCTTAAATCTTTTGAATTTTCTGATTTGCAGATTTTAAATCTTCCATGATTTTGTCATTTTTGTATGTCATACCTTAACCTACATCAGTAAAGTTTGCACAGCATGAACAGTGTTTGATGTACTTTGCATTATCAATCACATTCACTTCCACTATAGTCAGTTCAATTGGTCAAGAAATGTTTATAGTCTTTTGGATTTGATTTAAGGAATATTTTCTTTTCTATGCAAGAAAGGCTTTTCTATTTTTTGTGACCTGTTCTCATATAACCTTTTCTTATGCTACATAATTCACCTATATCACTCAGCTATCTCAATGCAGTTGTATAATCTTCTGTCAGCATTATATTTATAGCTGAAACCTTTATTTTTTGACAAAACATCTTTAATTCTGTCATAGTAAACTAATTATTATCTCTGAAGACAAAAGGTATAATAGATGCGTGTTCCTACAAGTAAGCCCTATTATCATGCTTCAGGAAAAAAAAGAAAGAAAAGTTTTGTTGTTCAAATGGTTGTTTATAAATACTTGACTTCCAGGATAGAAAGGACTAACACTTGACTTCCAGGCTTATGTGAGTTTTGAAGAAAGTGTGGGGGAGGTCAAGGTCATTGTCATTGGACATGAGAGCGAAATACAGTTCTAACATAATATATATCTCATAATGGAAGCAATACTGGTCTTACACAGAGGCAGCATCACTGCTACCACCACTAGCTGTGTAGATCAGAGTTGGCAGAGGTGTTTTTTTTTGATCTTCCCAGCAGGAGAACATCTATTTGGTGTCCTCTACTGTCCAGAAGAAACACTGTGATACCACTAAGAGAACAGTAGGCACAGAGAATAAGACTAAAAGATCAGTAATAAGAAACTAAAGAAGTTGAAGGCAGTAACTGGAGCAACGAGGCCATGTTCTGATTTGTCTTTGGGGAATAAAGTCTGACCTTTAAAACACAGAATTTTGTATGTACCTTGAAGACCAATTGCTTCAATTCAAACTGTACTACATTCAATCCGTAGATATTTTGTTACATGATTATAAAAGAAAAATGCAGGGTCCAGGTCCAGAAATTAAATTTTAAAATCTTGGAGCAAGTTCACCCTATGAAATTGCATACTGAAGGATTTCCTGTTCTATAAGTAGCAGATCTGTAGATATAGGGAGATACATAGGAGACCAAATTTTCTTTTGGTGTAAATTAATGAATTTCCTTTCAAATTTGTAGAGGTATATCAAACAAAAGAAAAAGTTGTTGGTAAAAGGCTGTGCACTGAAGTATTTCCAAATGTAAAGGATATCTAGTCTAATCATCCTATCAAAATATGGGTTAATTTTAAGGGCAACAGCAAAGCCATACTATAACTTCTTATATAGCGCTCCCATTCAAAGAAATACATTCATGAAATCATAGAAGGGGAAAGTTGATCCTACATTTTACTGAGTATCCCTGCAAACTGGAACAAGGTACAAACTAGAAATTTCCCTTTTATAGCTAAAAAAAAAAAGTAAAGACAGATGTAGATCAATTACCAATAAGGAAAAGGAGTTAATAGTGAATTATGCAGAGCAAATTTTACTAATTTCTTTGTCTCCATTTTCAAAATAACATATTAATTGTAATCAGATTTTTAAGGACATTAGTTTTAAAAATAAGACATATTTGGAGAAAAAAAATGGGGTAAATATACTTTTAATGAAATGGATGTACTCATGTAGGAAAGTCCTGAATCACCTCAAGGCACCAAAGGAACTAGAGAATGTAATAACTGTATCATTAGCAATTACGTTTAAGACTTGTGAAGGACTGAATAACAAACATATTTATCCTTGAAAAGAAGAGCATGGAGGACTTTCGGAAAATTATAGCCCACAGCTCTTAGATTTATTCCCTGGAATAAATCATTAAAGAGTCAGTTAAAGTAGGTAAAGAGGTGAAAAAACAAACAAACAAAAACAACCACAATAACAAAAAACATACCCAATACTAATTCTTTAAGATAGAGCAAGACAAAAGAAGGTGTTACAAGGGCAGATCTAACCTGTTAATGCTGCCTCTGAGGCCTCTGTGGAAAACCCCAGCCTGTCTCCTCCATGGCAATCATGAGAGACAAAGTCACTCCCACTCTTAAAGATTCTCATTACCTCCTTTTTAGTCCAGGTAGTGAAGAATCATCCTCATTTTGATGTCATGGTCAATATCCTGTTGAGTTGCATGTCAGCAGGAGCTCCTGGTAGAGCAATGCACATGTTTACTTTGCCCACTACTTGTCTAAATCAATTTTCTTATCCCTTCTTATCTCTTTTCTCTGGACAAAAGTCCTAGAAGGAAAGGGGGTCCAGGAGAGTTAGCTACTATTCAAGCACCATTTTCTCCAAGCTCAGCATTGGTGCATTCCTATAAGAAAGCAGTTGAGCAAGGCGGGCAGGATACCTGTGTGGATGGGCAAGAAGATGCTGGGTAAACTCAATGAGAAAAAGAGCATATACCTAATGCGGAAGAAGGGCCAGGTCACATGGGAAGAATACAGAAATATTGTTAGAGAATGCAGGGATGCAACGAGGCCCATTTGAATTTAGAGTTAGCAAGAGATGTCAAGGGCAACAGGAAGGGCTTCTATAAACATATCAGCAGCAAGACTAGGGAAAATGTTAGTCTGCTGCGTTGCCAGCAGGTCGAGGGAGGGGATCCTCTCCCTCTAATCAGGTCTGATGAGGCTGCACCTGGAGTATTGGGTGCAGTTCTGGGCTCCCCAGGACAAGAGGGACATTGAGCTTCTAGAGAGGGTCCAGCGTACAGTGTCAGAGAGTTAAGGGACTGGCGCATCTATCATATCAGGAAATACTAGGTGTGCTGGGCCTGTTTAGTCTGGAGAAGAGAAGATTGAGAAAAGATCTGATCAGTAAGTATTGATCAGATAACCTGAGGGGAGAATGTAGGAAGAATGGGGCCAAACTCTTCTCTGTGGTGGTCAGTGACAGGACAAGGGGTAACGGGTGTCAGTTGAAACACAGGAAGTTCCACCTCCTAATACGGAAGAACTTCTTTACTGTGAGGGTGACAGTTCTTTCTTCACTTAATGGAAAGAGAATTATGTAGCCAGCACTTTTCCTTCTTCTTAGTCAAGAAAATATAATAGTTTTGTTGTTATGCTTCTGCAACTTCATACTGGCTATTTTAAACCTCTTTTGAAAATCTGCATTTTTATGTAGGCTCTCCTATCTACTAATTTCATGCCCACATCTGGAGTGCTATCAGGATTTTATCAAGCCATTATCTTTCTTGTTTCAAACAGATTAAAACATAGTACTTTAAAGATGATTTAAGAACTGACTACTTCACGATGATGTGCTTATACATTAACGAAGTCACAGAGTAAATTTGGGTTCTGCATTTAAGAAAGAAAAACAGATATATTTTAGTTTGAATCATGTTTTTCTACTATATAAACTAAATGCATATACTTCATTTGTTCTTGTCTTTATCTGACAAAGAATTAAAGAAACACATAAAGGTTATTTCATAAAGACTTATACAGCGAAGTTTAATCCATAAACAGGAAATTCAGAATGGCAACGCTCAATTATATTTAGCTATGGAACCAAGCCACAGTTTTCATAATTTTACAAGATCTTGTGGGATATTGAGCCTTGAAGTTTGGCTTTCTGTTTAAATTTATTATAACAACATCAGTCAGACATCACCATTGGATCAGGCTATGTATGCCTGATCTGACCCAAATAATATTCTCATCTTGCAATGATCTGTATGTGTGTATAAATTCCTGACTGAGAGTAGTACCAATGTCTTCAGTGGGAATACTCACATGAATAAAGTTAAGCATGTGCTGGAGTGTTTTAGAGAAACCTAAGCAGAAAATATAAAAATTAAGTTCCCCAAAGAACGATTAACATAGCTGTGTTTTGCATACCACATATATTTATGGTACTCTATTCATTTAAGAATATAAAAAGCAATATGTGAAACAGTTTACAAGAAAAGTGAGTTCAGAGAATACTGCACAGTTAGCAATTTTCTAGTGTTATTAAAGGTTTTCAAGGCAGGTTTTTGTCAAGGAGTCTCAAGAATTTTACAGTGCATCTTTTAATGAGAAATGTTTCTAATATAAACAAAGTATGCCTCTGCCAAGCTGTGCATGGACAGTGTAAAATAACACTACAGATTGTCCACTACAGCAGTCCATATTATTCTGCACTGAAGTAAAGTAGAGGAGGTAACATAATGTTCTGATAACTCTCCTTTGGGGTACCATGCCTGTAAAACAGAATTTTAATGTAAGTAATCTAGGAATAACCTCGGATATCTTTATGTAAAGGATTAAAAAAAATGGAACAAAATATATCATCTCAGAATGTAAGGGTTATGCACACATGGACAGACTTTACAAGTTTCATCTATAAGTTCAGAATACATTAGGTGGAATTCAGAGGAGAAAAAAGGATAACTATATCATCTGTCTGAAACTTAAATATACATATATATATAATGCATCCTAGAGTTGAGGAATATTCAGTGGAGAATTCATATGATAACACAAAATCACAGCATGACTGAGGTTTGAAGGGACCTCTGGAGATCAGCATAGTCACTAAGACTATGTTTCCAAGGATTGTGTCCCAATAGTTTTTTGAGTATCTCCAGGATTGGAGACTCCATATCCTCTCTAGGAAACCTATTCCACTGCTTTGTCACACTCACAGTAAAAAGTTTTTGCTCATTTTCAGATAGAACTTCCTGTGCTTCAGTTTGTGCCTGTTGTCTCTTATGCTATCACTGGGCATTACAGAAAAGAGTCATGCCATAGTGATTGCACTTCTTTAGGAATGTCATGTAAATTTTTTGTCAACCTGTTCAAGATAAAAAATAGTTCAGACTGGGACAAGTGAATAAAAGTACTGCCAGGAATATTAAAGGAAATAAAATCCTTTTATATAGGGAGTATGAACTTTACAAAGGGGAAAAAAAAAATGCATAAAGGACTGGCTGTGGGAAGCTGCATGCAAATGCAACACTGAATTAGGAAAAGAACAACAGATTTGAACTGGAAACCAATGAAGTTCAAAATTAGAAGAAGATTATAATTATCAAGTGTAAGAAATTTCAAATAGAATTTCAGTTGTACTAGAAAGAAAAAATCCTAGCAGGTTAGGGAAAATATTGTGCAGTCCATTATCAAAGGATTAAACTTGAATACAAAAGGTGTTCTCTCCACTTGGAAATACCTCCTGGAGTCCTTAAGAAAGTAGCAAGGTAAGTCAGTGCTTATGTAATAAGAAATTTCTCTCAGAAGTCAAAAACAGCTTTCCTGAACTCAAAGAATCCCAGAATCACAGAATTGTTGAGGTTGGAAGGGACCTCTAGAGATCATCTAGTCCAACCCCCTGCAGCAGGGACACCCAGAGCACGGGGCACAGGGTGGCATCCAAGCGGGTTTGGAAGATCTCCAGAGAAGGAGACTCCACAGCCTCTCTGGGCAGCCTGTTCCAGGGCTCTGTCACCCTCACAGTCAAGAAGTTCTTCCTCACATGGAGGTGGGACTTCCTGTGTTTCAACTTTTACCCATTACCCCTTTGGCCCCATCTTCCCTACATTCTCCCCTCTGGTATTTATACCTATTTATTTATACATATTGATCAGATCTCCTCTCAATCTTCTCTTCTCCGGGCTAAACAGGCACGGCTCGCTTAGTTTTTCCTCATAAGATAGATGTTCCAGTCTCTTAATCATCTTTGTCACTGTGCGCCAGACCCTCTCTAGAAACATGTCCCTCTAGAATCTCCCTCCGTCTGGGGAGCTCAGAACTGCACCCAATACTCCAGGTGTGGCCTCACAGGCCTCACAGGCAGGATCCCCTCCCTCGACCTGCTGGCAACGCTCCTCCTGATGCAGCCAGGATCCCACTGGCGTTCTTGGCCACAAGGGCACATTGCTGATTCATGCATGGTCAACTTGTTGTCCGCCAGGACTCCCAAATCCCTCTCTGCAGAGGTGCTTTCCAGCAGGTCAACCCTTAATCTATGCTGGTGTCTGGGGTTATTCCTCCCCCAAATCAATTGCAACTTCCTGTACCACATCTACATTGGAATCCCAGGCATTTTCTGATCATAAACTCTTCTGTGCTTAGAAATGAGCCTTCTCAAACAAAATAAAGTTCCCAAAACATTGTTTTTTCAGTTTCAGAATATACTGAAATACAGCCTGTGAATAAAATGCTTTTAGTGCAAAAAAAAAAAAAAAAAAAAAAAAAAAAGGTGGCTACAGATTTACACATGAGTTAGTTAGAAATCATAATCTTCAACAAGCAAATACCACTGGAAGTCCTTCATAAACAATCTGACTAAGTTATGCCAAAAGAGTTGATATATCAGCACTTAAATTTCAGGGCATGAGCCACTGATCTCCTACCAGATTTACACTATTGCAATTCCACTGACTGTAGTGACAGAATCAATCTAATTTTATGTGACTGTGAATTAAGCCTACGCTAGACAACTTGGAAAGAAGCAAATCAAACCTGTATAGTGAGATATTAGTGTTGCAAGATGTGCAAGAACTGATCTTCTCTGTACTCTATTAAGGTGCCATGTCTGTTACAGTCCATGTATATGGATGATTATTTTCCAATTTTCACAGTTCCATAAAATATATGACACTTCATTATCATAATGTTGGTGCTTTTGAATTTTTTTTATTGTGTTGAATTATTAACATTTTGACATCTTGTTTTACACATCTCCAGGTTTTACAACATTGAGAAAATATTTGAAAATGTTTCCAGCTGCCCTTATTTCAAAACTCTTTTTTCAAGTAGTTTTTATATATGATTTCCATAATACAAAAGCACATTATACTATTTTGTATTAAAAAAAAGCAGGTATGGGGAAAAAATCTAAGATGATACTTTCCTTTTTGAAATTTAAAAGATTTTTATAACTGTGTCTGTTAAGCATCAAACCAAATATTACTGAGATAATAAAGGAATTACATGGCTGAGTTAAAAGAAGACTTTTTTTCTGCATCAGTGGACCTGAATAACAATATTTAAATAAAACGTCATTATTACATTTCAAAAAACCCTGTTCCTGCAAAGCTTTGAATGTTTATTCCAGACCCTGTGTGTAGCACCTCCCTCCAAAGGCCAGCATCATGCTGCATAGCAGTGTTCACAACTGCCCAAGGTCAATGAAAGGTGGGATGCTCAGAGATGAACTTTCCAGAATGGGACAGGTAACACATGAATCAGGCCCAGTCCTATGCTTTCAGCCCTCTTAATAACTTTGGCTTCACAGGAATCACTTATTTTACAGCAGGTGCTGTAAATCCAGATGAATAGGCTATTCCAGAAATCTAAGATAAAATTCAGTGACATAAAAATGGAGAGAGTTCTCATGCTGGAGACATAGTTTTGATCATCCATGAGATTTGAGGACAATTTACAATAACAAGTAATATATATCAATTAATATACAATAACTTTGCTGGTACTTGAACGGAATTTAGAAAATCATATCCCCAAAAAATACAGTGTTTGACTACTAACATGTCAGATTCAAGAAGAATCTGAGCCTGACTGAACATATTCTGGCTGATACCCTCTTTATTTCATTACCTAAAATTGCAGTGGTCATATTTCTTGTCTACCACTGTTCTGGCCCTCTCAGTAAACTGAATTTCACCCATTAAGCAGATTGAGGTTGTTACCGCTACCTTGTTAGTGTCATTGTCAGCAATGATTTATGTATAAAAGAATGTGAGAAAATGTACTTGGATTCATATATGATGGCATTGTCCAGAAGCTGGTGCTGATTGGTGGAAAATATGTATATATATAATTTCATTTTAAATGAGTCTTCTGTTATCCTCTACTTTAGCTTAATTAAGAATTGATAATTACTGCTAACCTTGCTCATTTTGTATTATTTCATCTCTTGTTATTAACTGCCAGAATTACTATCCCTGCAGTTTGAAAAGAGCTCAATATCCTTTCATTTGACAGGTGGCTTACCCAAATCTGGATAAGTCTGAGCCATGGAAAAAAAAGTATTAACCCCAAGAAAAATTCATACTATGCCTATCTGAATGCATAGTTATTTTTATTTTTCATGCTGCAGCATTAAAAGAGAAAGTCAAGGTTGTGATGTTTTTCTCCTTAAGTCCTCAAATGAAGCTGATGGTGTAGAATGTAAATTATATTTTTGCTAGACATGGCTGGTGGGAGGTTGTGTTTCAGCATACTTCAGAGTTTTCGTGGTCACTTTTCCAAATTTTATGACTCCTGCCATGTTCTCTGGAGAAGTAATTTTCAATTTACTTCTAGGCCAGTTAATGCGAAATAAGACCTTTCAATTCTCACTCAGAAAATGTGACCTCACTCCCAATTTCAGTGACAATACAGCCTTGTGTTGCACTGGGTCCCCATCTAGGATGTTGGCCTCCACTATTCCTTTAATCAGGATAAGTCTTACAGAAAGACTTGGCAATTGGAAAATGTGTGTTAACATTATGACAAAAGCTTGAAATAGAAGCAATAAATATAAACCAATTGCTTTGATTATAACTGGTACTGGAATAACTGGGGAGAAGAGTTGTAACCAGTTTTCCAGTTTTAACACCGCTGGAAAAAACAGGATATTAATAAGACAAATGATAACTTGTTAGCAATTTGTGCGGGCAATTAGTGCTTATGGAAAACTGAAGATTTACATGAAGATCTGGATTTTTATAGCCAGTAATTTAAGAAGCTAATTATTCATAAGGATTGGATCCAAACTGTTTTACCCAGAATAAATAGTTGTTTTCAGAAAATGTCACCCTGACTTTGCAAGCCTGAAGACCAGGATGCTAATCACCATGGGTAACAGTTTTGGGGTTTGGCCATAACTTGGGACCAGGTGGTTATTTTGAGGACTCGATCACTTCTAATCCTGAGATATTTTTCTTCCTAAGACTAGGTTGTCATCCTGTCCAGTCACTGTAAAAAATTGATTCCACTCCCGTGACTTCATGTATCATTCACACTTCCACATGAGGAGTTTGCCTGCCACCCAACTGCAAATGCGACTGAGTTTGACCATCCTTCATGTCTTTTCTCTCCTCCCATCTCTTTTCCCTCTCAGAGTCCTCATGCAGTCTGGGTCAAGAGAGAAGACCAAGGAAGGGGAGCCCCAGAAGTAACTGCAAGGAGGAGGATGCTGCTAGCGCTGCAAGAAAAGGAGATCTGGGCCATTCATAGTGCTAATTTCAGTCTCAGTGGCCTCATCTTTGGTGCTGGTGTCTCTAGCTCCAGCTGGGGAGTGCTCAGGAGTGGCAGCTCACTCTGCCAGCTGTTCCTCATTCCTGCTCTCCTCCAGGTTGGAAAGACCCCAGGTGCAAATCCCCAGCAGAGTCTGCTACTTGCCTGTTATCTAGTTAAACGAACTAGATATGATCTTCCAGTTCTTCCCTTCTCAGACCAGGTTTCATTGTCTTCAGTGGGAGACTTGCTTGATTATGGTGGGCAGGATTACCTTTGGAAAGGAAGGCAACTCTACATTACTGCTCTCTCAATATCACCATGCCATTCATTCTGAAACAGCAGAGAGATTTCATTCCCTGAAAGTGTGCTTCTGCACTGTTTGATCTTTTGGAAAAGAAAAAAATCTGATCAATAAAATTGCTTTAAAAAAAATCAAAAATGCTCAGTGTCAGCTACACAGAAGGATAGGTAAACACTAGAACTTTTAAGGTAAGTTAGAGTACATATGATTAACTAGATATTGATTCTATTAAAAATGCTATAGCCATCGACTGAGTTGGAAAATAAACGGTATAACACTTCTTATCTCTGCCTTAGAAAAAGTGAAATCATTGTGTTGTTATGTAAATAACGTATGGCTGAAACTGAAGCTGAGAAGTACAGTTAATTACATGGTTTTCTAAGGCAATCCATGCTAATTTGCTCTAATGTTTGCATTTCCATTATATGAATTCTTCTAGTTTCTGACAAGGTTGTAATTCAGTTCTAAATATAATGACAAAATGTTATGATGACACTTAACTTGTAGCAACTATGCAACTCTATGACCTTGTGATTTTTAACTATAATAATTGTATAGGATATTTTCAGTAAGAATTATATCTTAAGTGATAAGGAGTATTACATAACAAATGTCAACACCATCTGTATATAGATATTAGATTGGTTGACTAGATATACCACCTTTGATTAAAAAATGGCGATGTGAAGAGGAAGTGAAGAGTTTTAAATAAACAGGTCCACTATCTTTTATATTAGTGTATAGATTTCTGCTGATTTCTTTCTCTAGTTCTTCCTTAAATGAAGAAAATGATCCCTGTCACTAAATTAAAATTCAAGAGCAGGAAGAAGAATTATGTAGATATAAACTCTCAGATTTGTGTGCATTGTAGACATTGCTGTGCCTGACAGTGAATCTTAAAGATGAACTTGTTGTCAGAATAATGCTTGCAGCTTTGTAGTCATGAAAACCAAAACAAATTATATCTTAATTGCATTCCTCTTGAGAGTCATTTAACTCCTAGTGGCATGTCTAGGGTAAGAGAGATTCTCACCTGAATGTCTGCACTGAAAAATGAAAGGTTGATCAAACAGTCCAGGTGAAAAAAATTCACTGAGATCAAGCAATAGTATCTTTGAGGAAATCTATCAGTTTGATAATTGGAGAGAAAACAAAAAGAACAAAAACAAAAACAAACAAGCAAAACCACACACCAACAAAAACAACAAAAAAATTAATAAACCCAGAAGTAATAACCAGGGAGATATAAGAAGTAAACATGATCATCAAAGGAAGTACCCGTTCTTTCACTGATAGTTCTTATTGCCATCGTTTTGATTAGCTTGGATACAGCTTTTATTATTTTATGAGTAGCCTGTGATCCCTGCAAGAAAGTAAAGTGTCACTCATAAAGTTAAGAAGTGCAACCTACTAATGTAGTATTTTTCCATTGTCCAAGGAAGTCTGTAAGGAAAACGGAAAGCTAATTCTCTCTCTTGATGATTGTTACAACTTCGCAATATGGTAGGTGGATCGAATATTATGTTGTGCACATTTAACATCTAACCTCATTTTCTTTATCTGGAGGCATAGGACATTTAACTAACCAGAACTATGCACTTGAATAATTATTTAATAATTATAAACAATGGTTCATCCAAGTGGTAATTATCTGTAGAACAAATTATTTTTTAGGAGACCAAATGTTCACTATATTAGATTGCTAAATATTTGCAATTTTACTTATGATTAGTTTCAATGGAAAGAATATTTTATGTAATTTTTGACAGTTCTCACTTTGTTTAATCTTGTATATTGTTAGTGTGACTTTGCGGCTCATTCTTTTCTCTCTCTCTCTCTCTCTCTTTTTTTTTTTTTTTTGTATTAAGAAATTTATCCTGTCTTACATTTTGCTGTTCCTTTATGGTTATATCTGCACACATGCATCTTTGGGGAGTTCTCTTAACTACCTGCCTCTTTGAATCAATCTGTCCTTCAATCATAAGTTAGTTTTAACTCTGCTTTCTACACTGTCTGATTTTAGTTCCAGGTAAAATCTCACATGTGTTCATGCCAATACCTACATTTTTTTCATTTCCAGACAGTTTAGTAGTCTGTATGTTTTGGGAAGTGCATTCGGAATTCACTTCACATTTTAAGGCATTTTCTAGTATTGTCAAAAGATATATTTTCTAAATGGAAAATATATTACTTCATTTTGTATTCTACTTCAGTTTTTATGAATTTCTTGTAGAAAAATAAATAGTTCTGTTTACTTTCTCCAGCTTTTTGACTGATCTTGCTTCGTAAACTGAACGTCATAAATGGTTCCATTTCCTCTAACAAAGTACAGGACACTCTCTGAAGACAATGTAAACCCTTTGCCTTATTCTAATTCCATCAGTCTTTATAGATGGACTAATACGATACTATCTTTAATTAATGAACTTGTTTAAGAATGTCATCAGACTTTTAAAGGCACGAAATACTTATAGGGAAAAGCAGAAATGAATATGAATGTTTCCAGCATAAACATTCCTTACTGTGCGGTTTTGTGTTTGGAAACAAGTAACTCAGGGAGCATCAAGCATGGAGATGAAACTTCAAAAACATTTCCCTAACTCTTGCTAATTGGCATCAGGTGGCAAGCACAAGGTATCAAGTTGCCCTTTTTTTTGATTTCCTGGTTATTTTGGTTATTGTCTGGATGGTGAATGAAATAGCACTAACCAAGAACAGTATAAAGATATTTTCTGTTGTGTCAGGCCATTTCTTATTTTTAACTATAAAGATATTTAATTGCAATAATTTCCCAGGCCTTACCAAATATTGTTGGAGATGTAGCCTAGTACTGACTTGTATATCTCTATCAATAAAAACATTAATGTCACAGAAAAATAAAGAAGTGCACTCAATGCCTTCAAAATAAATTCCATTGCTGCTCTCATTGTCCTAATTTCACACCAAGCATTCTTGGGAAGCTTTTAAAAATGTATTATCTTATCTTGTAGCTTATCCAAACCTACAGTTCTTCAGTTAAGTTTTGTCATCTGTGACACAGCAGTTCACAAGCACTTTTTTTCCAGTAGTACTGGTGCAAGAAGTCCTCCAGTGCCATCTAACACCTATACACCCTATCCTTTCAGGTATGGAACAATGGTTTACTCACCTGAAGAGTAAATTTTATCAGTAAACTTGTCCATACCCCAAAATATCTATTTGACTTTTTTTTTTTTTTTTTTTTTTTATTGTTATAATTGTCCTATCTTGATTAACACATGGCAACAGGAAATGTTTTTAAAGA
>JAWLRI010000187.1:779953-819111 GCA_034781795.1 Crypturellus tataupa
TAAATTTTATCAGTAAACTTGTACATACCCAAAAATATCTTTTTTAATTTTTTTTTTTTTTTTTTTTTTTTTTCTTCTTATCATTCTCCTATCTGGATTAACACATGGCAACAGGAACTGTTGTGAAAGAGAGTGGCATGTTAGTGAGGACGAGAAGTAGCAAGCTAGCAGCATCAGCAAACAGCCACGACTCTTCACACTGAAATGATAACTTCAGTACATAACATCATGGCAGTGTTCCTGCAATTCAGGAGCAAAAGTCAATTTCCAGAAGCAAGAGAGATTTTTATTACTTTTTCTGTTTATTGGCCTAAAATCTACTAATCTTTCTATTTCCAGACTACCTGGGATTCTTTTACCATCATAGACTTCCTACTCATAGTCTTCCTGAACTAAAATCTATATGAAATATATTACAGATCATGAGATCATACTGATCATGACCAGGTATTTTGATTCAAATTCTTCAATTCAGGTGTTTCTCTTCATGATGCTGTTTTAGAAAATGCCTTCAATTTCTCTAGTCCTGTCTATCTGTGCATCACTAATGGATTTTCCGTGGTTGCTGAGGTATGTCACTGTCCTTGTCCTCTCCATATTGATAGTTTAACGACACTGGGTGCCATATTTTGTTACAGAGCTATAGTAAAGGCTTCTAACGGTTGCTGGGAACAACAGCGCATGCTGTGGACTAGTAGGGATTATGGACTAGCAGGGATTTGTGTGAGTGCAAAATTTCTTTGCTGGTGCTGGGTGGTGTGTGTGAAGGTGCCCCATGCCTAGGGCACTCTGTCCACAATCAGTGGACTCTCCGGGCACCTTAGAAACATGTAGAGAGGAAGGGGCCTAGTAGTAGCTTTCAGCAAAGTTATTAAAAAATATTAATACCGTACATGAAAGGCTGTCCGTTATAGACTGCTGTGTGTAGACTGTTATTTCACCAGTGTATGTACCCCTGACCCTGACCAAAATATAACAACCTATAAACAACCTTATATTTTACCTCAACTAATAACCTCATAATTTTAATTAAAATGCATTGTACTCATCACAAAAAGATGTTATTTGTAAAGATCTTTAATCATTACAGACAAAGTACTAATGTTCTCCATATAACCATTTATTATCTTGTAGTTCTTAAGTTTACTTTTTGAAATTTCCTATACACTAGCAGATCTGATTTATTCATTGTTTCTACTGTAGAGGGAAATAAAACAAAGCAAACAAAAGAAAAGGTTGAAAAACTCTCTTTTCATTGGAACATGAAGTACAGCTTTTTGAAAGTTGACAGTTCATAGGAAAACCTGACAGGAGGTCAGCAACCCTTCACAGGTCTGTGGACACAGGGTGGTCAGAATAAGCTTAAACTCCACAGTTTGATAAGACAGTTTGGTAAGGATTTTCTCCAAGGCTGGACCCACTAATAACTCCTGCTTACACAGGTCTCCTGAGTACTCTGGAGTTGTGAAGGAACCGTAAGGCACACGTAAAGAATTATGCATTATGAAGGTAACAGTGGACTAAAAGAAATGATTTTAATTTCTCTGTAAAAAAAATATATTTTTTCACTAGCCTGCTAAACATAACGTACGTGTGCTTAACACATATCACACCATGGAGTTAATACTTTTGCATGATCTCTGTATGAGCTTTCTGTTATAAAGCTGTTGTAATTTAGTTTACCAAGAGGAAAGCCAAAAAAATTTGTAAGTGCTATTCCACAGGGTGGCATCAATTTTTTAATCATTGTGGGTAAAACATGTTTTGGTAAGTAAAGCAAGTGGCTAGATATGTAGGTTTTTCTGTTGTTGTTGTTTGTTTTTTTCATGTTCTAATGCATTAAGTTGCATGGCATAACTCATTTTTTTATATAAGAACTAGAACAGAATACATACTGCTTTAAAGCAAAGGCTTAATATAACCACCATGATCTGGAAAATAGCATGTTATTGAAAGGAATCTTTTTCAAAAAAAAAAAAAGAGAGTGGAGAGACAAAGGTAATAATTTATAAGTGGACTGAGAATAAAGGGAAAGGCACAAAGGAGTCAGGTGGGTAACACAATCTGAAAGAGATGGTGGAATTAAACCGGAGAAAAATGGTGACTTTTAAATAAGCCGAGGATACAAAATATTTTCAAGAGAAAAAGTAGGAATTTGTGTCAGAATGCTCACAGCTAAAAGAGGATTCAGTAGTGGGCATAGTTTTACATTGCTTCTGCTAAAATTCTGGTTAAATCTCAGTTTGAAAAAGATGAGAACACATTTTTTTTTCCTTTGATTGTGAAAAGGCTAAGAAAAAAACATTTGATTTATTTGATAGTTGTTGTTTCTTAATAAATTCCTGACCTTTCAGGATGTAGACTGTGTATTCACATGTATGCAAAGTGCTATGTATTGAAAGATAAATGCTCTTTCAATTAAAGTTAAAAATCTATGTATTTAAGTATTTAGGCTGCCAAACCAAAAGTTTAATGCCACTAAAAAAAAAAATTATTATACACATGAATTTACTCCATGTGTGTAAGCCAAGAAGCTTATAGTAAGTACCTTAAATTATACTAGATAATATCTTACTCTATGTTTTTGCACTTATTAATGTGCTTAAGAGAATCTAGATCTAGTGGAAATGTAGGAAATATTTGTGTGAAAAATCAATGGAGTAATGATATTGATAATTTCCAAACAGAAAAGTGACAGTTCTATCTAGTAAACATCTCTAATTGCAGCAGAAGAACCCCAAAATACCAGCTAAAGCTGATGTCAAGCAAAAAAATCAACACGAGTGAAAAATTACCAGTGAAAAATTACATTTTACAGTTTGTCTCTGTACTTAAATTTTTGGAATAATATTATGATTGTTCTATGCAGGTTTATTTTCAAGTAAAAATTTCTTATCTCCTTAAACATTTGATTTTTTAAAAGTCCCTATCTCACAATGTGAAAACATTTGTCAATTTATTTTACTTGTTCTTAGTCCTGACCTCAGACTCATACACGTTCAACTCTTGAGTTATTTTGCATCTTTTAAGACTGTGTATATAGAGTTCATGGATTCACAATAGAGTAGGGGTTTTCTGGAGGAATCAAATCGCTGGTGTGTGATGATACTGTAGTACTTAAATACATTTAATATTTCTTTTTAGAAGATTTACACACTGCTAAATAGCTTCCCGTGAAACAGAGCACTGCTAAATATTTCAGGATCAAATCTACTTGGTCATTAAAGCCAAGCAAGGAGAACAGAGAATACTTAGTGGTTATAGGATCAGGAAAAAATAAAGCAGTTCCAGGAGCAGTTATATAGGATATTGATTCTTTTAGCAAAACCATTCTACATGCTTTGCACCATCTCTGAGAAGATGCATATGGAAGTCAGTCATCCCACATAGTAATGGAACTGCATCCGCATGTAAGACTTTGTAGGAAAGAATTTCATTTCCTCTTAGAAGAAGATTATAATGCAATTTGTTTCATATTTGACTGTGGCCTTGCTTTCACCAAAAAATCAAGTTCAATTAATTGTAGAAGTATGCACTAAGTTGCACAAAAATAAAAAATGAAGTAATTCTACATTTCCTGATAATGCTTTTATCCATTGCAATTTAATTTCTGAAGCATGGCAAGAGAAGGAATTAATTATTTCATTGCAGTGAGTCATCTTTTGTCTTTGGCAATATTTCCTATGGGATTCTATCCAAGATTTCCTCTTGTGAATCCCTGCAGAGTCTCTTGCATTTTTTTGTTAGTCTATGTGCCAAAGAGATGTCAAGTAGGATGCATACTAGCAGTATAGCTCGGGCATAAAATTTAAAATATCCACAAAATCTAGAAGTAGACAATGGCACACTGGACTAAACTAAATTGACCTCTCCTCACACAATACATCAGGAAAAATCTCTAGCCAGAGAATGAATGAATCTTGAAAGCAAAATTGCTAGTTTTACTCTTACAGGAAGCAATATGCTACCAACCTAGAAAATCATACAAGAACAAACAGAATAAATATTTATCTGGAGAGAGTGTGGAGTATAATGAAAAGGGTCATGTTCATATTTTCTCTTCCTTTTACACTCCATCCCACCCAATAGTAAAGGTAGAGTGCTGTTGCTTGTTCAGATGCCTTCAGATCCAACCTGGGAGAATGTGAATTCTTTTTCTCCTCTGTCTGCACTATACTCTATACCTGAACTATACAGAAAGTACCTCAGTGGAAGAATACAGACAAGAGTGTGCGCCCTCACAGGTTCGTCCTGTAGCAGGAGATGGAAGGTGATGATCCATCCCTGTGCCCATGGCCCTGTGTCACCTACTGAAAGGTAAACCCGAGCAAAACCTGGGCTCAGTGATATGCTGACATGGACCAGGAACATTTGGGTTCTGGTCAATTCAGGTCACAGATTGAAAAAAATACTCATGTAAACATGCTTGCACGTACAAGAGTTCTTCTCCAGAGGCCAACAGTTAAAATGGGCATTCCTATCTAGCACATTCTTTGACAGATGCCAGGAATGCTGAGGAAGGTTTTCAACCAATGTGTGAGTTTCCCACCTTCCCACCATACTTTTCACACAATGTTAAACTACAACTGCATTTCTCATACTGCCAATGCAAATGCTCTTGGCACATCTGGAATGGGCTAAGGTGTTTCAGCATACTAAGGCTTGCATTAGAGAGGGTACAATTCCTCTAAGCAGTGCATTTTACCGCATCCTTGACAGATCACAATTTCTCCAAGAACTTTGTCCAGCAGACCATTCCATTACAGAATCAATCTGAGATGAAGCATCTTTTTCTATTTCTGTCCAATAAAATCTTTTCAACCTTTCTTTATGCCAAGCCATTCTATTCTGTACTGTTCTGTACTAAAAGTAAGCACTCTTATATGCAATATATAAACATGTATTTGCAATCCAGTCATCCAGAAAATCTAAGATGGTCAGTCAGTGAATAGGAGCTGCCACAATCAGTGAACCAAAAATAATCCATCATAGTAATAGCTGCTCAGGAAGTAGCTGCTGAGGTTACAAAGCAGGGATATAGTGCATTGCCATTTTCCAGGTGAAACCGTACAGTCAGAGAAGTTAGACTATTTTTTGAGGTACATGGGTGCATTACAACTATGAGTACAATTAAAATATTTATTGGTTATTAGCCCATTCATCTTGTCAATGCGGAAGTGATGGGTATACACATTTCTAAGACTTTGTTTACTTTATTCCAACTAAGTTTGCTCATTCTTGTTTGGTGGAATATTGAGATAAATAGAGAAAAAAAAAAGAGGGAGAGCAAAAAGGTTTTTTAATAAAAATTTAGTCTTTGGCAACTTGCAGTTGTATATGAAATATAGACTTGAAATTAATTATGTTTTAATTAGAGTGTTTACTTTAGAATGTAAATCATCAAAATGCAGTTGGTTTCAATCATAGAAAACAAAATGATTTCCCTCCATCTCTGTTTTTACCCTAGATCTAGATACAACCAGTATTTTGGTACTTCATCATTGAATTTCAAGACTCAAGCACCCTTGATGCCTTTGAGGTCAAATTAAAGTGGAGTCAGGAAGATATGGAGAATAATTTTCATTCCGCTCCCTTACTGGTCTGAAAAAATGGATTTTTAGAGAGAGAATTACAACAGTGTTTTCAAAAAGGGAACACAGTGAAAGTTCTCTTTCAAAAACAGGCTTTATAGAGATTTCAGTATCAGCTGAAGTTCATATTATGGACACCATTTTTCCTTTTGTTGTCAGGATTACAGATTATTTTTTTTAAATATTTATGTTTAGCACTTTTTGTTTGCTTGTTTGTTTCTTTTAAACAGTAACTATTTTTGACCCATAACACAGTGTAAAAAATACATTATATTCCTTCTGCATATTCCGTCTCCAAGTTTATTTTTAGCAAGAAGCTATACAATGTATTCTTTTTATAAAGAAACCTTATATAAAGAATATTATATTATTATACAGTGGATCTACTAGTAGTTGCAAAGATATTTCTGTTCTTTCTAACATAATCAGCCAAAGAAACATATAATGCTGTTTTCAAAGGTTTCTGTGAAGGTTTCTGACAGAGGAAAAGAGAGGAATTGTCAAATATTTATAATATTTAATTTAGATTTGATTTATAATTTTAAAAATTTAATTTATAATACTTATATATTATTTTATTATATATGTCAACAATTTTATATTACATATTATGCATTACACATTATATAATATGACATATATGATATAAATTTATATATATATTACATATATAACAACTTATGTATTTATATATATTTTATATATATTACATAAAGATTTTCTTGAACAAGTAAAAAGATGGAAATCATATATACTAAGATGTATTTTCAAAATATTCCACTTACTTAAACTAGTGTGTTTATAGATGAGAAGACAGGAAAGGAAAGAATTTTTTCTCATCCGAAATAGCATTCATTGAGAGGCTAGGCAAAGAAGTAGTAAAAAGGGACAACGTGATCCTCAGCCTACAAACTTAATATGGGTAACGAAGAGAACATGTAGTATATCTGAAACTAAAAAAAAAAAAAACCCTCATAGGAAAAAATGTCATGGTTAAAACATTACATAAACAGTTCTCTGCTTAGACAATATACAGTACCAGCACATATGCTAACGGAGTAAAGGAAATACTGTTTCTCCTTTCCAAACTCTCCATTCTCCTCATACTTTCTCAGGCCTTCTTGTTGTACACTATTCATTTAGCACATCTATTTACATCTGACTATGAAAAATACGAATTTTCATGCAGCAGAGATGAAGGAGACAGACTATTCTTGGTGTAATTCAATCTCCGAGAGGAAATGTAACGTATAATGAATTTACAATATTGACTAGTGATCAGTATCTTCATATGTGTACACTTAGCTCTTTATTAATTCTTGAAAATGCCTTTCAAGAAATGCACCTTATTAATGACTACACAGGGAGCTATTGTAAAGCAACTAAGAAAAGAAAATATTCCTATGAGTAAGAGTATAATAAATAAATATTTGCATATAGAAAACAAACAAACAAAAACAAACAAATGCTCTACCTAGTGAGGCTGTGGAAAAACCCATGGAAAAAAAGGCAAAAAGTAAACCAATATGGTTAACAGCAAGTCATATGAGGTTACTGTGGCTAAATGTATCTCTAGTGAAAGTAATTGGCAGCAGTATAAATTACTGCAGGCTACTATAAATTAAGAAGGCTGGAATTATTTCAAATAGTCGAAGGTATAAAACAAACATATTCTTTACCTTGAAGGAATTTGGGAAAGAATTTGTGAATTGGCTGGAATACCAAGAATTTAAAGATGTATTCAAGGAAATTAAAGGTATTGCTAAGAACAATTTAGGTTCCATTTACTTATTTATTTATTGTGAAGGAGAATACAAAACTAAATTCTTTGGCATTTCTCTGTATATTTAAAATTGAATGGCGGTATCCATGGGAGACAGGATCTCCTACAGAGATTTTTACCTCCTCTCAAACCACAACCTGTTCACTATCTCTGGAAACAGAACATTAGACTTAATGAACTTTGGCACAAGTGATAATTGTCTTGTGAATTAGGCAGACAATTAATGTGTCACAAAGAAATACTGGAAAATATCAGTAACTTAAATATCAACAAATTGTCCAATCACAATTGTATACTTAGCAGTCAAAGACTCATAGCCTTTGACTCATAGTCATGAATTTTGAATTATTGACCTCCATCCATATAAAATAAAAACAGCTTTCATGAAGGAGAAGTTATTACTCTAGAAAAGAACTAGAGGATATGAAATATTATACCTTATTTTTTATTATTATTTTTTAAGAAAAATTAATGAAACACAAATAACTGCATAATGAAGGAAATAGAAAGATTGTTATGTGAAAGGATTTACATAAACACAATGGCAGATGGATTTTCCTCAAAGAGACAATACTGTTACTTTACATGATATTAGAGTCTCCTCCAGTCATCTGTCCAAGTAAGAATAACAAATACACTTTTTACCTTTTCTGTATTGCATCAATATCATGCAGCTGCTGCCTCAGACTGAGAATCACTCTCCTCAAGTAAGAAATAATTAAGTAAGGGTGAATGCCAAAAATAGGATAGCTTTTAAATTGAAAGCTCTAAACATTATTAACAGTCCTGGAAGCCCTGGATGTGCGATTTTCAGCATTTGAAGTAATAGTAAAAGCTTTTTTTTTTTTGTATTTTGTGCAAGAAGCTGTTTAAAACAGAATTTAGTGACATATATGCTCTGAATATTTTTAATTAACTTTTTAATAAAACCCTAGAAGAAAGGCTTTGGTTTAAGTAATTCCATATTAAAGGAAAAATATTTTTTGAGTTAAATTTTACAATGCAAAAGTGGGTTGTTCTCACACTGTGGGATTTGATAAGTAAAAATGAGCTTAATTTTATACTTTATATCAAAATAAACAAGAATAACTACAAAGTTGAAGGGAATAGTTTTATTGACTTAGTGTCTATGCCTTCCTCAAGTAATATTACTTCCTGCAAAATTTTAGAACGTAACACAAATTAAGAGTGTTAAATTTAGCCTGTAATGACCTTCAGATTTATCCCATTACTGAAAGCAGCTACCTCTCAAAAATAAACACTCAAGAAAAACAACTTTCCCACTGGAATTTTCTCATTATTAATTTTAAGAAGAATTGTTACTATTATGGAACAGAAAATGCAGATTTACAGAAATATTTTGTTACATTGTCTATTTATGAAGTGCACTACTGTCTGAAATACTGCAGGCTGCCACAGATCTCAAATCAGAAATAGTGTTAACGCCAGTATTAAATGTGTCCAAAGGCTTTTGTAATTGTTGAATTTTTAAAAAGAAAGTAGAAGTGAAACAAAAAGGTAAAAGAAATCATTTTTTAAGAAAGGTTCATTTTTTTACTTGCACTAGGGTAGACATACTTTTTCAGGAATATGGTCTACTGTGAACCTCATTCTTTTCAGTTGCATGTAAGTTCAAACAATAAATTTTTATGAAGATTTCTACACTTGTAATAAATACATAATTACAAATACTTGTAATGAATCAGCAAGTCACATAGGTGACTAAAAGTACATTGGGTTGGACTAGATGATCTCTAAAGGTCCCTACCAACCTTAACGATTCTATGATTTAAAACCATGTATGGAGAATATTTTATTTTCTACTTCTGAATTTTAGTTAATGTAGCATTTTTTTATGTAGCCATTATCTGAAAATGATACTAACTTCCTAAGTATACAGAAGCTCTAGGTGGTTTGCTTGCCCTTCATAATGAATATTTACTTGACTTCTTTTATGTTTGAAATAAGCCATTCTTTGATTTTTTTGCAAATCTGGTGTCTGATATTTAAAGGATGGGCATGCAAAGCTCTAGCAATTCCTATTTATTGTCCAGTATGGAATGCACTCAGCTAAGAATGAAAGGGCATTGAAATAATGAATGGTAATCAAAAAGGTTTTATGTAATGTTTATTTAACTCTGCCAAAAAAACGTGGCATCATGCATTTGACTGATGTATAATAGACTTTGGCAAGACTTTTTTTTAATCTTCAGTGCTTCAGTGGTTAAAAAAAAAAAATTTGCACAAATGAAAGTAGACTATTAAAACTGGATGAATACTCATTAAATACAAAACCGAGAGCAGCAATTTACTAATAGATAATTGTAACTAAGGTACAACCTTTCCATGGAGATCTGGTTTGGCTACAATGGAGTTCAATATATCTGGCAAAATTATGTATAAAAGTAGAAGTAATCAGTGCAGCAGTTGAAGTAAAATTTCAGGGCCTGTAAAAAAACAGAAGTAATACATTAGTTGTACAGAGTGGTCTGGATCACTTCCTAAGATGATGTCTAAACAAAATATGACTTAATAAAAATTAAACTTCACAGAACTGCAAATACAAATTCTTGTCAGAGGAATATGATATGAGAGAGAGCTTTTTTATAATGGTACGTAAATGACTGTAAATTTTCTGTCAGTATATTTTCATAGTTAAGAGAGCACACTCTTAATCCTTAATGCATAAGCTGCCCAGTATTAAGCAGAGGTAAATGGGAAATATCAAACCTCTGTATATATCAGCAAAAATCCTGGGTCCCATCCTGATGTCCATGCTGACAAAGAAATTGGAAAAATCTAATGGAAGATTCTTATTCTAATGGAAGATCTTATTTAGTTATGTAGCTATGGAAACATGTCTTGTAATAGGGATAATTTTCTGTTCAATGTATGCAACACGTTGAAGACTGAGTTGATTTGTGACAGATCTATGAGTAACAAAATGAGAAATGATTTTCATGATATCTCAGCTTACCATGAAAAAGGGATGAAACTCCCAAATTATGAAAGCTGTAGGGCATGTGTTCTAACCTTTCAGAGTAATTTACCATCAGAACCAGGAGAGATGTGCTAGATTTTGTATCTCTTGAAGTCTGTAAATCAAGACGGGATAACTTTCTAATAGACATAATAAAATTTAAAGAGAAGTTATAGTGGAATGTAGGAATTACTGGGTGAATCTTATGGTCTGTATGATTTAAAAAGTCAGACTAAAAGGTTGTAATTTTCTTTCTAGTTTGAAAATCTATTAACCTTATCTGATTACATGAGACTTTTACTTCACTACTATAGTTTCTACTATATGGATGGAAAATAGTGGAGAAGCACAACGAACATCTAACATTGGATCTAAAAAGCAAAATCAACTGATTAAGAAAGTCATGTAATGGTTAACAGAATATTTAATTGAAAATAGCCCTTGAGATTTTTTTCTGTGGAAGCATATAACAGCTTGGAAATGCCTGTATATGCTTATTAAAGTCTCTTCAGCGATGGGTCTGGTAATTAAATTAACAATTATTTGTGCTAATTAAAATATGAAATTGTAATATATTTTAGATGGTTCAAGATGTGTTAAAGTAGGCTTACAATCAAATATCTTTCAAAATTATATCTGAACAAACCATGTGCTCAGTTAAAATCAATGGGAAAGAACTAGCTGCCCTATATATACTTCGTATAATCCTTTTCTTAGAAAGAATTCTTGCTCTGAGAAAATGTTTAAAATGTTTCTCCAAAAGTAAGTAAAAAGATAAAAACTCATAAAAGAGTACAGACTTGACAGCAAATTGGAAGAGGTCTGGGGTGGAATTTTTCCAACTCTTCTTTTAGATGTGTGTTTTGGTAAGAAATGAATTGCATCGCAGAATAACTAAATTCTCTGCATTGATTTTAAAGGGATTCTACTAGATGAAATCAGCTTACAGGTGAGGATATCTAAGCGTACACCTACTTGCAGTGTCTGTGCACTAGGTGACCAAGCTCCCACTACAGGCAATGGAATTCTAAGTGGCACAGCCACTGGATCCTAGAGCAGTTCTCCTGACTACAACCAGGGGTCCATTCCAGGACAGGATGAATCCATTTCCAGAGTCCACTGCTTGTATTAAATACAGTTGATTAACTGTAATGGGAACCTAAACTCACAGCTCATATTTAGATACCAAAATATTCTTAGTATTTAAAGACACAGTATCATAGTTATAAATAATAAATAAATAATAAATAAATAATAAATAAACAAATAAAAGTGCAAGTCAGCATTAGGCTGCACATATGCCCCATTACATTTATTCAGTGCACCAGGCTAAAAGCCAAAGCTGCAGCCAACCTGAGGACTCTGTGTTGTGCAAGTGCAGTGGTTAAAATGGGCAAAACTATTGCAGCACTTTCCCTTCATAGGGTGTAACGACCGAGGCTGGACTTTGGAGAAAATATATAGGCATCAAAACAGAAATCACTGGACTGCATCTGAACCTGTGGTCATCCACAGGCCTCTCCAGAAAGGCTGCAGGAACACAGGAAGTGAGAGCTTCGTGGATTATGCCAGACACGCTGTCATCAGCTGTGGTAGTGCTCTCAGCCAGGAAAGCCTGGAGGCATCATTAAACTTCACTACGTTCGTGAGCCCTGTTCGGTTCTCAGGGGCATACCATGGAAATGCATTTTGTCTCATTTGCTCCTGAAACACAGTACAGAGATAAGTATAGAAAAAAACATATGCTGACTTGAATCCTCATCTGTCTTTTTCTAGGGAATTTCCTTCCCATCATACCTACTCCTTCCTTTTTTCTTCTTCTTTTTTTCCCCCTGCCAGAAAAAGTGGCTCACAAACCAGAGTTAAGAGCAGACATCTGCGGTGGATGAAGTCGGTGAAACTTTCTTGCCTTTTCCTGACAAATTGTCATATGGGAAATTATGCAGACTGACATAAAAGTACACTTAAAACTAGGAGTGGGAGAAACAGGCAAAGGAAGGAGTCACAAATGCAAATTAAGGTGCTTTGATTGCATGCATCTATTTATTTGCATCTATTTGACACAGAGTCAATACAGATATACTCAAAAGGTGGGCAAAAGATGAAGAGAAGAGATACAGAAATTGGTTACAAGTTGTGCAAAGAATAACTAACCTGAAACTGATGCAGAAAGAATATAGACACTAGTGAAAGGATTTAAGAAAGGGAAGACATAGGAAAGCAGCAGGAGAGTGACATAATGTTGACAGCTGCACTTCTCCACATCAGCCCACTTTCCAGTCATTGATTTTTCATTCCATAGCTGAGCAAGTCACGGCACCTCTGGAAATTAGGTTTGCTGTAAAACCAATCACTGAGTCCCATATTATTGCTTGCATTCTTTCTTTTGCCACTTACTTGATTTTTATGACAGGTAAAAGAAATAGATCTTTCTTTGATTCTTTATACTAGTATTCCTCCTAAGGCTTCTCACTAACTAGTTGTGTGCAGTGTGTCAAACCTTTAAAGTGCAATTCAAAAATCAAACGCAATCTTTGCTTCTACTGACCAAACTGTAATTGTAACTGCCAAGATGATGCAGCTGCTGAATCCCTCCCTGGAACAATTGTGGCATCTGAAAACATTTCAGATGGTGAGAAACTTTTATCGCCATTTGACATAGTATATATGTATCCAAGAGTCTACCCCTTTCTTGGGTAAATAAAGCAGCCATGTGGATGGGGAAGGTGAGGAGAAAAGTCAGCCTAGTTTTACTGTGATTCAGTCATAGTTAAACCATGAACAAGGTTAAGCAATTATGAGCAAAATTATCAGATTGAAACTAAGTTATTTGGTTCTGTTTCTATTATCTTTAAGAAATATTTGATATCATTTTAATATGCTGTAGAAATGGTCAAATGAATGGAGACCATTGTTTTCACAAAAGGAAATGATAAATGAATATTTTCTATTTGTACATGATGGGTATTTTATTCAGTGGTAGCATTTCTAGTTGAAATCCTAGTTCCATTAAAGTGAACGGGCAATTTGTCATTGACTTCTAGGCACCAAATATTCATGGTGGCAATTTGTTTTCACTGGTTTTGACCCAATTTCTTCCCTTTGTACTTGCACAGAGTGACAGTATAGCATATATTCACTTTGGAAAACTCTGTAAATGTGATGATACCTATAAGTAAGATAAAAAATATTCCCTGAATAAATAAAATATGTGTATCTTTACCAAGGTATATTTTTCTTCAAAAGTTCTGAGTGTGTATTTACTTGCTTGCTCTTTTTTACAGAATTTCAGTTAAACTCTGTCTCTCAACTAGATATTCATGGTTTTAATAAATTGTGTTCCTTGGTTCAGTTGTAGAGGGTCAAGTCATAAGGGATCAGTAATATGGGAAGAGCAGCAAATAAATCCAGCTTTAAAGAAACAAACATTCAAGAATTGGGATTATTCTGACAAAGGTATTTTAATGTAAAATGTTTGTTTATTTTGATCATATTTAACCTGAAATTTGTTCTTTCTGTTAAAAGAAAACCTCTGTGTGTTCATAACAACAGCATTCAGAAGAGGGGAGAAGGCGACAAGGGAACTGAAAAGCTCATTTGATTTGTGAATGAGCTTCATCTTTCAGAATTAAGCTCATTTTATCTAATTTCTCAGAAACATAAAAGTATTTTTTAATTTTTTTTCTTGAGCTACTGCCAATGTCAGAAGATATCCCATCTCATTGTTATCTACCATAGGTGGAAGGGGCAAGAAAGGTGGCCAGTGAGTATGACTGCATGGAGGCAAAGCTCTGCAAAACTGCTCTCTGCCTGGGCTGTGCAAACTGCACTGAATGCAGGTCAGAAAATTATTGTTCTGAGAATTAATTCATTGTTTCTGCAACTAAATTAAATCGAACTTTTGCAGTGGAAAGAGCAAAAATCATCCCCACTTAAGAACCAGCACATCTACATGTTATTTACCTAATGTATGGGAGAGAGAAGCTAGAATTAGAGCAGAGAGTTGAACTTTGAGAAATCTTTGAGAAATAAAATTTCAGCATAGATAAGCTGGTATTTTCTAACAAAATTATGCTTGAAAATATTTTTATTTTCTGTATGCATTGCTGTAGTACAGTCTTGAGAGAAGGTTAGAGGTAGAAACATCCAACTATTGGTAGCTAAGAAAGGAAGCTCAACATACTCAGCTTAAGTTTTAGAGTCTATTTTAATTCAGGTTTTATTTAAAAATATATGTATTAGAGTAAGTCTTTTCAGTTGCAGTCTTGAACCTTTATGTGGGAAACTAATGTAGACTTTTTTTTTTGTTACTCTTGTGTGGAGTATAGTTTAAAAAAAATGACATAAATAATATGTATCCCCTGCTACCTAGCTAACATGGTGTTGATTGTTAAGAGAAGTTATCATTTTATGTAAGACAATAACATTTCGTGACTAACACACTTTCTTTTTGTTTCAGATATCACCCTAGAACAGTTAGCAAGATCAGTAATGGACCCAGCTAAAGGGAAGAGTCTATATTCCTGTTTGCCCCATGCTGACATTGTGTTGGAAGTTTCTTATTTTACAGTAGTGCTGTAAAACAGAAAAAGATCTCTCTTGGAAAACATCAGACTATAAGGCTAGGAAAAGATTTATAGTTATAACTCAGTTAATCAGATTCTATTTTCTTTTGTATTGTTGAAGCTTCTAATATTTAATTTATTCTAATATTTATCCCACTTCTCTCTCCTCAAGTTGTTTCTGTGACATTCCTTAGCAATATCTCCAAGAGCTGCCACACAAAAGATAAACAGTGAAATTGAATCAGTTTAGTAAGGATCTGATATAGAGAAAAAAGATGTGTTAAGTGTGTCCTGTGTTATACATTTGTGCTATTAGTGTGCAGTTGTTTCATACTGTACCTTCATTGTGTATTGTAAAGGTTGACCTGTGTTTTCAAAAATGATGAAAATAGTAAACAGTAAATATGTCATGAGAACAGACTTATACTACTGTTCTTTTCTGGGCATTGACATAAATAAGAAAGAGAAGTGAGCTGAAAGTGATTTCTTTTTAAGGCTATTTTGTTAATGACAGTGCCAGGTCATCACTAGTGACAATAGAGAGCAGTTAAGTCGATGACAACATCAGAGTAGTTCAAGGTGAGTCTGCTGGACATCACAGATGACACTCCAACACTTACCCTGTTACTTACGACTGAGATTAATTGTAAGGATGGAAAATGAAAGCCTGTTCCCAGAAACCTCTTCTGTTTTTTGTTTGTTTGATTGTTTCTCCTTGTGGAATATGTATGTGTATATTTATTTTAAGCATTTATTTATTTATTTTTCCAGGATAGATTTGTAGAGAAATCATACTGCTCTATTTTCATCCTCCTAGAGACGCCACATTTCAGATCACTTCAGTGATGGCTGAGCATGTTTTTCAAGTGGTACAGCATGCTCTAGTGTGTCTTTCTATATCATCATATCCACCTCCTCCTTGATCATTTTAGGATGATTCACTCTTCATCCTTCCACCAATGAATCATAGTGCCTACAGTCCACATGTGTATATCAAAAGTATAATTTAGAAACTGAGGGAATAAGCTGACAATTTTCAGAAGACATGGTGTTACATAAATGTACTCTTGTACTATTTTCATCTGTTTCATCTTTGAAGGACATTGAATAAAACAAGTTTCTGAGTTCAGCCTATGAGAAGCAAGGCTTTACTAAGCCATTACTCATATCTCACCTAGGAAACATCCCATACCTACTTTTTCAAAATTGCTTGAATTTCTGTTGTTTGACCATGACCATGTTTGTTTGTTTGATCATGGTTTCATGGTCACTTCAGTCAGTTCCTTTTCTGTTGTCACAGATGGTTTATTTTCACTTTCTCCTGATCTTGACCTGATAAAGTAATGGGACCTGGTCACCTGAACATGATGAAATGAAGATATTAAGAAGTATGCACCATTATAACAATCTGATTGCAGTTTCAGAGGTAATGCTAGGACTGTACTTGGTAGTACTAGTCTGAGTAATATATTTAGACACTAATCAGGAAAAATAAATTTTGAATGAATTTTTATAAATCATTTGATATTATGAAGATTTCAAACATCAATATGTGTGAGACTAGTTATCTATGTAAAGAAATGCTGACTTTCTACTTTAGATACTAACTGTACAAAGTTTTTTTTTAATTAGCTATTTACAGTGTTCACTATATCTAAAGCCTTTCTAAGCAGCTGTTTTACTTTCTACTTTACGAACTGAGACATTTCAGCTAAATTTATAGATAAGTATTTGGTAAATTTGAATTTAGAAAACTCCAACACAGATCAGTTAGTTACAATAAACAACATATTCATAAACAACATAAACAACATAATCCCATGTGTAGCAGGGTCCCCAATTTCACACAACACTGGATTAGAGATCATATTTATACAGAGAAGATCTTGCATGGTGAATGATCACCCTGGGGCAAAGGAAGCTATAAACTTTCCATTTTCAACAGCAGCTTTGTTATGCAGGGCACAATAGTGTTTCCAATGTGGAAAACACTTTTTGTGGATTTGTGTTTTCTTAAAATTGCCTTTGTGTTGTTGTAGAGATACCTAGAAGGCTGTTTTCTCCAGAAACTAAAATTACCCTTTCAACAAACAAGATAGTGAATGGAGGTAATACATCTTTTTCACTTTTTATGCAGAGTACCTAATAATCACAATCTCATTGGAGTCTTACACAGTGAGTATAATTTTCCTGTTGCATATTTAATCCCATCTTTCTTGGAAGCATATTCTGCCAAGATTTCTATCTAATATATGTTTTCCTTCTGTTGCTATTTTCAGATGCAGTGTTAGCATGTTTAGTGCCTGTATAAAATCTTAAGATTTTCATGTAAGAGCAAACAAACATTTTGGACTCTTGTGAAGAGCTTACTTGAATATGTCAAGAACTTACTAAACATCAAAACCAGCAACAACATTTTCATTTTACGTTTCCTTTCTATTTGATTCCATTTTTTATCTCAATCTCTTATTATTACATATAACATAGTGAACGGAATGCTGATTTCAAGCATCCTCAAAGAGAACAACAAGAATATTTTGACTAATAGCACATTTTTTGGTGAGAAAATGGTATTTCAAGTGAAAATGAGTTTCTCTTGGAGTTTTAATTAAATAAATTAAATAAAATAAAAATTAAATACATAAATAAGCCAGAAACACCATGAAATTCTGCTGCAGCTTACAAGAATGAAGGACATGAATTTGGCTTTGGATATACAGATATTATATATATAATATCCGGATATTATCTTACCTTGCTGCACATTGATTTTTTCCTTAACTCAACTTACACTGAGGCAGGAATAGTTTTGACAGATATGCTAAAGCAGAAAGATCTTCATGGAGGTGACTCACATGCAAACATTCTTCCAAGTAAATATTTTTTAGCTGCTCTTGCTGAGATGTAATCATTCAACATCTTTGCTCTGTGTAATTAAAATTAGGTCCTTTGGTCCTATGACAGAAATATTGTCTTCAATGTCCCCCTAAGTTTCAATTTCTGATGCCCCACATTAAGGTTCAGAGGAACCTTGAATAGGCTTGACCAGCATGCTCACACAGCTTAAGTCATGAGACAGACAAAGTAAGGGAGCATGAGACTCATAGGGTCATGGGATGAAAGGAGCAGAGGATGACTTGAAAGGAAACTGTAGAAACAACTCTGTCTTTTTGAAAGGATTTTACACAAAGGAGCATATTGAGCTGCTTTTACCAAATTTCCAATAAAATGAACAGGACAGACTAAGTTTGTTTAGAAATGAAGTCTATGAATAAGAATTTTTACCATTGTAGGTCAGTATTCTAGAGATGATTCCCTATGTATCCTTAATACCATGAAGAAAAAAAGGGCAAAGTCTGACTAAGATGGAAACATGGAGTTCATATAATTTTTTATGAAGGCGTCTCTTTGAGAAAACTCTTGTAAAAATGTGGAAGACTTGCATGCATACAAACCAGCAGCAATCTGAAGGAAGTGTTGCCATTCAAAAATGATATTGATCTAGTCAGCCATGAAACATTAGAAGTCATGCCTCCTTCAGTGAGAATTTGACCAGAATTCATCTCAGGCAGAATTAATCTTTAACAATAGATAGTCCTCTTTTGCTAGAAAAGGTTAAATCCACATTTTAATAAAATTTATTTCTAATTACAATGGAGAAGGTCAGAAACATTAATCAATTAAGAAACTTTTTTAAAAAATACAAAATTAAAACCATAATCTTCCAGGGTTTTCCCATCAGAAATAAAAGCTTTTATCAAGTTTAAAAGTTTTATCAAATTTTCCTTTATTTTTGGCTAAGCATACAGAAATTTTGGCTTAGACTAGTCAATCAGAACTCTAGAGGCAGTTCTAGTATTCTAATACTCCTAGATTGTCCTGCTGAGATACTGTGGCTTTAGTGGTTTTTTTTTTCAGCAAGGATATCAATGTCAGCAGTCCAGCCCCTGCGCTGGCTGTGGTGGCTCAATGAACAGCACACACACCCTGAGCCTCTTGTGTCATTGTCTCCCACTCTTCGCAGCTGACAATTCATGTTCATGTCCCTGCTCCATGTATTTTGGGGTGATTTCTATTGCTTGGCAAGTCAGTGGGTGCTGTTGGATTTCATTCACTTCTTCATACATTCATCTTATACATCCTGTATTGGATTTGAAGATGTACTGGTGTCTCCAGAAACTTTCATAATGAAAGTTTCCAGTAAAGTAATTCTTTTAGGGCATATGGGAATGTGACAAAATATTCTGCACATTTACCCTCTTTTTGGAATTTGCATAGAATTTGTACCTTCTGACACTTCAGGAAAAGGTAAAATATTTATCAAATTTATTGACCTGAATTGATTTTCTTCTTTCAGTCATCAAGTTGAAGGCTGATATTATTTCATCAGCTTCTGGTTCTAGTGCTTTAATCTGATCTTCCCCTAGCTTTAAAAGTAAATGTTTTAAGGAATGAAATCTGGTAGGAAGAGCACTCAGGTATGTCCTGATGAATGCTGCAAAGTCTACCATTACAGTCCTAGAATGGTCTGCTTTTATTATTGAAATAAAAGCTATCAGGAAGACTGTTGAAAGTGTTCAGCCTCCTCATCCTCACTCTAAATCACAAGCCTCTATTTAAGCATCCTCTGGCTAGACATGCATAAACTGTTTTGCTATACACTGTCCTTAAGTTAATAGGAAATAGGCACTTTATAGGATTTTGTGCACTGTGCTTCATTGTGATGTTTTTGTGGGCAGGTATTGTCATAGTAAAATATGAAAATATATTGTCATATTTTGACAATGACAATATATTTTGACTATGACAATATATTGTCATAGTGAGATATGACAAAATATTACAAAAAATTTCTTCTCTTGAAGCAGAAATGGCAGTTTAGTTTACAAAGTCAGTGTAATTAATAGATTAAACAACGTAACTGAAGATAAATGACTTAGATTTCATTCTTTGATCAGTCAAAGGGTAATGAAAAATCAGGGGTTTTGGTTTTTTTGTTTTGTTTTTCTACTTCATTTCTTTCTTGGCTTTCTGTTTCCTTGTCTCTCTCCCTTGTATTGTATTGCTTCTGATATAGAAGAATTTTGAGAAAGATTTAAGTTGTGGGTTTCTGAAAATTTGATTTTCTATATGGTTCCTGCCTAGAAAAAGGACCATATTTAAAGCAGAGACAAGTTTGTTTCATCATTAATTCTGTCAAAGGCTAAAGGTAAGTTTCATTTTAGATTGCTCTAGTCCAACCTTAATAGCTATTTCAGTTGGAATTATGTTAATTTCAGAGCTGCATTTCGGAGAAATGTTTTAAAAAGAACAGGAAATAGCAAAGAAAGAGGAACAAAAACCAAATGAAAGTAGTTGTCCCTACTCGCAGAGATATCATTTATCAGAGCAGCATAAGAATGCTGTTCAGATTTTACATGAGGTGCCTATAGAAAAGTGCATGCCTGAAACATCTGTCTAATGGTACACAAGAAGTAGTAGTAAAAGTATTATTGTCTTCCATAGCAATTCTTCTAGTAAAAAGTCAAGTGAGATTTTGCTGTGGTTTTCATACTTACCTAGACAGTAACAGAGAGCAAACTGCATAGTCCTTTGCAAACTAATGCTGATATCTAAATGACAAATGACAGTTGAGTATCTGAGTTTGTGAGGCAAAGTTAACAGGCAAAACACGAGAAGATAATAGTCATCATGTAGCTGTCCCATGTAAAAGTATATTCACAAGCAGGACTTAGCATTGGACATAATATAATCAGTGAATAAATGGTATTTTCCGTGCACTTCCCATTTCTTTCATTCCCTCCACAATTTCTCTGCCATTTCAGCGGACATGCAAGAGAGTTCACACAGGATGAGGACTACAGTGCATCTCTTTTGAAATGCTAATACCTGATGATCCAGAGGATCACAGAGAAAATTTACCTGCTCTCTGTGTACAGAATGATGTCTTGTGAGGGACAGATGGCCTTTCAAGTTGCTTTTTAGATTAAGTTCTTACAACACTATCAATTTCATACACCATTTTTGGGTGTACCATTTTCTGGCTCCCCAAAGCTGCAATACAAATTATTGTTTTTTTAACCCCCACCCTTGCCCTTAATCCAGTGACAACCTGTGACAGATTTTCTGGTGGCATGGATACTTTCAGCATAAACAAAAATTCTATGTCATGAACATCTTCTTGCATACAGTAGTACTTTTCATGCAGCTCCTCCTCAGACACAACTTCTCTACCTGCACTTTCAGTAGGGTGATCTGAGACTCAGACACTGACAAAAACTCTGCTCTGTGGGACCCTGGAGAAAGCTCTTCCCCAGCTTCAAGAAACAAGTAGCAAACAATCTTCAAAACCTGGGACCTAAATATTTAATAGTAATTTAATAGTAAAATGTACGCAGTTCCTCACCATAATAAGGATTTAAAAAAAAAAAAAAACACTTTGAGTAAAATTTTTGAATGAACATACTTTTATATCACGTAGACTTAATATACTGCTTCCATAAGAAACATTATAGTCATTAAAAGAGGATAGGAAGAGATTTACTTTCTGTAGTACAGGACAGTTTAAGAGGCAGAAGAATCTGAAAATGGGATCTTTAGCCCTTTGACCTTGATATGTTGCAATACTTTCAATGCCAAGATTCAAAAGGAGTAGAAGTGAATAGAAGTGGTGCTGGAAATTCACAAAGGAAATAGCTGAAGAGAGAGATTCCATTCACCAGCTTTTCTGTCAGTATGGGATTGATGTCAGTCTGCAAATACAAGAAAATAAAAATCTGCAAAACATGCCAAATTCTGTAGCCTTGGCTGCCAGAAGCATTGATGTCAACAGCTTTTCCTTAGAGACTGTGAAGACTGTGGCAACTGACTTATTCTTCTGGAAAGGAACATATAATGAAGCTCTTCCTTGCCTGTTTTGAAATTTCCAAATTGGAAGGAACAACTGACTCAATCAAAGTCCTTAGACAGGATTCAGTTATCTATTGTAGCCTTTGCTTATTTTCTGAAAACATCATGGCAATGGAAAGATCAATAGCAGCATTATGCCAGTCCTAAAAAAAACCTGGAAGAAGCCCCCAAGTGCAACTGGAATATAAGTAATTGCTTCAACATGCGGAATTTTTCCAGCAAAACTCTAAGTATGAAGAAGCTACACCTTGTGTTATTTTTGGCTTGAAAATGACTTCTGCCCCAGGAAAATAAACAAACAAATGAAAAATGCAAACAAACACGAACACTTTAATTTTTTTTTAGGGAGTAAGGAGCTGGCAGGGGCAGGGATATTCTGTGAACACAAGCAAAGAATTCTGTATTATCCAAAATTAAATTCAAATTTAGCATGAAAGGTGTTTCATTGTGCTACTACTAGTAAAAAGATATTTGGTATCCACTGCTGCTCTCCTTTCACTCCACTCTCTCTTCTGTGCCCCAGGTCTTCTGACCTTTCCTATTTTGGGGGATCCTTTCAGTTACTGCCTTTTTCTGTTTATCCATTTGTCATGGACCTACAGCCAGTCCTCTTGCACAGTGACAAGGCTGAGGTAAGTTATATGTAACTGCTTTATATATTTGAGATAATTTTATATAAAAGCTGTTGAGATAACATTTGACATTCCTATGAGAGGAGTTCAGGGTTATGGACTTGCACTAGTACTGCACATAAAATCAATTCATATCTGTCCAAGACACTTTAATTTTGGAGTCAATAGAAATTGTGATAATCACTCACAGAACTACTGAGTGATAGTGGTGGTACTTCTGATAAATCCCACAGTGTGCAGGAGAAGATACTGTAGTGTGTGAGTTTGAGCTTCATGAATCTAAGGTTCAGGCATCTGACTGGAGCAACAGGAGAAGGGGCATATTCATGTGTTCTTCCCACAGTAAATACTGTGTTGTTACTGAGCAAAGTCATATCTGAGATGCTACCTGCTTGTGCTAAACCACAAAGACAGGCAATGGAAGTTTACATGAGATCACTCCCAATTTGGGTTCTAAGGGGGACTGAAGTACTTTTGCTGAAAATTTTAATCTAATAAAAGATAAAGAAGAAAATCAATCATCTCAGGCAGAAAAGACGTACTGAAAAAATAAACTTGAATAATTAAAATTCAATAAAAACTAGAAAACTATAGCTAAAGATGTAAAGATGTTGCCAATAGCAACAAACATAATGCAATATCTGAGATGATAGGTATGTATATGTATGTATATATATACACACATATATATGTATATATATATACATTTATATATACATATAAACCTTTTCTGAAACTGTTATGACTTATTTTAATTAATTCATTTAATGTAGATTATATTTCCAAGTCCCTCAGATAAGAAAAATTAAACAACTTAGTTTTAAAAAGAGAGATTTTAATATTTTTAATCTTTTTAATTATATTTTAATCTCTTTTTTATCTGGTTCATAGCCAGTTACCATCACATTCCCTGCACTTGCAGCTAAAACTGCTGCAAGTGCAGGGAATTTTTTTGTTGATTTAAAAGACAAAGAAGTTCTAAAGGACAGAATAATAGCGAAAAGTGGAAAACTGCATTTGGAGTTATAAAAAGCTTTTTTTTTTCTCCTCAAAAAGAAATTGTAGCTTTACTATATGAGATAGTATTAACTCTAACTTCTATAGTCAATACACATTTAAATTATTTGAAATTATTTAAAGCTTAATACTGTATTGGTATTAAGCTCTATACAATGTGCACTGTGTTGTGGTGTGTGAAAATGTTGCAGTTTGAAAGCTGTAGTGGTGGTGGCAGCGAATCGAGTTCCCAAACAGTATGATCAACTATAAGCTCGACTCTGGCAGTATCGGAATCACAAATAGTCTGTCAACTGTAGGTCCGATCGCGCCCTCCCCTCCCCAAACAAGTAGTCAAGTTCACAAACAGCAGGATTTATTCAAAGACAACATTTCCAAAGGTTTCGGATATCAGTATAGGAAATTCTCTACTACAGCATAGGGTTTTTAGCTAGCTCTAATGTACAAGTGTGCAATTATCACTTGTTCCAGAAGGTGGGAGAGAGCTCTCAGTCTCGAGTCTCCTCAGGCAGCATTCCAACCCGAGGGGAGGAAAGAGGGGGATCAGCACATCGGCTGACTCAGAAGTTATGATCGAGTCTTCCCTCTTCTGTTTCTGCTTCCCCTCCTGCTTCCTCTGCTGTCCCTCTTACTAGTTTACCTTTTATATATTTTCTTGTACATTCATGTGGAGCTTGAGTGACTCTAGTCATATCTGCTTTCGTTATTCATTGATTTATAAAACTCTCCCAAGTTAATCTAGAGAGCTTGCTCAGTGGAGTGGGGTTGTGTGTCGGTATTATGATGAGATTAGAAGGAGGCGAAATTTGAGCAAAGCTTATCAGAAGGGACTGATCTGCCACCATTGTTGGTCCAGCACCAGACATTGCACTATATGTGGCTCCTTAGCTGTGTGGTACCACCAGGCTACCACCTTTGCAGGGAGTACAACAGAGTTTGGCCGCGGTGTCTTCACTCCACTCCACCCTCCATTCACTCATATCTGCACGGCACCATCAGATTATCCCCTCTTCAGGGAAGCCAGCAAAGTTTGACTGTGGTGTCTCCGTTCTGCTCCACTCTTCATTTGCTCTTATCAGTGTGTGCTAGGAGGGTGGATTGTGTTGCCAAGGGAATCGTGGAGAGGTAGATTCTGCACATATCAGCCATTCTGGATATGCATCACCCCAAGCAAGATTCTCTAATGCCAAAACTTCTGTTAGGCCTTAGTTTTCCTCTAAGTTTCCCCTTTTCCAGGCCATTCTTCCACATGGTGAGAAAGTGAAAGAAGCAGAATGATATCAGAGTAGTAATATAGAAACAATTTTTGGTGTTTGTGTAGAATGTATGTGAAGGTCTGATGCAGACAGACTGTTATAGCAACAGGAATATGATGATTTTATGAGAGGGAAAAAACAATTTTCCTACTTTGACATGCCTTTTTGCACCTGAATTATCTGAAAAATGACATTAGATTGATATGCAATATTCAGTGTTGTCACCAATGGTGCCAAGCACCCTGGATTCATCTCCAGACAGCTCCTCACCACAGTGCAGGGAGGAGGCGAGCCCCAGGATTGGCCCCAGCAAAGACAGCATCAAATTCACAAAGTCCCTCAGTAGCAGCTTAGGTTGTCCCACTTACAGGGTGGATAACTTAGACTATTTGAGACAGTTCGAAGAACTTCATTTAGGTCTGTTTGCTGACAGCCTAAACTCTCTATTTCAGGACATCCTTCAGGCACACTGAGTTCCAAAAATCTCCTTCCTATATCTTCCCTTTCCTCTTGCAAAAGGTACAGAATAAAGACCAAAGTGTCCTACCACTTGTCCCTGTTCTGTTCCATGCTGAGGCTCTTACCTTGCACTGCTTCATAGGCTTTCCCTTTCAGCCCTCCACCCCCTGCCCCTCCTTGACAAAAAAAAAGAAAGAAAAAAACAGATGAACAATGTCTCAGAGTGCAATGTTACAAGTCCTGTGACCAAACGGAGAGTGGTTTGGTAATGGAGAGCAATTCTGCGAATCTGATTTACAGTTCCCTTTAACAGAAAAACAAATTAGCACACAAAAATATAGTACTAAGAAAATAAAAAAGCAGACATAAGGAGCAATAAAATAACAAAATTAATCCTCACAAACTTATTTTGTACATTTCCTGATGGGTAGGTGCATGACTGAAAGTAGTTGGGTGGAGCGCAGCCAGGATTCTATCCTTTCTCCCTCTCCTTTTAGATTTATTTTTACATAGTGTTTTCTGTGGCTGGATCTATTTCTAAGTTCCAGAAAGACTGTAGTACTGACACAAATTAAAAATGACTGGGGCTTACTTTCATCTATTTTTAAGGACAAATTATTCTTACGACACCAAATAATAATAACACTAAATTTCTTATAGCAAACAAGACCACCACATTATGACAAATCTATGGCCCATCCGATCCAATCTTTTTTTTTTTTTTTTTTCTTTTGAATCAGGTATTGTTCTCTCATCTTTAACTTACTGTTGAGTGAAAGCTTGTATTTGATAAGCTAGATTTACTCTTTAAATATCCAAAATAAGGGTTAATTAGACTAACACTATACTAGGAAATGCTGAATTCTATAAAAATCCAATATAAAATCTGACAGGTTTGTAAGCACACCAAAATATTTTGGCTTAATAAGGAATGGTGCAAAATGTGGCAGTAATTAGAGATGATTCGGGCATTTTAATTCCCAAAGCACTCTCTGAGGATCACTTTTCTCGAGGCAAAAAAAGTTAATCAAAGAAACTAACATAGAACAAAGATATGAAGTATATTAAGTGAAATGGGATATTGCACGATGTCTTTCATCCATGCATATTTTTTTCCTGTAAAGATTTTTGTTAGGATGAATATGAATAATGTATAGCCAAGAGCTGACTCTTCCATAATTTTATTCTGGGAAACACTCTTAAGTACCTTCATTAAATTTATAAATCATTGGGTCCTCTCAAAGATATTTCCAAGAAAAACAAAAACAATGAACCTTTCTACAGAACAGTTTCATAAATCTCAGAAAATGCCCACAAACACAATGAATGGAATGAAAATTCCCTGTTACCTCAGAAAAATACAGAATGGAATAATTAAATATAAAACAAGATATTTCCTCAATGAAATAATCACATATAAAAGCAAAAGATCCCAACAATCCACTGAATCCACCTCCTCTGTGCTGACTTTACATTCCTTTATTGCATGATTGCACTAACTAGCCCAGTTTCTTATGGTTGTTATTTTTAAGAATCTCTGACTGGACGAGGAAATAGAAATAAAATTCAAAAATAGACTTTATTTAAGAAGATTGCTTATTCAGTTAGAGCCCTCTCTCAAATGTCACTGAAAATTGTATTACGTGGGGTTGAATTATGAGTGGTGTGCTGCCCAGACCACATCCTCATTCTTGTTTCTTAAACAATAGTTAGGCACAAAAAGTAATTTTGGATCTGACTAGCCGAGTGTCGGACAGTTAGTCTATAGAGGTGGTTATTTGACCAAAGGTAGGCATCTATAGTGTACATTCGGGAGAATGATCAGTGGCTCCAACTACGATACTGAAGAGAAATGATACTTTAAATCAAATCAGGTTTCTGATGCTAATGGAGATGTCTAAACAGATCTGATGAATGCTACCTTAAAATTGGTTATTTTATATATCAACTGCAAAGAGAGTGAAGTTTTCCTGACTCAGATATTGTCTTTATATTTCTTCTTCATTGGATTATCCGAGATGAATACATCCATAAATGTTATGAAGCTAGTAGTGTTTACTGTTTCACCTACTTTATGTATTCTGTATCTGATTCTATTTTTTCCCTAAATAATGCCTTGTCAAGATGATCAATCCTTAAGCTAAGATGCAAGTTGCAGTAGGATGCACTGGCATGTAATGAATAGAAAAGAAGAATGGTTCTTCTTTAGCAAGAAAAATACTATAAATACTTAAGGTATACAAATACATCACTGAAATAAAGAGATAACTATGAATAAATAAAGTGTTGTAATCTAAATTCTGTATATGATCTATTCAGAACAGTAAGTTTAAAGAGATCTCAAAAGTCTTTCCAACAAACTAACTTTTTTATTGCATCTTCCTCTAAAATCACACCAAACAGATCCTTGCAGGAATGATGCCTGGAAATACATAAACAAAGTTTGGTCAAGATTGCTTCCATAGAAACCCCATCTGCTGTTCCACCAGTGGATCATCTTGCTGCCAAATCCTGTTCTACAACTCTTCATTTACATCCTTATTAGTAAGCTGTGCAGGTCCAGGGCCAAAGCGCTGATCCAGAGGGTGACTTTTTTTCTATATTGTCTATAGGAAACAATGCTGGGCCCACGCTGTCTCCTGTTCCTGGGCATTTGTCTGAGAGACTTCCATTCAGTGGAGGTTAAAACTATGTTAGGGTGTGTTAACAGTTGAGCAGTATGAACTACCGTATTCCAGGGCCTACACCAATGGCCTGAACCTATCTAGTTTATTAATGTAGTCATAAACTTAATGCCTCAAACTCAAGCTTGCGTTCAAAATATATGTCTTACTTGACACAAAATACTTTAAAAAAAAACACAAAACAGTTAAACAAGACATTCTCAGCTCTCAAAAAATAAACCAGAAATAAAAATCCTAGGAATCAAAAGTAGGCAAATGATCTAAAAATCATGAATGAGATTATTACCCCTAGGTTATCTGTCTGAAGTCCTTTGAAGAAATCACAGATATATAGCCCAGTAAACTTGTTCATCCTTTATTCAGCTTTACTTAGTTGAGTGTAAAAAACAGGTACAGTAACAAACACTGCAAGTATATGCGTATTATATGGGGACCTCTGTAACTGGTCTGGATATATACAATCCCTTCATATGTTACCACCATTTCAAACACTCCACAGAAATATAGCTCTTCAGTTTACAGTAGATATCCATGCAAGTACGTGTGAGCTTTTTTCCATTGGGAAAAAAAAAAAAAAGGAAATATGATATAGGATATAGGAAAAAAGAACTATGACTCTTATCTCTAGAAGATTCAGGTTAAAAATATCTTTAGCACAAACTTAGAGATTTGAAAAATTACAACAAATTCAAAACTAGAAGCACACAAAAGAAAGTGGAACAAATTCAGTCAAATTCTTTGTTGTATAGTTCACAGTTAAAAGTGGAAAAAAATAGAATTTGGTTACAAGGAAGTCCATAATACATAGGTAGATTTCTCTTATATTCAAATGATCTCGCATAGAATTGTTTAGAAAAGTCCTATCAAAATAAAACCTGTATCTCAGAAAGGAGTTACAAGAGGCAATGACATTTAGTTCATCCATCATATATCTAAAATCTTTGGGAAAACTCCCATTCTATAGTCATGAACATGTAATTCTCCCAATGGGTGTATGGACCAAAATATAACATTTTTCTCTTTGATACACCATATGATTTCTAAATTTTATTTTTCTTTTTAGCCTTCCTGTGAAGCACAGGATTGTCTCCAACTAAGATATGATGAAACATGCCAGGTAATGGTGATCCTACTGCTGCTGGAAAATTTGAGAAATACAGCTGATGTTCCTGGTTTATATGCCCGAAGTTAAACTAATTCTCTTTCCTCTGCAATGTAAAGTACTGCTTGCATCCTAAAATTATTTTGGCTGTTATAGGGTCTGAAGATGGAAATTTTCTTTCTTCTTGTTCATTTCATGTAGCATATGCACACTTTCAAATCTTCCACATCATAGGTCTTAATTTTTTTTATAGAGTTTGGGAATATTTACAGAGTGGTTTCTGCTAAATATTCAGGCTTTCTGCTTAAGAATCAGTAAACTACTGAGTTAGAAAAATATGCTGCAGTAGTAACATATTTGGCTTTTGATTCTAGGAAAAAAATAGTGCAATAACAATATATGCACATATGCCTGTAAGTATGCCAAATGTTCTAAAATACAACATGCTAATAGTGATCACTGTGGAATTCTGAAGGCACCTTTGGCACAGCTACCTCAAGTGACCTAAATGAAATGCCTAAAAACAACTTTTATGATCAAAAAATGCCTAGATCCCCCCCAGATAAAACAAAATCCCAAATACTAAAACGTTAATTGCTGTAACATTTTACAGAGGCAAACAAAATATGACAGCCATCAGTATGTGTTGAACTGACAGCTCTTCATTTGTGATAACTGGCAGAAATGTGAACCTGGCAAATATTTTGCTATGAATACAAAAAAATACAGCGATGCTATAGATTTATCTTATAAACTCACAGAAAACATGTAAAAATAAGAAATAGAATCTTAAAATAATAAATCAAATCTGATGATCTAATAGCCTGAAATATGACCTAGAAAATAAAACTAGGTGGAAGTGGAAAACAACAATCTCAGGATATGACCACTCTAGGAGAGTGTTAGTGTTTTTAAGATGTTCACACATCCTAAAAATCCTAGGATATATGAACAGCTTTCCTATGGAGGATATGGAATAGCTATATCACATCAGATGGTTTAAAGCATCCATACTGTAAGCACATCAAGAAAGAAGATGTAGATAAATAAAGCACCTTGCCCACTGTTGCCAGAGCCACATTGAGCATTTGCACAGAAGAAAGCTACCTGCATGGGCATGCTAGAAATGAAGGGGAAAAAATAAAAAACTGAGCTGTGGCAAAGGATGAGGAGATATACTAATAAGTGATGAGAGTATATTTTCACTTTCTGAACATGGTAAAAAAGCAAACAACAACAACAAAAAAAAAAAAAGTGTTTCTAAAACAGAGATATTGCCAAGCCTGTCTGCTAGTTAAAAACACCTCATTCTCCAAAAATAGTTCTATCAGTAATTATGAACTCGGATAGAAGATAAGATTAACAACATGCACTGTTAAGTGCAAAAAAGACTTTGCTATCTAACCCAGGAAAAGAAAAATCAGCTGACGACATTGATTTAGTTGATTCATCATTGGTGGGGTGTATTTTAGGTATAGAGGCTACTACTGCTGTAAAAACTTAAAGGAACATTAGTCTTTTGTACTACAGCTATAATGAAGGCTTATCACAGGCAGGAGAACATGAAGAAAATATGACAGAGAGACACTCCCACAGTTCTGAATAACAACTCTATTATAATACGAATCATAGAATCATCGAATTGTTAAGGTTGGAAGGGACCTCTAGAGATCATCTAGTCCAACCCCCTGCATATGCAGGGTCACCTAGAGCACACGGCACAGGATTGCATCCAAGTGGGTCTTGAAGATCTTCAGAGCAGGAGATTTCACAACCTCTCTTAGCAATCTGTTCCAGTGCTCTGTCAACCTCACTGTTAGGAAATTTTTCCTTATTTCCTGTGGAACTTTTGATGTTTCAATTTGTGGTCATTACCTTTAGTTCTGTTGGTGGTCATCACTGAAAAGACACCGATCCCATCCTCTTCACTGCCTCAACCTCTGCAGACACTCCTCTTAATGCACCCCAGGTTCCCATTGGCCTTCTTGGCCACGAGGGCACACTGCTGCCTCATGGTCAACTTGTCGTCCACCATGACACCCAGGTCCTTCTCTGCAGAGCTGCTCTCCAGCAGGTCAGTCCCCAGCCTGTACTGGTGTCTGGGGTTATTCCTCCCTAAGTGCAGAACCTTGCACTTTCCCTCATTGAATTTTATGAGTTTTCTCACCGCCTAGTTGTCCAGTCTGTCCAGGTCCCTCTGGATGGCAGAGCGGCACTCTAGGGTATCAACTACTCCTCCTAGTTTCATATCATCAGCAAACTTGCTGAGGGGGTACTCTGTGCCTTCATCCAGGTCATTGATGAATAAATTGAACAAGATTGGATCGAGGACTGACCCCTGGGAGACATCACTAGCTACAGGCCTAGACTCTTCACCGCTGATTACCACACTCTGGGCTCTACCATCCAGCCTGTTATTAATCCACCTCAGCGTCCACTCATCTAACCCACACTGCCGGAACTTGTCCAGGAGGCTGCTGTGAGGGACAGTGTCGAAAGTCTTGCTGAAATCCAGATATGACATCCACCGCTCTCCCCTCATCTATCCAGCCAGTCATTCCATCATAGAAGGTTATCAGGTTAGTCAAACATGATTTCCCTTTGGTGAATCCATGCCGACTACTCCTGAGCATCTACTTATCCTCCACGTTTCGAGACAACAGCCCGTATGAGCTGCTCCATCAGTTTTCTAGGGATGGAAGTGAGGCCTGGAGTTGCCTGGGTCCTCCTTCTTGCCATTTTTAAAGACTAGTGTGACATTGGCTTTCCTCCAGTCTTCTGGCACTTCCACCATTCTTCAGGACCTTTCGAAGATGATGGAGTGGAGGTGATATGATGGAGGTGATAAGAGTGGCTTAGCAATAACATCCACCAGCTCCTGTGGCACTCTGGGATGCATCCCATCAGGGCCCATGGATTTATGGATGTCAGTGTCCCTAAGAGCTCTCTGGCCCAATCTACCTCTACCCAGGCCAAATCTTCCTCTCTCCAGGCACCTTCTCTGGTTTCTAGGGTCTGGGACTCCAGAGGGCTGCTCTTGGTAAACACTGAAGTGAAGGTGGCATTCAGTTACTCTGCTTTTTCCGTGTCTTTCACGGAAGACAACTCAAGTTGTAGTTCTGAAGAACTGCAGTTCTACATGAAGAACTGTAGAAATTCAGTACTGCCAGTGTTCAGGTCTGATGCAATAAAGAAATAACCACTGCCAGATATTCTAAACAGGTATATTGTTAAGGGATAATTTCACTGTGATATCAGTAAAAGTTACTCTTTGGATCAAAACAAGAGCTAAATACAAGTTGCTTTTATTTAATTTCAATTTGTGCCTGTGCCATACCTGTCTCCTCTTTATAGTAGCTTATGATAAGTATTTGCTTTAAACACTAATGTTTCCCTGGAGTTCATTATGAAAACATCTTTTGCTTGAGTTCATTCATCCAGTTCTAATTCTACCTGTTTAAACTGTGATTACAAATTTCTACTAGGAACAGTTTCACAGAGAAAACCTCCAGCTACAAATAGTAAAATCCGGACTTATCAAAATAGAAATAGCAACATAGCAAAGAATATTCAGACAGAGTGCAATGATGTGAATCATCAGCCATTAACAGAAAGGCAGGTCATGGAAAAATGGTATTTTTAACTGTTTTACAGAAACAATAAATTCATGAGGACGTCTTAAACTGCTTTTTGATTACTGTAACTTCAAGGTGACAGAAACCACCCACCAATTATGTGCTACTACATCACATTAAAAATCATTGTGAAACTCACTCAGCTCTCAGAGTTTGCTTTCTATGGGGTGAACTTCAATTACTGGAATCCTTAAAGGTATGGAAAGTTTTCAGTCTCTCTTACAATGTCTCTAGTATTCTGTTCCTGCTATTGTCAGGAACTAATTCCTGCTAATATAAATTCTCATACAATTTTTGCTTTTCAAATAACTTCACCTTCATAAAACTTTATATGGCTGATCTATTAGTTTATCAATCCATTAGCCTCTTTCTCTTCAGTCTTTTCCTCCTCACTTTCTCTAACCTACCCTCTCTTCTGTAACTCTTCACACTCCCTCTTTCACTTCCCTGTCCTTATTCCTGATATATACTCCTTTGCCTTGCTCTCTACATTTCTCAGTGTCCATAGTTTTCTTACACACACATTCAGACCTCTGTCATTTCCTCTTATATGATGCTTTCCAGACTGTCTTTATTCTTCTCTGTAACTCCCCAGTCTCTGGTCTTTTTGGAAGTTATTGAACTCACGCCTCTCAGTTTTGTAGTGCACTGTGCCATGCATTGATGACTCTCCTATGGTTCACATCTCTGATGTCCCTGCTTTCACCATCCCTATCCTCTCTAAGCTACTTTTTATAGCTCCCATTTCACAATCTATTACCAGATATTCCTTATTCCCTTTACAGTCACCCAGCACATCCCCTACTCCTGATACCTTGTAATCTGAATGATTTATCTGTTTATAATTGTCTAAACAGAGACTCAGCCATGAGGACTGAAGAGAACTTTGTTCTGAGCTGGAGAATACCAGAATTTACACTCACCTTCATCTTTGTTACTTTTATTAGAATCACAAAATATTATTATATTTCCATGATTTGAAAGATTACTTCAAGCTACTTCTGCTTCAGAAAGATTCTATGATGCCGCTTCTGCTTCTGCTGTATTCCTCCAAGAACTTTTCAGCTGGTCTCCACCATGTTATTTCACCCTTCCTCTCTTTCTAAACTCCTCTCTTCCTCCTGACACCATCTCAGTTGATCCCTCCTCTTGATCTCTTACACTCCAGCATAAGGAATAGAGTGATAAATTATTTCTGCTCCTCTTTGCTGACCTATTTATGCACAGCAAAATCATTATAGGAAAAGTGCCTTAGAGGACAGCCTTACTTTTACATGGAGTGGCTGCTGGAAGATGTGGGCTGTCTTGGCAGAGCACTGCCTGTGGTTTCAGCCCTAATGAATGCAGTGGGAATGGACTGACATTCTGATTAAAGACAAATATATCTGATGTCATTAATCAAGCAAGAATGAATTGGAAGGAACCCCTAGACCCTATCCCCAAAATAAACCCCAAACCAAAAGCTCAGCAATTGCTTACTGAAATACATGATAAAATTATGTGAACATTTGACCTTGAAATCACAGTCCTTGCCTCCTCTGTAAAGTAGATGCTGTTGTGGATTTTTTTCCATAATACTACATTTCTTTTTTTTTTCTTCTGGTTGATTCATAAGCAGTGACATCTGAAGGCCAAAAGTCCAAACAGCATGTGCAAATTCAAGCCATGCATGGTAAGCATTGTGCTTGTAAGAAGGCAAAGGTTGATAAATCCCACATAATCCATCCTTCTCAGCTAGTTCCAAAGTTCAATGTGCCTCATTTGTTTAATGATTATCTTGTCATGTAGACTGCAGATCTTCTGCTAGATATGTCCAGAACATGAAAGTTTAACCTCCTCATTCTCAAAATAAATAGGGAAACCAGTTCAGAACAAGTAACGTGGATATTCAAAACCTTCATTTTTTTCTCCCTTAGTCTTTGAAATGGTAGCACTGCTTCCCCTGAACTTAGAAATAACACAGCCGTTTCCATGAAAATTAAAGGACTTGTCAAGAAAATATTGTGTTATAATTTAGTTCTGTCTTCATTTCCGAGTTTTCTTGATTCTCCTTTCTCCATTGTGTGCCTGGTGTACATGTAATGCGTAGCTGTCACTGTAAATGAATAAGGACACTCAGTCCCTTGACAGAGCAGGTAGCTACCTCACAAGGTACATAAATTTCAGCTTCTCACTGTACCTCCAAACACCCTCTGGGATTTCAGGGTCTCTCAGTCTCACATCAGGCAGTTCTGATGCCTAGGATTCTCCCAATAAAAGTCCTAATTCCTAAATGTGACAGAACTCTATTTTTCTTATAACTTCAGATTTGTTAGGCTTATGTGGCAAAAGACTCTGCTTCAGTGAGTTTTTCTTTCTAAGGCTTTCTAAAGCAAAATACTGAAGAGGCAGCAGAACAAAGAAGAAGGAATCAGACATCATCTAAATCCACTATTTGTAAGAGGAGATGATGGCACAAACTGAATTGCTTTGCACTTTTGATGACCTGCAAACATCTTATAAGAATGACATCATTTTTTCTCTTTTTCTCCACTCTTTTGGCTGATGAGAGCAAAGGAAATACCTCTATTTGCTTTCTACTGTCGTACAGGGAAAACATTCACTAGAACATTCACTAGTCTTACCCAAGGCAGAGTTCAAATTTAACAGAAAGCTGATGGTTCTTTCATCATTGTAAATTCCTAGTCCTTGTTGCAGTCAAAAAATATTTTGGTGAAGAAACAATAAGCATCGGCAATTTCATGATTCACAGTTTTAACCCAGAACCCTAGATGAATTATGACTTGTACAATTATCATAAAACAGTCTTAACATGAAGCAGTGGGAAATCCTATTTAACTTTTAAGGGGAGAACCTCCTGTCATTACTAGGAGGCTTCTCAGAGGCACTGCCAAGAGAAGGGACATCACTTATTTCAGGTCTTGTGCACTGATTTGTACCCTGACATGATAATCTGGCAGAGGTTGCCTGATAAATATACACTAACAAAATTCAGGTAACCAAACCTGACCCTTGTTGAGATCCCAGGAGCTTAGATATTGTTCAATCTCAAATGTTTGTTTCTCTTCTGTAGACCTTGGTTACTCTCCTACCTGAGGGAGGAAAATCTGGTAATCACATTGGTAATGTGGTACTGGATAAAGAGTTATAGGCTCTCCATCATTTTGCAACTCATAAAACTGTTTATGCCTGTGTTTATCATACATGATAAATTACTAGCAAGTCAAAAATAGCATTTTTCTTCACTCTACAAACATCAGTGGAAGTACATTAAGAGGCAATAATGCATCCATCTAGGTGTGCCTTTTCTTTTAAATTAAGGTATTTGATAGTTAAAGTAGACACAAATTGTGGGATACTGAAAAGATGGAAGTGTGGCTCTTGAAATAGAAGGTGCATGCGGAATTGTGTTGTCTCCCTGGGAAAGTTAAATGTCAAATCAAGACCTACGATACTTCATGGAAAGCATCATTGTTCAGAGGGCCCTTTCTTCCTGAGAAGCCTGTAGGAAGCCTACAGGAAGAAAATTCTTTATTACTGTTGTAGAAGAAAGGAAGGATTGGCTCCCAGAATATGAAAGCTCTCAAGATCTTGAGGGCACCATGTAGTCCCTTTTACGCTATCTGTACTCCATATATATGCCTTGTGAGACAGTCTTTAGTAGCAAAGAGGTTTTCCTAGATTAGAATATTCATAGAATATCTTGAAGAAATCCTGGTACTGTAGGATAAAATTTACTTTCCTGAGATTTCTTTCCAATAGAGTATCAAAGGAAAGCTGCATTCTACCTTCTTCTTCCCCTTTTCCTTCTCCCTTTCCTCTTTCTTCTTCTTCTCGTTTGTCCTTTATTTCTCAATTTATTACATTTATTCTGAGGATCACTGGAGACTGAAGATTCTGACAAATGCAGACAAAAAGAAGTGGTACTATGGATGTGCTGGATACAATTGCCATGAGTCCAGCAAGATTCAGTCCATTTTACATTATGCATTAAACAGATTTGGTCACTGTTCAGTATAGTGTTTCTGATCTGAACCCAAAAAGTGCTTTCTATATTTACACTTTCATCAGTTCTACTGAATTTACATGAAACCAATATTTATATTGTCTGTGATGATATAAATGAGGATAATATTTGGCTGAAGAGTAAGTCTATTTTTATTCTCTAAATAAGTTTATCAATTAAGTTATTTCTTTAAAGAAGAAATAATTTCCCTTCCCTAAAATGAGGTGACATACAAATAGAATTCCATTTCCTAGGAATTGATTATTTTTCTTTTGTGCTATACAAGGAAGAAAGATTATAAGACTTTGAAAGTATATATAAAAAAATGAGGAAAAAAAAAAAAGTTAACTGAAATATCCATACAACTGAGACTTTTATTTATCTAAACTGCTTTACTTACTTAAATTGTTGTTTTACAATTGAAAAGAAAAAAAATGCACTCTAAATTTTTTGTTTGTTTGTTTAACTGGGAGAAAGAGATTTCCATGGTAAAAAGCCTCAGACTCTTGGGAAGAGTGGCGGTGCATTATCCTCACCTTTAAACTTTATCAATCAAGCTAACTTGCCTAAAGTGCTTTGATGCTAAACACATGATTTTTCACTTTTGAAACCACCCCCACAGATGAGATTTTGCTGTTGATTTTAAAGTGGTTTATTGCATTATTCTATTTTAAGCAATTTTAGGAAAATTTAGGAAAAACAGCTCTTCCTCCTTACTCTATGGATTATATTCTGATTACTATATGAATTTTATACTAAATGATAAATGAAATATGAATGTGACTCTGAATTACAGGATACATCTCAGAAGCATTTGACAGATTGTATGAAAAGTGCATAATTTCCTGTTTTTTTTTTATGCTTGAAAACTGCAGTGGGCTTAGTCTCCATATGTTTTTTTTTTTCCATCTGCAGGGCGTGATGTATAATTCCAACTATCCTGATAAAGGATAATGATATGCCATCATATACCAATATAATTTATGAATAAAGGTTTGCAAAAGGAGCAAAATTAACAGGCAAGCTAACAGCAACAGAAAACCTTCCTTCCTTCTTTTACAACCTTGCTCTCCAAAGTCTGTCCTTGAAATTAAATCAAAAACATGGAAAGCATTAATATCAGAACATTGTGAACCAGCTGTTTCTTACAACTGACTAATTAGCCTGCATATCCAGCAAATCAAAAATATTTTTTACCACTTAGACAAAATGATCCTACAGGAATTTACATGTCAGTGAAAATCTGAGGGGTAGCCCCTGTTTGAAACAGTAGCTCCATGCAGGCAAAAGGACTAAGAGGTATTGGAGGTAGAGAAGACCCACTCCACACCTGCCTTGCACCATTTTCTCCTACCAGGCTCTTCACTGTCCCTTTTTCTGGGCAGGAGCAAATCTCCAATGCCTCATAAGCCTCTTTGCACTGATTTTTTTCTGCTCTTTTAAATCCTGTGAACCGAAACTGGAAAAGTGAAAGGTGAGGAAGGGCATGTATGCTGCCTGGAAGCTGTTATATGAAAGTGTCTTTCTGTGACCCTGCAACTCAGTTAATATTTTCCATATCAGATAAATCTTGACATGGGCTTAATATAATCCTTTCCTGGAAATGTAAAAATGACAGAAAAGTATTTGATGTTGAGGCTTTATCCATTACAGCAACACTGCCCATGACTAGCTCTAGGTTATACAACACTCTTGTGTCTTTTACTTTCTTTTCTATTATACCATGACCTTCCCAAATTCTACATATTTTAAAATATTTGCCGTAATTTAAAATGGATCAAAGCTTGTTTGTGTATAGCAAATGAGGCTAAAACTGAACTACTGTTGCACTTGTGTTTAGGTGTCTCTATTGAAATAAATTGCCGTAACACCTGCTGTATCCATACAGAGCAGCAGGCCCAGTCGCAGGGCTCTGCTCAGTCATGATGCCCTGGCTAGTGAAATAAGGGAACAAGACAGAGAGCTTTTCTAGTTTCCAGGTTTCCATTCTGTGGAAATGGATGAGAAGGAGGGAAGAGGAACAGTGTTTCTTTAGATCTTGAATGAGGAGAACTGGCGATCTGCTCATGATATTCTCCCAGACATGGGAAGTAGGAAGCAGGGCAAATCCCAATGGACTAAATAAATTTCTTAAGTGTTGTCCTGGGTTGTAACTTATGGAGTAGGTACCATTTTTTTTCTGTGTCTGTACAGAGCCTAGCACAAGGTAGTTCCTGTACACAGTGGAGACTTGATGCTAAAACTGAAATGCAAATGTGTAGAACTGTAACAATTAAAGCTTGGAAACAATTAAGAAAGGTATTAATTCCCCTTTGCCAGATGATGAGGTCAATCTGATACGACTTGGACTGCGCCAGTGTAAATCAGCTAAGATCTAAGAAATGAGCCCTGAGCACGGCCCACTGCTCCATCCACCTGCGCAGAATGGCAGATCAGCAGAGGATCATTTATTTTAAATTCAAAAAATAAAATAAAATAAAATAAAATAAAATAAAATAAAATAAAATAAAATAAAATAAAATAAATAGAAATAGAAATA
>JAWLRI010000187.1:832165-847405 GCA_034781795.1 Crypturellus tataupa
AAAGGAAAGGAAAGGAAAGGAAAGGAAAGGAAAGGAAAGGAAAGGAAAGGAAAGGAAAGGAAAGGAAAGGGAAAAGGAAAGGGAAAAGGAAAGGGAAAAGGAAAGGGAAAAGGAAAGGGAAAAGGAAAGGGAAAGGCAACAAGAAAAACAGAAGATATTAAATGAAGCAGATGATTGAAGTCTCACTAAATGAAACAGACTAAAAACAAACAAAAGTGGTTCTTTGTATCACATACAGAAATCCTATGGATTTCCAAGGGCAAAACTTGGAAAAGAAACTGTTTGCAAATTAATAAAATGTCAAAAATACATTCAGTTCAGGAAATGCTTTCTGCTGAATTAGCTGAAAACCAGGAGACAGTGTCCTTACTCTTGCATTCTTACTCTTCCCTGCGGAAAGTGGGTTCTTGATCAGACTAAGTATGACTGCTATCATGTTCACACCAATCCAATGGATGGCTTGAGATATCACTTGTAGATTAATCACCTACATTGCAGATGACTACATTCGATCAGATAAATTCCACACAGAGACTCATCCCAGATTTAAAATAGGTGGTTTGTGGGAGAAAGAGAGGAACCAGCCAATAAAGTGCTGGCTTTAGCATTTCTGTAGGCAGCTTCCCACCACAGTTCTGCTTGTATCTCTTTCCTCCAATCAACTGACATAATCAAAAGACTATTGACCTTTAGATATTATTTTACTTCCTAGTATTTTCTTTTCTCAGAGGTACCTACTTCTCTCTGTTAATTAAAAAAGAGGTTCATCTGATTAGATGTCTTAGTTTAAATACATTAGATTTATTCCATACTTCATTTTTACAACAGGTTAAGATATTGTTCTCTAATAAATGGTTTATTTGTCTGTATCTATCCATTCAGGAACAGAGAGAGTAAGGTGTATGTGAAATATCCTCCTGCCAAAGCAGGACTCTTCTCTGTCTCAGTACTGATTTTAAAGGACTGTTAGAGGAGTTTACAAGAGCATCTCAGCAGCCAAGCGATGGTTTCAACTAGTATTGTCCTTGACTATCTATCTACTTTACTTTTACACAGACACCTAAAATAACAAACACAAAAATCTCCATATTGTCACAACCTTCCTATGACACTTGACCTCTCGTAACACCATTTGGTATGTGCATATCATTACATTCTGTTTAAGGAACTGAAAAATATCTATGGTTTTCTTCTCTTCTTAACTTACTACTCCAGTAAAAGTCTTGGCAAGAGGCAACACTACTGTTATGATCAAAGTAAGGAAACTGTGTTCAGAAGAATCTGCAGAGTTCAGGGCTCTCCCTTGCATCTGTGCTTTCTGTGCTCCCCATGGTACTGCTTCATGGTGATTCCTTGATTCCCTACAGAGAGAATATTCAATGAGGTTGACAGGTTGGGACTACTGCCCTTTTCTCTTTCACCTTTTCCTTTTCTCTCTCAGTCTGATGTCAGATCATATACTGAAACTCAATGTAATAATTTCAGAAAGAGAAATATCAAAAGAAATAAACTGTCTTACTTATCAGTTGCTTAAAATGAAAATGGAACTACATGAGACCTCTGCAATGATGACCAAATGCTGCTAATAGCTTTTATAACCTTGAAACAATTTGAAAAATAGCATCATTAGCACTGCCCCAAAAATATGATTTTTCAGCTCTGTCATCTTGTCTGTTCTTTATGAAATAGTCATAAAGATTTTCAGTAGTAATTAGGAAGAACTATTAGCTATTTTAAAGGTCATGATCGACAGAATTTCTTAAAATGTGCTGGGAAGCTTGTTACATTGGATATTCTAAATAAAGGAACCAATGCCTTGAATCACCCATGACAAAAGGATTAGGACCAACATATTCAGGATAAACTCTAAAAGTAGCACCAGTATGAACTTTATGGCCTTTACGTCTAGTGACAACATGAACATCATTCTGAATGAGAGCTGAAAAAACATTACAAAGAATAATAGGGACTATGGTTCTACAGTTCTCTAATATGCTGATTATCTGTAAGCAGTACTAAACAACATATAGTTAAAAAAAATACATGATACAAGACAGAATAAGGGGGTGCAAGGGACCTCTTGATGACACCCACTATTCTCTGTTTAATAGAAATCATCTCATAATTGATGATCAGCATAAACAGTGAGGGAGGTTCTGAGAGTGTGCTTCCTAGTTCCCTTATGGATTTTGATCTATGTGTTATTAAGATCATGGGAAATTTATTTGATATCTTCTGGATGACCTTCTTGCTTCCATAACAACTTTATCTCAAGAATCTACACTCTAATTTGAAGTGTTCTATTTTTATTTAAAAATGTAGCTATATATATATAAAGTTGTTGTAGTAGCATTTTATATTTGTTTTAACTTAGTCTCAAGTCATCTATTCATTATTTGGTGTTTACTAAGCATCACTATTTGAATAATCTTTCAGAAATACGTGCTAAAAACATGGTCAGTCAAGCCTGGCTAATGTTATACGTCTATTTAAACCTGACCTTCAGCTGTTCTCTTTGATCTAAACACTTCAGGGTTATTCAGATAATGGATTTTTAACACCATATGGGAAGTGCAGACCGTGCATTAGCATCTTTAAATTTCCCCAGAAGAGGAAAAAAGTCTGACTATATATGTTTGAATAGATTCAGCTGTACAAGCACTACTTATTTGTTTGCTCAGGAGGATCTGAATGACAGAGCTAAGTTTAAATTTGGCTAACTGCCAAGTGTAAAAGACATCCAGCTAATTGTGTTGTTGTTGTTTATTTATTTACTTCCTGTAAATTCTGCTCAGGTGGTTAAATATGAATACCCTAAATATGAAGAGTTCATAGTTTCAATTAGCAATAATCATGCCTCAGATTAACCTTATTGGCTACGATACTGCCACTGCACAAAGCTATAAGTTCACTGTAAGATAGCCATACCTCAATTCAGAAGATATCTTTGAATCTGAGAATACCATTTTCCTTCAAGAAATTCACATAATTTCATGCCTTTTTATTTCTTTCTTTAATAAAAATACATCAAAAATGTATGACATGATATAATATCATATTAATGAAAGGTTTCCTTTTTTTTCAGTAACTTACAGCCTCGTAATGGAAAAAAAAAGTCATGCCTCCTTTTCATGCTGTTTAATAGAACCATACCAATGCAAAGGTACAATGTGATATAATGTCATAATAAGGAAAGGTTTTCTTTTATTGAGTTTTCTTTCACTTGTAAAACTAGAACTTGTAAAGGAAGCTACTTCATCTATTCATGTGAGAACTTCTCCTTGCATAGACTTTAGCTCATTTCTCTTTCCGCTGCTGAGCGCAATTCCGTTGCTGCCGCAAATATTTTGCATGTAGCTTTAAGCATTCACATATACTTACACAATAACTTCATATATCTTCATGTGTGAACTTGCTATGTGAATGAATATCTTGTATTGTTAGTCCACTGAAAGAAGAAACTTTAGCAAAATTCCTAAAATGCAAAAGGATATAAGTTGCTGAGTCTGGCTGGTCTGTGGCCAGTGGTTTTCTGCAGGGGTCAGAACTGGGCCTGGTGCTCTCCAACTTGTTCATCAATGACTTAGACGAGGTGATAAAATGCACCCTTAGCAAGTGTGTGAACAATACCAAATTGGAAGGAGTGGTCAACAGTCCTAAGAGCTGTGTTACCATTCAGAGAGAGCTAGACAGGTTGAAGAGCTGGACAGAGAGGAACCTCATGGGGTTCAACAAGGACAATGGCATGATCCTGCACCTGGGGAAGAATAACCCCAGACACCAGTACAGGTTAGGGGCTGACCTGCTGGAAAGCGGCTCCGTGGAGAGGGATTTGGGAGTACTGGTAGACAACAAGTTAACCATGAGTCAGCAACATGCCCTTGTGGCCAAGAAGGCTAATGGGATCGTGGCCTGCATCAGGAGGAGCGTGGCCAGCATGTCGAGCGAGGAGATACTCCTCAGCTCTGGCAAGGCCACAACTGGAGTACTGGGTGCAGTTCTGGGCTCCCCAGTACAAGAAGGACATTGAGCTTCTAGAGAGGGTCCAGTGTAGAGCAACAAAGATGATTAAGGGACTATTTGATGAGGAAAGCCTAAGCGAGCTGGGCCTGTTTAGCCTGGAGAAGAGAGGATTGAGAGGGGATCTTATAAATACATACAAATACCTGAAAGGAGAATGTAAAGAGGATGGGAACGAACTCTTCTTGGTGGTGGCTAGTGATAGGACGAGGAGTAATGGGTACAAATTGAAACACAGGAAGTTCCATCTCCATGTGAGGAAGAACTTTCCTGTGAGAGTGACAGAGCCTGGAACAGGCTGCCCAGAGAGACTGTGGAGTCTCCTTCTCTGGAGATCTTCCAAACCCGCCTGGATGCCACCCTGTGCCTCGTGCAGAGGGGTTGGACTAGATGATCTCTAGAGGCCGCTTCCAGCCTTAAGCATTCTGTGATTCTGTAATTTACTGTTAACTGTTATTGGTAGTTGAGAGAAGCCTGCTTTAACTGTGATTAACCATTGTGGGGTACTCTGTAAAACTAAGTCTTTAATTGTGATTACTGATGAAACTCTTTTTTATTCATGTGGCTTTTGAAAAAGGAACTATTAATGATAATGCATTCTCACACCCTACATTTCACAGGCTATAGGTTTTCACACACTAATTCCTAACATGGATGAGCTAACACTCTTCTCTGAAAAAGAAAAAAATCTTACTTTGAACTTCATTGAGAGAGAGGCCATCCAAACCTTTCACAGAAATTCTAGCACTTAATTGGTCTGTATTGTAGAGGTGGGTGATTTCTGCACTGAACTGACACCATTCTGGCTTTACTATACCAACTTGCTTTCTGCTATCATGACTCTTAATTAAGAGTTCAACTCTAATCACTTCATGATCAGTAAATCTTTTCTTTGATAAACTAAATGGGTAGAGATGTTTAGTCATTTAAAGATTTCCAATATTTTTAGATTTTCCTCCTATCCTGAACTTCTTCAATTTCTTTAAGGCTTTTTCTTTCACCAGTTCACTTGTTCCAGGAATATGTTCCATTCAAAACCTCCTGCTTCTGTACCAGATACTATGCCATGAGCAGAGAAAGGCCTTACCAGAGAATTGAGAGTAATCACGCAAGTGTGACCTACATTCCTGTTTCTAAGATATATGAGTTTATATTTGGATTTCAATGAGAAAAACACTTCAAGGGGCTCTTTGAAAATATTTATTTACACATAGTTATTTTAATCAAATTCACTTATCTGAAAATTTTATTATGATTTTCTTCCAGTAAAGGAATTGTTCTACATTGGACCACTGAGAGATTCCATCCTCATGACTGTCAGATCCTGCATTCCTCATGACTGTCACATTCAATATTAAGATCTGAAGTTGCCTCCACCAGTAGTTGCATTCAAATCACAACCTGGATCACCTGTCTTTCCTATGAATTCCTACACTAAAATTTAACACTCAATCCTCAAGAATGGGATACCAGAGAAAATAGCTCATGCAGTTTAGGTGGGCAAAAGAAATACACATTATTCATGAAACTAAGAATTCCCTATTAGTTTAATTAATGTCTGAACCATCTAATGACATGAGTATTACTCCGATTGTAATGATAGTAAAACTTGCCAGAAAAATTTTCTACATTACATCTCATTCTTTCATTGTCAATAATAATATAGGCTAAACTGTTAAGCACAGTCTTCCTAGTGTTTCCCCTTGCTCTAGTCTTATATTTACCCTTTCACTTTCCCTTTGGATCCTAAACTTAATGAAAGGTTTTTCTCAAGGACTTGGTGGAAGGAAAGGTCAGGGGTAATTGGGTCATGAGTTATCATTGTCACAAGTTCTTACAGTACTCTCTGTAGGAGTGTGACATTGATATTTTCCTCGGCTCTTGAAGCTGCTTGAGGTCATTTTTATATTTTTGTTCAAAAGTCATCTCGCTCTCTCTTTTCCAGATATCTCTAAATCCAGTGTCATCCAGTATATATGTTGCATTCCTTTAATGAGCAGTGAATGTTCATTTATGACCTCTTTATAGACTAAGAGCCTCAACTTGTGGTTGCACTTTCAAGGTTTTATAATATTATGGTTTGAGGGCCTATTGCATTCCCTTCAAGAATTCCATTCAGCAACCTCCGAGATGAATTTTCAAGAAAATCTAAGTAACATTTTACTAGCATAGTAAAAATTTGCTAATTTTACTAGCTAGTGAAAACGAGCTTACAATGCTTTACTAGCACAGTGTAATCATACACTATACATCATTCTTGTCCAAGGATTATTAATAAGTCATTTTACAAAAGCAGCAATCAGAAGACAGAGTTATGTAAAGACACATATATAGAATCACAGAATCATAAAATCATAATGGTTGGAAGAGACCTTTCAGATAATTAAGTCCAACTGTAAGACCATGACCTTCACCTTCACCACTTCACTGGACAGTCTGTTCCAATGCTTGATCACTCTTTTCATGTAGAATTTTTTCCTAATATCTACCCAGAACCCTGAACCTCTCCTGGTGCTACTTGAGACCATTTCCTCTTGTCCTGTTTTAAGTAGTTACTCTGGAGAAGAGATTAAACTCGCACTTTAGTTCTTTATGCTGAAAAGTGAGGATGAGTCCTTTTTTTTTTTTTTTTAAATAGTTTAATGATTCTTGTGGTTATACATTCAAATTAGAAAACAATCAACCTAATAAACAACAACGACAAAATATGCTTTAAGTGAATTAACCTAGTAGTTAGCAAGCAAAAGACCCTCTTCAGGTGCACATATATACTCTGTCATTTGCAGTTAGACACAACCTTGCTATGATGACTTTTGAATTCAATTCAATCTGAATTTGTATTGATATGAAAATCTTGTAGCTTTGTATGCATTATCAAACAAGTTTTCAATTGTTTTTATTTATTTGAACAGTGCTCTTACTAAATATAGCTGCATAATTTTTGGATCAGAGCTGTTTTGATTCTGGCTGGCTTTGAGTATGGGGAGGATTTGGGGAGAACCAGTGCATAACTGCTTGCAGAAGATAATGAAGAGCATTTAGATGAACACAAGTGTGTTTGGAGAAGTGATTTTCACAGGGGAACGTATGTTCTGAGGAATATGTATGATTTCTAACTGATCTATAAAATTAGATGAGAAAAGCATATATTTTTGTAATAGTCTTATTTTCTTTTTGTGGGATCCAAAACTTCCTTCTTAAGGGAAGGATTGTAAATATAGTTTTTGCTTTGCTGTATTTGGGGGTTTCTGAGAGAAAGAAAGATTCGGAAATTAGCAAAAGTTTGAAAAACATTGATCTTCAGTAAATAACTATATCTGAAGTAAACATCAAGCTGAAATCTACCATTTTACTCATTTACATCTGCACATCTCCAAGAAGCATTTTTAGGGAACTTGTTCAAAGAAATTATAAGGGACGTTAGCTTATATATAGGTATGTATGTACATCATAGACAGCAACAGCTGATCGGAAGAGTTTTCACTAGTATATTTTTACCTTAGTTTCTGCCTGCCAATTGGGGATGATATCTCTTTTTTGCTGCCCCTTGCTTGCTAAGTCGATACAGCCCGCAAGTTTCCCAGATAAAGTCGTTAACCACTACATTATTATGAACATACTCACCTTTTTAAGAAACAAATTAATAAATTAGTTTTAATAGATTTATTTCTGACCCCAGTGAGGCTTTCCCTTTTACTTATGCAACTACTCCTTACTAGCACATATATTTTGAATTAAGTTCTCAGAGCACTTCAGTGTTAACATTTTTTTGAATATATGAAAATCCATTCAGAAAATTCACAACCTTAACACTAATTCCATTTTGAAAATTTCATCATCTAAAAGTCCAATTAAAATTATTTTGTTTTCACTATTGCTCTCTCCTCTAGAAGCAGTTATTGAAAGTGTTACTTCTGAGCACTTTTCTACAAAGTGATTCTGCTATGAAAAATTAAGCATAGGCAAATGCATTGAGGAAGACAAAGTGCCGGAGCAATTCTGGATTTCAGAACAATTTCCTATGTGTATTGAGACTGGGTTATCTTTTGATTAATATTTTCAGACAGCTGAAGGAGGAGGACATCCAACCTCTCCAGCTACTGGAGAAGTAAATCTGGATGAACTCACCAAGGAGTTCAGTAATATAGAGCATTTGGTGTACATTTGCAAAATTTTGATGGTGACTAGAAAATGATTTGTTAATCTTGACAGGTTTAACTGACAACAGTTATTTAAGCTAATGAGAACTTTTGAAAATTTTCCAGAAGGTAGATGAATATGTTAATACATACTAAAAAAAAAAAAAAAAGAGAGAGAGAGAGAAGACAAAAGCTAATATTAACATTGGAAGAAAACTGAAGCAAAATATAAGATTGGAGAAGTGAAAAACAAAGGTTCAATACCAACTTTCCAGCAATAGTTTCTTCCATTAATGACTGCAGGAGATGGGTAGCCTTCCATGTTCACCCTGTAGAGCAACACAACTGAAAATGAGCTACAGGCCACCATATGGTACTGGAAAATCATCTGAGTTTCTGTGAATAGGATCTTGACTCTGAAAGGGTGAAATCTCTGTGTCTCTCACATGCGGGGGCCTAAGTTTAGCTGACTGGTATATGTGTTCAACAGATTGACTCAGTGCTAAAGAAAAAATGCAGAAAAGGGTCCTCCCACCAGAACATGAGTAACTAATGTCCTAGAAATACTATAGAAGATAAGTCATATGCTACAGTGACAGTTTTTATTTTGCTCTTTGAGAAATATTTTAACATGTGAACAAGGAATTTCTGACAATATCTCCTTCACAATAGACATCTCCTTAATATTATTCAGTGAAAGATCTAAAATGTATTCTGGGTCCTGATCCTGTGCGAGAATTCCTTGTGAAAGGGGAAATTAGAGAAAAACTAGGACCTAAATGAAGTTATGACATTACAGAGGCTTGCACTTCCAGAATGATTGGTATGTATGGAATCTACTTCTCTACGACTCCCTTGGCAACACAATCTGCCCTCCCAGCACACACTAATAAGAGTAAATGAAGACTGGAGCAGAATAGAGGTGCCATGGCCAAACTTTGCTGGATTTCCTGCAGAGGTGGTAATCTGATGGTGCCATGCAGCTGATGAGTGAATGGAGGGTGGAGCAGAGTGAAGACACCATTCTGTTGTACTCCCTGCAGAGGTGGCAACCTGGTCATACCACGCAGCATAAAGCACATGGTATAATAAGATGTCTGGTGCTGGGCCAGAAATGGTGGCAGATGGCAGATAACTTCCAATGGACTTTTCTCAAACTTCTCCTCATCCTAATCTCATTATAATACAAATACACAGCTCCATCCCCAAAGTTACCCGCTTCTAAGGAACAACCACTCATGGAGCATACTCTCTAGATTTTCAATTAACTTGAGAGACTTTTTAAATCAGTCAGTAAGGAAAGTAAGCATGACTAGAATCACTCAAGCTACACCTATATGTAAAATAAATATATAAAAGGTAAACTCAGGAGGGAGGGAAAAAGAAAAAAAAAAGGAAAGAGAAAAAGAAGGAAGAAGGAAGAGTGAAGGGGAAGAGGAGAGAGGGAGGACTCCATCATAACTTCTGGATCACTTCTCAGGATGAACTCCTATCCTCCCCTTCGCTCAGAACACCACTTGAGGAGACTCCTCAAGGTTGAGAGTCCTCTCCCATCTTTTAGGGTGAGTGATCATTGCGTGTTTGTACACGAGGCACTAGCTAAGAAACGCACACTGTACTGGAGAATTTTCTGTACTGGTATTCGAAACTCATTCTCTAAATGTTGCATTTGAATAAATTGTCCTATTTATGAACTCGACTTCTGGTTTTGAGGGCGATCGAGCCTACAGTTTACAGACTGCTTGTGAATCCAGTACTGCTAGTCTGGCCTGTAGTTGATCATACAATTTGTGAATTTGATTTGCTGTTTTGAAGGCAATCAGACTGACAGTCGACAGACTCTTTGTGAATTAGGCACTGCCAGAGTCAGGCCTATAGTTATCACAGTATTTGATATCTCTATTAAGAGATGAGTCCAACCACCATCAGTCCCTCTAACGTTTGAGGATCAGCTGGAAAGGAAGGGGATTCATCTCTTAACAAATTTGCCCCTGCAACAAACCACAACAGACTCTTACTCAGAGAGTCTAGCTATCTCAAAATTACTGCTGTATGGACATCAGCATCAGATATTTCACAGCCACCAACCTAAGAAATACATATATATATATATATATATATATATAAATTCTGTGGTTCAGCCACGTGTTCCAGAAAAATACCTCTCCACAATGAAATAGAAGAGTTGAGACTTAGTAAAATACCACTTTCCACCCGAAAAGCCCAACCCCTTTTACTGAAAAAAAAACGAGAAAATTAAATATTTCTCTAATTTTATAAATAATTTCATCTTTTTCTGCAACACATTCTATTTCTCAGAATCACCAACATGTTTTACTACTATTCATTTAAGAATTTTTAAAGACTTAAAAATTTTTACTAGCAAATAACAGAAATAATTTAAAACACAGTCCCTTCTGAGCATGTTCATCAATATTTATTCCTTAATTTGTATCCGAACAAAATTTCTATCCTAATTGTAACCAAGCAAATAATGAGCTTTTATTATACTAGTATCTCATCACAGCGAACTTCTCTTGAAGAACTGTACTTTTTTTTCATAAGCTTGCTAATATTTGTTTCATACTTCGTCTGGTCTACACTGAGCTCATATACATAGCTACTTGCTAAATATTTTGATTACAGAGTCTCATGTTTAAAATAAAGTAATCTCTTCTAACAGCTTCTGGCCATGGTGTCCTAGCAACATAATTCTCCCTTACTTCCCTTGATGTTGAATGCAGAATAATTTATGGATACTTCAGCATTTTTGTTTGATTGTTTGTTTTATTTCAAGAAGTCTGACTTTTTCTCAGGAATGACTTATTTTCTTAAAAAGCTACAAGTCAAGATATGATCATAAATGGGAAATTTGAACTATCCTTTGGTGGGCAAAAGAGCACCTTAACACTCTTGTAGTCTAATATGAATTCACTGGGGCCATACACATATACATATCCTCTGTGCATGAGGCTGGCAGGATCAAATAACAAAGGTGGAAAAGAAATTTCCTTTTAAGAAGTGTACTAAAAGTATGTAGTTAGTAGAGTAGCTACTTTCTCAATCTGAGAAATTACCATCTCATTTGAAACACAGAAAGTACCTTCATTTTATTTGTTAAACATTTTTTTTCTTGTAAATTATTCTAAAATTCTACTCTAAGTAATATTTTTATTCTTTAAGGCAAAGTATTAAATGCAAAGACCACAAAATATTTTCTTTCTCTTTGTGGCCTTCACATAACCTTGTGATTTGCACTACACTGAATAATGTCCAGCTCATTACATTGCCATACTCCTTCCAGGCATTCCAGCCATTGGATCATCTAAAACATTAATTTTGTCATTCTATTCCTTTCATCAGCTCAGGTATCCAACAGACTTGAATTGTATTTATTTGGTCATCCTGACGATGTGAAACGTTGGAATAATCATGCTATTAAATCTCTGTACAGAAGGCCTGTTTAATAGGTGGCATCTTACCTTCTCAGCCCAAAGACCAAAAATCAATGTCTTTCTTTGATGCTTTGGTGCTTGAATGCACAGGGAAATGCTGAATGAACAGGACTGCCATTTCCAAGTCCTGAGACAACAATGTTTTTTCCTTCATATTCCATCCACTTTTAAGAGGATTGTACTTCTTTTCTTTTGATGATCTAATCACAACAAATGTAATTGTTGAAACAGAAATGACTATTGTTTTATCAAGTCATGGATACATTTTCCTGCTATTTTTAATGTAGTGACTTAAGATTTATTACATCCACTTAAAATGTCTCATAGATGACATAAAGAAGATTCTGTAATGTCTTTGTCTGATGTCTGTGTCCATATCCAAACTGTAACTAGTTTGCCATATGAACAAGAATGTTATCACACTTATAATGAAATTTTATATTGGACAATGCAACATCTTCATCGGTTCCAGCTGCATCATCAGTTCATCAGTTCATCAGCTACATGAATGCCCAAGAATTTCTTCAGTATTCTGAGATTTAGGAGAATACACAGGAATTTTGATTGTATTAGTATTCTAGCATTGTAATTTAAATGTATTCAAAATTTCTTCTTTCAAATACAAATCAAAATTGTTCTTATGTTAGAAACTTTTCTATCTTGGCCAAAAATCTCTTCAAAGAAACCCATCAAGTGTTAAGACTGAGGCTACTTAAAGACATTAATAAGACATTAATTACTTGAAATTTTAACTTCGGTCTTGACTGTTGGTAAATTATGATCAGTTCCGTGTCAGCCTTATTAAAAAAAAAACTTTTCTGTCATGCCTCAAATGATGAGATGGTCAATCTAACTGTAAATCCAATGACCCATCTCTCAGAAATAGTCTATTATCTTGTTGGCTTATGCTTGAACAAAGTATTTGTAACTGCAGAGTCACAAGAGTCACCATCTCCTGCTGTTTGTCCTGTCTTACTAATGTATCTTAGAACAATTAAGCATTCTGGATACAAGCTTCAGCTATTTTTTGAAAATAAGATGTCTTTCAAAGCATAGTCATTGATTCTTCCTTGATGTTATCAAGTTTCTCAACTTCATCCTTACAGCTACCATTTGGAAAATAGTTGTTTCATGGAGACTGAAAAACAATCTGAGTATCCTAAAACTATTCTAATTCATATGTTGAATCCTGTAAGGCACTTTTTTATCATTATTATTATTTTTATTTGTGTGTGTGTGTGTGTGATATGAATATACTGCAGTAGCTGAATGCCCCACTTGTCTGCCCTGTTTTAAGTCACTTGTAATCCAGCCAGTGCTCCACGAATGGGACATTTAAAATAAACGTGTTGCTCCTCTGGCCTGGTACCTTAATGCGCAACAGAGCTTTGCCTGAGCTGAGCCTCATGGCAAGACCTGATCCTCACACCACAGCACCAGAGATGAGGGGCAGAGTGTTTATCAGAAGGGACAGGTTTTAGCAACAGATTTGTTTTTATTTGTCTTGGGTGTTGATCCAGTTATATCCTGCACCTACCAGCCCTTTCATGAGGTATCAGAAAGAAGATTAATTGATTAAAAGTTGTTTAAAGTGCTCAGTTTCTTCAGTGAAGTAGTGATCTGCATTTTAAAAGTTCCTGAATTTAGGCATACTAATCTTACTGGCACTCAAAACTATCTGTTAAAATGAGCATATCTCAGCCAGTAAAGATTTTTTCTGCCATAACTTTCATAGTGTTACCAAACTATATTCTATGATCATAAATGCAATTATTCTTTAGTAACAGGTTCCTATTTCTGTTATTTACAGACACAACTTCTCTTTTCAGTGGTAGCCTCTGAATAATGAAAAACAATACTCGCAAAAGAATTTTAGCCTACATAGCAGGGCCAAATTTAGGTTTGTTTCCATTTCAATTATAGTGATTTGTATTATTCCAGATTTAAATGATTGCAAAAAAAGTACCCATGGGAAAAATAAATAGAATTTTTTTCCTAATTGTTGAATTAAATTTCAAATTAAGTTTATAAGGTCTTCTAAATGAATAATCTGTTCTCCTTCCTTGAAAGTCTGAAGACATTTACAGTTTAATGACATAATAAAAGTCTTGATAAAATACATCTGTCTGTTAAATGTATTATCTTTTGTTATCATAAAATTTAATAGGACAAAGGAAAATGTTTCAGACATATTAAATCTATAGGAAATTATTGTTTTTTTTTCTTAATATTGATGACTAGTGATGCAACCTGTGATTTAATGCGAGCTGAGCAATCAGTGTAGTTAATGATGTTCTGACTGAACCAAAGCTGCTTGTTATATGAATGTTCTCAAAACAATGATTCCTACCATAGTCTGTATCCTTGGAAACAAATAGCTTATGAAACAAAGCAACGGAATGATCAGAAACCACAGTATGTTATATACACGCCCCAATAGCCCTTATAAAGAGTTAAATCCTGGTCACTGAAACCATTTCAGATTTTTCTATCCAATTTGATAAGACTGTATTATATTTCAGGAGGATATTGTGAGGCAGAGATTGCTCGCTTCTCCAGAATAACTACCAAAAATAGGACAAGAGGAAATGACCTCTGGTTGCACCAGGGGAGGTTCAGGTTAGATATCAGGAAAATGTTCTACATGGAAAGATTGATCAAGCATTGGAACAGCCTACCCAAAGAAGTGGTGGATTCACCATCACTGGCAGTATTTGAGAAATGCATAGATGAGGTACTTAGGGGCATGGTTTAATAGGCATGGTACTGATGCATTTATGGTTGGCCTCAATGATCTTGCAAGTCTTTCCAACCATAATGATTCTATGATTCTATATTCTTCCCTGTTAAGATTAAATCAAGGATTGCAGAAATGTCAGTTTGGCACATTCCTCATCACCCATCATCATGGCTAGGCTTCACGAACGAAGATATGGGGAGGACTTTACCCACGTTTGCTGCAAGCACGCTGGTGGCCAAAAAGACCTATGCAGGAAAGGCAAGTCCAATTGCAAAAGGCACAGTGGAAGGTCTCCTTAGGCAGTATTGGTGCGGCATGTTTTTTTCTGCTTTGTCTTTTCTCTTCGAGACTGATTCTGCGTGTGTTCTCAAAGGAAGAAGCAGTGTTATGAATGGTGCATCTCCATGTCTCCCGATTGGAGCCCAGAGTGGATGGTAGTCAATAGGGCCAAGGCTGAGGTGTTGTTTCAGGGAGTCCTCGTATCTCCTCTTTGGGGCTCGTCTCTTGCGGCAGCCCTTGATGAGTTCACCAGTAGATAGAGCACAATCTTAGGGAGGCGATGATCTTCCATCCTGCAGACGTGCCCAGCACAGCTGTGGTCTCAGCAGCCTGGCCTCAATATTGCTGACCCCTGCCTGTTCAAGGACAGCCACATTAGTCACATAATCAGTCCAGTGGATCTTTAGGATTATACGGAGGCAGTGCTGATGGAAGCGTTCGAGGTGTCGCAGGTGGTGGCGGTAGATGAGCCTGATTCAGACCCATATAGGAGAGCAGATAGTACAATAGCTCTATAGATACTAATCGTGGTACTTCTCTTCAGGTGTTTATTGCACCAGACTCTTTTATGAAGTTTTCTGAAAGCTCTGTATGCCTTTGCTAACCT
>JAWLRI010000187.1:847505-898353 GCA_034781795.1 Crypturellus tataupa
CAGGGGGGTTGGACTAGATGACCTCTAGAGGTCCCTTCCAACCTTAGGCATTCTATGATTCTATGATTCTATGACTTTAACCTTTCTGTTTAAGAAAAAGTGCACTAGCCTACTTTTACTTCTTTATCATAATTTTGAAGTTCCTTCAGCAGATAGCAGCAGTCTATCTTTTTCCATTTTCATATGTTTGATAATCGATATGTGGGATACATCTACTCCTCCTCTAAAATACTTGTTCAGTCTACACTGTCAGGGGAAGAAAGCATTGACATAAACAATTAAACATCTAAGACCTATGAAATTAAAGCAACTACATACCCATTGACTATTACAGATCTTTTATTAAGAAGTGTATTAAGGCATGTTGCAAACTGTACTGAAAAAAATGTTTTATCTTCAAGCTTCCATTCTTAGTTACCTAGATAGGCCAAAACAAGCAAATAGATATATAGACTCCAAAATGCACAGCTAAATGCAAGCTTTCTGCTCTTTCTCTGTTCCCGGCAGCCAGTATCATCCCCTCTGCAATGCTTTTGCACTGAATTAAGAAGTTGCTCCTTCAGAGGGAACCAAGACCCTACCCAGTTTAGTGGTTATTTGAGCTTCTTGTAGCCTACAGTGGTCCTAGAGAAAAGCTTCCAGCTACACAAAAAGCTTGTCTTTTTAACTTTTCAGATGTATTTTAGTCTTGTCTAAGTACAATGTTACTTGCCAACTGGGAGTCTATAGAAACAGGCAAATTGATATTTGAATGTACTACTTATGGCTGTCCATCAGCCAGTAAACAATTTTGCAAACCTAATCCAAGTAAGAGACACAAGAAAATAAAACTAACATTTCATTATTATCATAATCACTATGCATTACATTTATTAATGAGACAGGAGAAGAATGAAGGTCCTGTTCATAGTGTCAGACAAAGCTAACAAAGTCAGTTTTTACTGCTACACCGTGTAAACATTGCACTGCTGTGAAAGTAACAAAAATAGTCAAGTTTGAATGCCTTTCCACCTTTATTTGAGCAGAGAGTTTCAAAATATGCATATATATATATATCACAAATTGAAATAGCTTTTTTGTTTGTTTTATTTTATTTTACTGAGATTTGTGGTGTGTATCAGGCAGGAAATGGCTGTGGGTCATAGTGCTATAACCTGAAAAATAAAAAGTAAATCACAAAGAAATGGTCATACATTTTGAAAAATACTTCTCATTATGCTGTTTTACCTCTGAGCTGTTATTTACAATATTTTCCTACACCTTGACAAAGCCACAGAAATCTGTAAAGTAATAAGAATTCATGATGGAGGAAATAAAGCCAAGTGAATGTAGCCATCATTATGAAGAACTGCAAAGAACATCAGCCTCTCCTCTCTCTTCAATGCCTCTCTGGAATGGAAAAATCTGTCTCTAATTTTCCATTTACCTTGAGGGGTAAATTAGAAAATATTCCCAAGTGGAATTGTAAATCTTTGACCACACACTTTAAGACAGTTAAGATTTTGGGTTTCTTTTACTTCAAAGTTTCTTTCAAGTTACTCAAGTTTATAGTGCAGAGAATTGATTTTGTCACATTCTAGTGTGTGCCAACTAAGGGCTAATCTGAGATATTTACAGATTGTGAAATATGAATTAGTAAAGTAAAAAAAAAATAAAAAATGTGTTCCTAAGTGAATCAAATGCTCAGTTTCACAAAATTGTTTTGTAGGTTATAACTTGTTAGTACTGCCAAAAGCCACTTCATTTCTCTAAGGCATCACACACACTCTTTCCAACAGAAAATTTTAAGATTTGCTTGCACATAAGGAAGGGTCACTATGCAATTTCCTTTTACTATAATTTGAAATCACATGAATATAATTCCTCATAATACTCCTCATAATAAGTCTAAAGAAAAGGGAGAGCTGGAAAAGACAAAAGAAAAAGTAATTTCTGCAGAGTAGACTTCCATGTTTTCTCCTAAAAATGCTCTAAGTACAATCAGGACAGTTTGAGACATTTGATTTTTAATAAGAGAAACAAAGCTATACAAATAGATATGATCAGGGTTATTTCAGGTTAAAATAACTCTTTTACTTACACTTTTAAAAGTGGAATGTTCCTAAACCTAAAGGCTTAGGTATAAGTTTGTGTTTTGGAATTATATCTCCTGCACATTAGACTGTCATTTCTCCTGAAGCATAGGAAGTCTGTGGTCATTCTGAAACTCAGGTTATTACTAAGCTCAGAATTTAATAGAATTTAGTGGAAGTAATTCATAAACTTTAGTTTACATTCATGAGTTGACAAGTAAGCCTGTTTTCTATTCTTGACCATCTTTCCTAACAGATCTACATATCTACATACTGCTCAACAAAGAGCAATCTAAATCATTTCCAACTAACTGCTTAATAGCTAGGTGTTTAGTCTGGGAGAGGATGGTGTAACTCAGTCTAATGAGTATGACATTTTAGTGACTGCAATAATCAGACCTGCCCTGACTAAGGGGGCTTCTCTGCTTTTGCTGTTTATTAGCTAAGCAATACATTTTCATCAGATTAAAATGGTGGCAGAAGGTACAAGCCAATAAGTATGGCAAAGTATCAGATAGGAGACAAGATTTTTAGCATTTTTCTGTTTGCTGAAGGATGTGATCTGTGTCTAGTCCATGGGGCTACTGGGCTCTGTGGTATTCCCTCCTATCCTGTTCCCTCAGGCAGGTAAAGGCGGAATACCCTGTAGCTCTACTTCTGCATTTGTGTGAATTTCCTCCTAAAATAACTCAGGCATCTGGGAGGTTTTCTGTACATCTAGGTCCCCATATGAAGGAATTCACCAAAGAACTGACAAAGAAAGCACATCACTGACAACTCTAATATTATAATTACAAATACTGGATAATCACTTTCGAGCTTGCTCACTTGAGAATCCTCTAAATCCAAACATATTTTACAAAGATTTCATTGGAAATTATGCAAGCTTTAGAAATTTTCCTTTGTAATAGTGCTGGAGGCATGTGAAATAATTGAATTCTCAAATACATTTACCTACAATTGCATAAAATAGGAGATGAAGTGGGCTTATGACTGTAAGTGTAATTGTATTCCTGTTCTGCTGTGAGGCAGAAAAGTACAAGCTCTTCTGTAGGAGCTTCACATCACTGATTTTTACGTACAGTATTCTAACTATTTGAGTTGCTTTCTCTGTTATATTTGGTGCAAATAATACTTGTTCTTATTGCTCAATACTCTCTCTGCTCATTCACTTACATATAATTTCAAGTTATTTTGAATGTGTTTGTATCTCTCCAGATCTTCTTTACAATATTGAATCTTTCCAGTAGACTCCTAAAATCTAGTAAAACTGCTTCAAAGCTGCACTATATGCAACTATCCTAAACTCTTAAGTGAGGACTGAGAAAGATGACAATAATAATGACAAAGATCTTCACAGTAATATGACACTATTATTTTCTTGATTCAAGAGCATAGAGCCTCTTATGTTCTGCTTTACATCTTTTTATGTGGTACAATGGCACAAAAATTATTGAAATCAAGGATAGTCAAGCATTCAGGAAATGGATGTCATCTCATACTACAGAGTGAAGAATGACTGATCTTGGCACAGGATTTCAGGAGTTCCCAAGTTCTTTCAGATCTGTTTTGGACTCTTTTATTGTATGAAATAGATTATATAAATTTTAAACCTTAGCTTCCTTCCTGTGACCTTATCTAGTTTTATTACTTTCTTTCTGGGGAGGGGAGGAGCACTACCTGCAGTCCTGAGGATGCATTTGTCCCATCTCACCTCTATCATCACAGCAACATCCACTTGTTTTGTTCTCTTATATTTTTCTTTTTTTCTCCTTTTTTCCTCCTTTTTTCATCTTTTTTTTTTCTCTTTTTCTTTTCCATTCTGCATGTTTTTTTTGTGTGTGTGTGTGGGTCTGAGCTTCTAACTGATATTTTTGTACCAGATTTCTTCTGTCATGCTTAGGGAGAAGGAGCTCACTTCATCCTGCTCACTAACACCTTGTACAAAACACCACAAGCAGGAGAATGGAGAAGGACTATAGCCTGCAGCTGCAGGATGAGCAGCTGCTTCATTCTTCAAGAAGTTTTGCAAAATCCTTCTCTGAAGAGAGAAATGCTATCTCTACTCACACAACGCAACACTTCTGGTGACTGCAATATGTACAAGCCATACATCACTCAGTGGCCATTCATCCTTCAAAAGACCTTCCCTCTGCAGCATAATGTTTTCAGCCAGGGTAAAAATCAGTTACTCCAATGAAAATATGGACCAAATCCACAGATTACATATGGGATATTCAGGTATTGTGTGACACACACATAATTTTACACACATAGAACAAAATATTCCAACAACTTTCCCTTTTAACACATTTCCTTTAGTAGTAGGCAGAGCACAGAGGGATCAGATATGGAAGTCAGATGATTCCCCGACAGAGGAATGACCGAATGTCTGGTATTTCAGAAAGAAAACTTTTTTTTCCTTGGATTTGGAGAAGCTTCATAGCATTGGATATGTCTTAAAACTGTGTATATTTGTTGCTCTAAGAAGCTTGTTTTAATTTAAAAAGATGCACCGGATAAATGCTACTTCACTAGTATTCACTAAAAGTCTTAAAAATCAACAGCTATGCAGTACAGTTAGATCAATGCAGAACAATTTTAGGCTCTTTGACATTTCCACAAAGCTAGTGGTGGATATCCATTTTCAGACAATGAGAATGATTACATGATATCTTGGCAGACCAAGATGACAGCATGCAGCTGGTAAACTGTTTCTAGCTGTCATAAGTGTTTGAAGAGAAAAAAAAAAAAAAAAAAGCTTGCTTTAATGAGGCCTACAGCAGTAGCAAACTGAAGTTATACACATTTGCTTCTATTTTGAAATTTTCAATGAAAATTTTTCTTACTTTACATTCCTCTTTTAAACACATCTTGCTGACTGCCCTTATAATTTCATCTGCTTCTTTGTGCTGTCTTTTTGTAAGGTTTGTTGGGGAAGATTTAATGGCTATTTTTTATTTGTTTGTTTTGAGGGTATTCTTTTTATCTTTATGCCATGTATCCTTTGATTTTTTCCTTGAAGAAAGAAACGTGTTTCCTCCAAATACAGCCATTAGGTTGAATGCAAAAGTGTTAACTGGGGCATTTATTTACTCTGCCAAATTAAATTCCACAGTGATTCTACACAGAACTTCAGCAAATCCAGTATTTTTTCTTCTGAAAGCCTGTGCAGGTGGCGTCAGTACTGGATATTCTGTTTACAAATCATTAATGAAGTGATTGTGGCTTTTTTTTCATTTGCTCACACTTTTGAACCGCTCAGAGCAACACATTCCTAAATAGGGAACACAAGACTAGAGGAAAGCGCACAATAGCCTTATTATGGGGGCCACACAAACACTGGTAGTGCTGAGGGTTTATATTAACCCAATCAATTAAAGATGTGCGGAAAGAGTTCAGCTAGTAGGGGACTGGGAAAAAACGGTACACAGCAATGAGTTGCTAGGCATGCTAATCTGGACTCCGAAATTTTCTCTTAGTGCTTTCTTCCTGCACAATAAAAGGTTCCTTTCAAAGATGAGAGCCCTTAGCAGTACAGCCATTGGAAGTCACTGAATTCTCTCAATGAAATAAATGCCTTGCTTTAATTTCTATAAAGCTTATGTACATTTTCTTCAGTACTATTAGAATTCTGAAGCAAAAAAAAAATGCATATATTAGGTTATACTGTATCTCTATTGTGCACTAAATATCAACTCATGCTTCTGATATGGAGTTTAAAAGCCTAAATAAAGTACAGAGCTCCTGCTGGGCAAACAAGCTGAACTGGCCCAAAGAAGTAACCTTTTTGTTAAGAATGCTTATTTGAATAAACAGCATTGTAGACCCGTTGAATGCAGATGGCTTAAGTTTTCGGGTTGTTCAGGAAGAAAAAATAAGGCTTGGTAATTTTACTCTTTTACAAATTAAATATTATTTTATAAAGAAAGAAATTGAATGTTTCAAAGATTTTACAGTAGAAATAAAAAGCTAGTAGCTAGCTTTACAGTTCATATTTATGGCTGAATCAAGGTGAAACCGATGTTTTGGTTTATTCTGTAATTCTCTTGTTCTTTATCTGTCTATGCAAACACACATTCATACATGGAAAGACAGGGTTCAAAAAGCTACATAGAAAGTCTTCAAGGCATAAATGAAAACAAATATATGCCTAGGTTCTCCATTATTTTTGTGCTCCATATTCAGTTGTGATACTTTTTGAACTGACCACAGTATTATGAGATTAGCAATTGGGTATGGAATACTTAGCACAATGCATAGTCTTTTCAGAAGCTTTACTTACACTTCTATTGTATTCCTTATGGTTTACTAAATAGACATTTTTCTTTGGGTTAGCAGAATATTGATCATGTTTGTGTCCTTCATCTTTGCCACTGAGCAGATGAGGGAAACTCCGCCAATGATGCAAAGAGATCACGGGACTATCAGAGATGCAATGTAACAACTCAGAGATATAAATATTAATTTGGGATGGTATAATTCAATAACCTGCCATTGTGCAAATGAAATCAAGAGCTGATTTTACTCCGCTGTACAATAGATATCCCATTCTCTGTGTCTTCTAAAGGAGGTGAATAAGCTATTAATGATTGTGCTGAGCACCAACCAGCTAGTTACACAGGCCCTTTTTCCCTCATACTATAAAAACAATATTGGTTTTAATTCTTACTGGTGAATATTTATTTTTCCTGAAGAGATATTTCTTTGATCTGAGATATTCTGAGTAGAAACTTGTGGCCAAAAGTTTTCAACAGCGAAATGACTGAAACATAAGTATGAAAGGTCTGGCAAGGGTAGAGGACACAAATAAAACCTTCTGACAAAAACAAACAAACAAAAAAAACTTGATATATGTCTGCTGATCACACACAGTGTGCTAAATAATAAAAATAAAAGATGAGGAATTGTGAAAAGGTGAGGAGAAGAGAGAAAAAATTGCCAAGAGACTGTCAAGTAATATGATTACATTTGTATCAAAAATGTATTACTTCTAATCAATATCTCCTGTAAGACCAGACATCTGCACAGGAAAGAAAAAAGAAAGAAGGTTGGGAAAGAAGTACAGGACCTCTGCACCAAAACTCCCAAGACAGAACTATCTTCCAGCCACTGTGTTACTCTTTGGTTGCATAAAGGTGAGATAGATACATTTCTACCATGCTGTAAACAGCAATAGTCCTTATTTTTATGATAATTCCATATCACTTTCTATAGTTGTCTAGACCTATTAAAGTATATATGAACTAATTTATTTCTCTCATATTTCTCTGAAAAAAAGGCATGAGCACTGATGGCAGTTGAAGGACTGGACATACGAAGAAGAGAGAAGCAAAATTACCTCCCTAGCTACGTGGGATGGTCTGTAAACAAGGAAAAAAAAAAAACCTCTAGGGCTAGAATAAAAACATCTGATAAAAAAAAAAAAAAAAAAAAAAAAAAAAAGGAAGTGTCTGGTTTCCTTCTCAGATGTTTTTTCATGGTGGACAAGCCTTTGCTACAAAGCTTTAAACTGGGCAAAATTTACCTGTTGGCAGGTTCTATCACAGACTGAAAATTCCAACTGGTTAAACTAGTGCACATTGAAAAGGTGTTTGATGAAGAAAGAATGAAATGCAGCATCTTGTGTAATATTAACGTTAGACTTAGAAAACATTAGAGAACTCTCTTTTTGAGAGCCTACAGTCATTTTTAGATAAGCATTAAATGCACAGACATAACACTTTTGTCTCATCAGTAACATTCTGGTGTTATGGGTGTTGTGGAAAAATAACATATTAAAACTTTTAAATTTTGAATCGGAAAAAATATCCAAAAGTACTGTTTTATTGAATTAATTACATTGATTTTTTTTTAAATAACTATTAACTGTGTTGCAGCTTAGAAGCATGGATTTGTTTCCAGCACAACAGAATCATTACTTCCAGGACACTTCAAAAATAACTTTCTTTTCTCTGCTTGCTTTCTATTGTCTTCAAGATGTGAGGCAGGATGTTCACTGAACCATGCCTTAGGAAGAAAAGACAAAAAAAATACCATTATGGAGAAAAAGGAAAAGCTTAGGAATGTGATAGTGACATGGAAAGTGTCAATTTATGTGGATACATGAATTTATCTGGAATCTAGGCAAAAAGTTTAATTAGTAATTAAATTATATCAAAACATTCTGATGCATGATTAAATCAGCTGATTAGGTAGATAACATGGACATGGATATTTTCTCCTAGCAATCAAGTCAAGTCATGTGTCATCATGAAGAGGAAATTCAAGGAGGCACTTGAGGAAATTCAAGGAGGCAGGATTCAACCAATGAGCAAGCTAAAAAAAAAAAAAACAGAGGTATGAAGTCGAATGAAAAATGCTTCATGAGGTACTGGTGACCATACCAGGCTCCCAGTCAACCTGGCAGAAGCCCCACTGGTTGACATATGTACTGCTGGGTTTCACTAAGTTCTCAGACCAGACCTCTGAGAAGCAACAGACTCTAGTGTTAGACATTCTGATGTACCTCCCTGCCAGAACAGGCGTTTTCCATCCATAGCTTACATGATTTATCTTTAATAATTACTGCATCGTTTAGCCTTGAGATTTTTCAACTAAATACTGTATGGCCTTTAATACAACTTGTTCTGGGTGACTTGTATGGCCTAATATGAAATTAAGGATTTCGCTTTCCACTATCCCTTTTTTATTTCTGCAAACTCGATCAATTGTTAGCAAGGATCTCATAACTAACTGTGTTTCTAACAAAGATTACACTGATATTTCTGTCCAGCTATGTGTCATGCAGGACTGCTCAGCAGTCTTCCAATCAGTAAAAATGTAATAATATTTTCACATAGTCAATATTTAATTCTGTAAATGCAACTGATAGTTGTAATCTAGGTTATTAACGACACAGTGATTTATGACAGAGAGCAGACAGTGGAGGGGTGTACAGCACTAGGAAGGTCCTTTGGTGACAATAAAAAAAGTTATAAATTTCATAGCTCTGCCTGAGAAATGTATTTATATCTTATATTAAGAATAGCTTTTTATAAATTTTAATGATCCATGTTATTAATGGTGCTGTCATGATTACTGCCTGTGCAAGACTGCAGTCTTTTCTTTCCTTCTTATACTTTTCCATTAGCTGAAAGTTTTATATTTTTTAAAAAAAGTTCTTATTAGCAGTTTGCCAAAAATTCTTTAAGAGTTATAAGTCTATCTTTGTTTCATTGGGCTGCAAAGACTGTAAGGAATAGCTTGCATAAAATTTTATGGCCAAGGGAAAGGTTAGGCTAATTGGACAGAAAACAATTGCTTCTCTATCATGTTTACAAAGCCTAAGTCAATACATAGGAATAAAACTAGCACCATATCAAAAAAGGGAATTTATACATGAAAATTAGTCTTTTAATATTCTACTATACAGCAACTCGGGTAATTAATAGATAGTTATATATCAAAGATCTAATACAAAAATGTAAGGTGCCATATATGTAGACTGCAGGTACAGTAAGAGACAGTAGTAGTATTTACAAAATAAAAAACACACCCCAAAATTTTACTTAGATCAGAAATATATTGTCAAAAACACAAGAATTGTTTTTCACATTTGCTCAAATTTGCCAAAGTCTTTTCCATTGCCTGATATTAGATCATCTTTCCAATTTATTCACGTTTTAGAAATTCAAAAGCAGTTTGGAAACTGAATGGGAAAAAAGAAAAACAAAAGAAAACAGAGAAAGGAGTGCTATTTCAACACTGCATTTCCTGATAGTTACCTCTAAAAGCGGAACTTGAATCTTAGAGCAACCACCTATTTTACCCAGCTCAAGCATCCAACCCAACACAGGAAACAAACAAAATATGTATACTCTACAAATACCCGACCCCAGACCTAGACAGACTGGACAACTGTGCAGACAGAAATCCTATGAAATTCAACAAGGCCAAGTGCACGGTCCTGCACTTAGGAAGGAATAACCCCAGACATGAGTACAGACTGAGGACCGACCTTCTGGAGAGCAGCTCTGCAGAGAAGGACCTGGGCGTCATAGTGGACGACAAGTTGACCGTGAGGAAGCATGTTCACCATGAGGCAACAGTGTCCTTGTGTCCAAGAAGGCCAATGGCATCCTGGGGTGCATTAAGAGGAGTGTCTCCAGCAGGTCAAGGGAGGGGATCTTGCCCCTCTACTCAGCCCTGGTGAGGCCATATCTGGAGTATTGTGTCCAGTTCTGGGACCCCCCAGTACAAGAAGGATGTGAGAGAGTCCAGTGCAGGACTACAAGGATGATGAGGGGCCTGGAACATCTGCCCTGTGAGGAGAGGCTGGGCCTGTTCAGTCTGCAGAAGAGTGTGTATAAATGTATCAGTGTGATCAGCTCCCTCAAGGGAGGGAGGGAAGAGGATTGGGCCAGTCTCTTTTTAGTGGTGGTCACTGACAGACCTAGAGGTAATGTATTTTAAGTCATAAGTAGGCAAAAGAGCCAATTATTGTAGAGAAAAAGATGATGGGTTAGTTGCGCTTTTCTGACGTCAGATTTTTATCAAGATTCAACAAAGGAAATAAGTGTGTGCCTTAGTGGGAGTAGTTTGTTCCCCTTCAGTTCTTAAATTATAGCTAGCTTAAAATAAAATAAACAAACAAATAAAAAAGTGATACTGGTGATATATTTGAAAGTTGGCAGGGTGGTGGGGGAAAGAAGGGATTTCTCAGTTGTAATATTTTATGAGGACATTTCAAAAGAAAGCATGGAACCATAAAAAGAAGATGGAAATTTTAGGGGTTCTAAATGCAGTGCTAGAAGTCCTCTGCAATCTTTCAGCAACATTTTCAAAAGCAAAGGCAGATATACTTGTCACTTCAAGGGGGGGTAAGAATCTTTCTATTCAATATACGGAGAAACTTAAAAAGCAAAAGTGATCAGCAAAATATGGAGTGCTTACTAAGATCTGCTTAAAGCACACAGTAAAAGCATTTAAGGATAATTCTGGCAAAGAGGTATATCTCCCTGCAAGTCAGAGCCATAACCTCTTTTTTTTTTTTTTTTTTCAGGCAGTGCTTTCTTACAAAGCTACCAAAGAAGGCTGATGCTCCTCTCTCATGTAACATCCCTTCTCTGATGACCTACAAGGCTTTTGTTGATCACTGAAGCTCTTCACAGACTTCAGGCAAAAATGCTTCTGCAGCCTTGATCCACAACCGTAGTATGGTCTTGTAGCTGATCAATTAACAAAGGACCACAGCTGTGGGCAGAGAACTCACCTAGGCTATGGTAGACTTCCACTGTATATAAGAACTAAAACCGTGCCTTCCCTCACCTTTGACAATATTGTCAAGGTACTGTCACAAAACCTCCAGATTCTTGGACAGAGATTCTATGTCCTTCCTCTCAAATCAATTCCTTTTTTTTTTTTTTTTTCCCAAAATATAAAACATCTTCCATCTCTCCTCAAAACTACAGTTTATTTGCTTGTTTATTTATTTTTGTCTTCTACTATGGAGTCTGAAACAGTGATGACTATAACTTTCTACTGCCTATCCTTAAGGCAGAATCCTGTCCAGCAGCTACCTTATCTGGTTTATGGAAAAACTACACACACAATTACACTCAACTACACAGCCTCATTGAACGCTTGCCTTAGCTTTCACCCTTGCAGCCCTCCACATCCTTTTTTTTCCTACTCTCTGTATCTTTTAAGTTAACTTTCCTTCATTTTTCTTTCCTTTCTTTTTTGTCATCCCACTCCTCCTACAGTTTCCCTACTCACTGTAACTGTCATACAGAAGCAGAAACAACAATGTTTCCCACATTTGTCAAGTAACTTGTCTGCTGTTGTTTTCTGTATAATTATCTCCCACTTCATCTGCTTTGTCATTGCAGAAAACAAGCATTTTTTAATTCTGCAAGGAGTATGTCTGTATTTGTTAAGAGAGTAGTTACCCTGTTTGGGGTACTGACACAACCTAAATCATCATCATCATCATCATCATCATCTTTTTTTCAAAGGCAAGCAGACCCCTCCTTTATCTATGAAAATGAAAATCTGGTGTGACTTCCAGAAACTGCACAAGAAATAGATTAAGAATGCAATACTCTACATCGGCAAGTGAAAAAGGACAGTCACAAATCCTCATTTTCCCATTATAGTGGTGGAAAAGTTTCAGAACAAAGATCAACTGGCCTGAGCTACTTATATATGCTGATGTTGGGATGAATGAGTACTTTTTACTGGTAATTTAACAGTTTGGAGTGTTTTTTTCTTTTAAATAAATAACTGGAAAGAAGAGTTGTGGGAGAGCATGGCTTGGGGTTGAAGATGCTTCAGTGAGACCATCATATATATTAAGGACGTACAGGGGGGTACCTATGGCCTCCTTGTGACCCTGGGACTGGAGCAGGCCAGCAGGCCTGACTGAGCTACTCATAACACCCCGGAGGGTGGGGGTTGGAGCAGTCTGCCTCGGCCCCTAGACCGCCTACCCGCCAGGCTCAGCCAATCCTGAAGCTCCTGCCCCTAGCACTCTCCCAATTACCTTCGTCTCCCCCCCTTCCTGAAGTTATAAAAGTTTGTACTGTTCAAAAATAAACTTGGCCGTCCACCCTAACTCGTATTGAGTGGTTTATCGGATGGTCCGGCCGGGCTCCCTTTGGGCAACTCCCAACACTGCTCCTCCTGGGCCCTGAGAGGCACCGGGGCATCGTAGTCGGGTGACGGCATCTGCCACCTTGTCCCCCTCAGCGGCTCACTGGCTTTGGTGCCTCGGGTGAGTGGCACTCCGCTTCCTAGGGTGGTCCTGTGCGGTGGGAGGCCTCAGAGACCGGCGCGCGTGGTGGAGAACGTCGCGGACGGGTTGGCACGGGTGCGCTGCGCGTCTGGCCCGGGCATCCACCGCAACAAAAAGTGAAAATGACAGGGAAGAATAGATTCTATTAACTCAAGAAGAAAGATCTGGAATATGAGAAATTGTATTTTCAGATAAACTAAATTATTCAGAAATAGCAAGATCAGGACTTGAGGCTATAAGATCTTCAAGACAGAAACCTTGAATAGTACCCCAGCCCTTTAAAAACTGTATTCAATTTAAGGAGCACCCTTATACAGTCCTGCTGGTACAAGCCTTGTTTCATCCTAAGATGCATTCTATAAAGAAAATAACAAAGGTAATAAACAGTTATTATGATATGATCAGCATCTCCTCATATATTTTAAAACATATTCATATAGCTTTTCTACATACTTATATATATCTAAAGCATATTTTTAAGATATACACCGACTTTCTCTCAAAAGAGCTTCCAATCTTTGGATCAGGTGCATGTGACAGCCCTCTTATAGCCTAAACACTAGAGTTTGGAGATGAAATGATTGCTGTAGATATGAGACAGACAATCCTCAATTGTATAGTGAAAATACTCTGTGACTTCTGTGACTTCTTTGTATTTGAAGCAACAGAACTCACAGGTGGCATTTTATTCATCTTGAATATTCTGCCTGCAATAACCACTCCCTATATGGATTTGTGCAGGAAATTGATCAACACATTGCCAACGGAAAATGCTCTAGTACAAGTGAAAGACGCCTCAGGAATTCTTAGGTTAACAGTAATGCAGAGGCAGGAAAACTTAAAATGCTTCATTAAGAGCCAAACTTTCTGTGAAATCTGAATTTCTTACATATAAAAATATTCCAGTTATGTTTACAGATGAGAATTTGAATATTGTTTATTCCATCTTTTTATTATTTACTTACAGAACTTACAGATTGATAATATATCTAATTGTTTGTTAAATGATATAAAAACTTCATCTTGTCTCACCTTCAGTCCAAAACATGTCAGTGATTGTGTTCAAACTTAGGCAAATACCAAGAATATACCTGCATTCCAGGACAGATATATCTGAATTACCTACTGTTCCTTCATTTAGTTTTCTAGTCATTTGGAGTTTCTTCAAATAAAAGAAGAGACTTTCATCTTTACATAGAGTGAATTTTCCAGAAAATTTAACAATAGCAGATTTTAATAACAGAGATGTTTTTCTTGACTTTTTTTTCTGTCTTTAAGATATAAAGGTATTGTCCTATTATTGAAGAATACATATGCTCACTTTTTAAAGTCTAATAAATATTTTTATTATTATTGCTTAGAGATCCTAAAATATGGTAAAACATTTTTGTTTTTCAAATGTTTCAGTAGGAATAGAATTGGAGCTTAATTCTGCAAACCTAGAGCAACCTTGATCATTCAAAGTAAGGATGCCAACATGGTGCAAGAGAATAGTAGCACATACCTGGCATTCAGATCTAGCCATAGTGCAAACCCATTGTTAAGAACAATGAGAAAACACCATAATGAGAAACAATTCAAAATGTGTGGGAACATATCTAAGGGACAGAGGCCTTCCCATGGGATGTGACTACAAAGAGCTGAGCTAAAGAAGATAGTGGATACTCCCTCAACTGAAGGAATGTGATCTTGGAAAGTCCCTGAACTGCAAGCATGAGAAAGTTGGGCGAATCGGAGCTGTAATTAAGCTTGTCAGTGAGAAAGAAGGACTGGTGCACAGACCTATGGTGTGAATATATGCCCGTTATCCATGACCAATCAAGTGCGGTAGAAATGCATGGACAGTAGCATGCAACCAATCGTAGTGTACGCGTATGTGTGGCTAAAGAGCATGCTTCTGCTTGTGTATATAAGCACACTATTCAGGCTAAATAAACGGATCAAGGCCTAATTCACATGGAGTCTGCATCTTTGATCCCCTCCCGATTTCTTGGGCCGGCAAGAAGTTTCCAACAAAAATGAACTATCACAAGCAATTAATTTAGACTTAGGTCAAAATGCGTTGATTTTAAGGAAACTATGCAGTAAATAAATAACAAGTCTTATTTAAGTTTGGCAGCACAATAAATTGGGATATATTTTTGAAGTCAAAGATTTATGCGAGTGAAATCTAACATGAAGTAAAAAGGAATAAGTAAGGTATAGTCTGAAAAGAATGTATTGCAATAAAAAGATCTAAGTTAGAGAAAGAAATAGGGAAAATAGAATATGCTTAGTTAAAGGAACAGCCCTATAAAAGGATAGTAAATAGCACTTGTGTTTACTGAGCTAAGTCTACACTTTCAAAAAAAAAAAAAGAAAAAAAGGGAAACAGCATTATGAGATACTGAGTTTGCAGCAGGTAATATCAAGGAGGACATAAATGATTCATTCTATTATGCCTCAGCATTATTACCAAAATATATATTTGTTAGTTTCTAAAAATTCACCAAAAGTAAATATTTCTGATTTGATGTTTGTGGTAAAATGGTCAAGAAATTACCGAGAGTATTTTCAAAAGATACATTATTTTACCTACATTGGATACATTAAAAAAATAAATACTTATATGCATACATTACTCATTAAAAAGCTGGCATCTTTATAATTCATAACAAAAGCATGGATTTTGGTGGGACCGTTGAATGTTTACTTCTGTTCTTCCTATATGGGAAGACTCATCAGGGGACTCACCCAAATATGCCCTCTGAAAATGATAATTTGCATATATGTACAAAAGCTACCTGCACTGAACAGTCTGTCTCTACTGTGCATCCTTCAGCTCCTCAAAATTCCTACATGGAAAGAAGCACATACCATGCTCACATGGCATTTATTCCTCTTTTATTTTAGACGGACCTCCTAATCTCTGCTTCCTGGAGGCAGAGGTTAGGAGGTGCAGAAGGCAAATAGGCAGTGTCACATGGTATGTCTCCACTAGAGTAGGGGAAAGCATTGGTTTGGGACTCATTGGTTTGGTTTTACACAGGATAAAAGCTCAGACCACATTGCACCGTGAGTATACAGGCCGGTATTTGTAAGCAGACAGTGACAAAACCAACTATTTTTTTTCAATTCTTTGCTTTTAGCTTTGATTTTTTTTTTGCTAATGTTTTTCAAAACATCCCTTTTTAAGCCTCCTCTGTGGGCAAGTCATCCTTAGTTATGTAACTCATATTTATTACGGAATAAATCAAGCATGAACACATTAGTCCTGCTCAGATGATCTGTCACATTAAGACCTTCTGGATTTCTTGAAGGTACAATTTATTTTCTAGTCTGGTATCTTAGATTTTTCTCGCAACACAACTTGTCTTGTAGAGCACCAACAGAACAGAAGAAACTTCATAAAATGAATCTGTGCGCTTTTTTACAGATATCCTTTTTGACTTTTTCTTGTTCCTGCTCTATTACATCAAATGCCTAAATGACAACTACAATGTGAGCATCAGGAGGAGATCCCATTATCTCTGTATTCTGAGAATGCATTAGTTGAGCTCCCACAGTGACTATCTGAATGCTTTACAATATCCACAAAATGAATGAGGTCTTGGTAATTTCTATTATTTGTTCCTGTAATCAAACCTATAGCAAATATGACTAGTTCAACTCTAAATAACAGGTCCTGCCTACTAATATAAGAGGTAGTTAGAATATCCAATATACTTCTGAGATCATGACGTCTTGATATTTGTAATATTTGCTCCTCCTTGTTACATATTCAAAGAAAATAAACAGATTTGCAAACAGCTGTCTTCCATCTGCCCAACTGATGTGTTTAAAGTGGAGTGAACTAACTAACAGATCTCTGGTATTATAAGTACTTCTTTATGTGTTTAAGCCTTCTAGGCAACTTTTAAAACCATTAGGGCCTGATTCTGACACTCTGATACTAAAGCCAAATTCCTAAATGAAGTCTCAGTCTCTCTGCTTACTTTTCATAAGTATTTAACAAAAGAATACAAAAACTTCTACATGAGGTCAGACCAAAGTCAAAAAAATACGTCCTGTTTTGAAGGGGGATCAAAAACGGATTTCTACATACAGCAGAACTGCAACTGCATAATGATACTTCCCACAAACACCATTTTAGTTTGAATAATTTGCAACATAAAAGCCTTCTAAGACAGAGATAGTATTTCTATGCTTAAAAACCTTTAAAGGTTTTTGAAATCTTATTTTTTCACTTTTTATTTTTATTATTACTATTGTTCATTCGCTCATCTGCTCACCTCTTGAACTCCTCTAAATATTTTAGCACTAATAGAATCTTCTAAAGGTGAGTTCATCAGGCCTGTAGAAGTAACACAGACACCTGAATTATGGTTTGTGAATCAGTCCCCCACTATTTTAAGGTGAAAGCCCTTGCTTTTTGTACTGAGAGAGAATGCAATTAATCAATCCCTAATCACCTACTCCAGGATTATATAGATCTCTATTATATCCCGCTTCAGTCATCTTAGATTGAAAAGTCCTGAGCAGTAAATCTGTTCCTTATGCATTGTTATCACATGTTTTTGATCATCCTTGTTTCTTCTCTGAACTTTTTCCACTTCCTAAATCATTTTGGAAAGGGATGGCAGGAGTCAGGTTGTTGTCAGCATTCAAGATGCAGGCCAATTTAGCATTTATACAGTAGCATGATGATATTCTGCTTTGTCTTTCCTTTTCTTATAAGCCCTAATATCTGGTTAGGATTCATTGCTCTACAGAGCACTGAGCTTACATTTCACAGAACTGAAACATCCTTCTCAAGTGGTAATGGACATCTCAAAGTCAATCTCAGAGCTGATGCTATATATTGGGAATTTTCATACTCAAAGAACTCCCTTGAGGAGTTGGCAAGACAGATATTGTTAATATAAATCATACGTTCTACATCACTTAGATTTTCCTTATTGCTTCTGGAACATACACACTTTTTATTTATTCATATTATCGGGCATATCAAAAACTCAAAAATCTGTTTGCATTATCCCTTGTGCTTATAATTTTTTAAAACTTTTTATTTTCTGACAAATCTCTCTAGATTGCTGTCTGAAACAGCAACAATCACAACAACAAGGCAACAAGATAAGGTTAAAGGTGACAGAGCACTGGAACAGGCTGCTTCTTTGAAGATCTTCAAAACTTGTCTGGATGTGACCCTGTGCCACGTGTTCTAGGTGTCCCTGTTTGTGCAAAGTGTCTGGACTAGATGAACTCCATAGGTCCCTTCCATCCTCAATCATTGTGTGTGTGTGTGTGTGTGTGTGCGTGTGTGTGTGAAATAGTAAGATTCATTCCTTAGTCGGCAATAGGTTAATAACACCCTTATGGTACATTTCCATTGAAAAAAATTCCAAACACCATCATTGCAACATATCATGGCTAGGCTTTGTGAATGAAAATATGGGAAGAACTTTACCCATGCTTGATGCAAGCACGCTGATGGCGGGAAAGGCAAGTCCGGTTGCAAAAGGTGCAGCAGAGGGTCTCCTTAGGCAGTATTGGCAAGGCACGGTTCTTTCTGCGTTGTCTTTTCCCTTTGAGACTGATTCTGCTTCTGTTCTCAAAGGAAGCAACAGCGTTACAGATGGTGCATCTACCTATCACACAATTTGAGGCCAGAGTGGACCATTGATGGTAGTCAATATGGTCAAAGCTGAGGTATTGTTGCAGGGAGTACTTGTGTCTCCTCTTTGGGGCTCCTCTCCTGCGGCAGCCAGTGGTGAGTTCACCACAGAACACAATCTTAGGGAGGCCATGATCTTCCATCGTGGAGATGTGCCCTGCCCAGCGCAGCTGCTTTCTCAGCAGCACGGCCTCAATACTAGTGACCCTGCCTGTTCAAGGATAGCCGTATTAGTCACATAATCAGTCCAGTGGATGTTTAGGATTGTACGGAGGCAGAGCTGATGGAAGCGTTCGAGGAGTCGCAGATGGTGGCAGTAGATGTCCCATGATTCAGACCCATATAAAAGAGTAGACAATACAATGGCTCTATAGACACTAATCTTTGTACTTCTCTTCAGGTGTTTATTGCACCAGACTCTTTTATGAAGTTTTCTGAAAGCTCTGTATGCCTTTGCTAACCTGTTTGCTTTCTCATTGTCAATCTTACTGTCTGAGGAAAGGATGCTTCCTAGATAGTTGAACCATCTAGGATAGTTTGGACTGACTTAAGATCTGATTTGCCTATGGTGATGTGCAGATGATGGAAGACTTCCTGAGGTGCAGGTTGGTAGAGAACTTCTGTCTTCTTCACTGACTTCCAGTCCAAAATCTCAGCAACCTCTGCAAAGCAGAGTTGCAGTGTTGCAGTGTTGATTCCGTATAAGCAACGAGGGCGGCATCATCAGCAAAAAGCAGCTCATGGACATCGTGATTTAGGGTCTTACTGTGGGCCTTCAGATGCCTCAGGTTGAATAGGCTTCCATCAGTATGATATCAGATGTAAATGCCATTTTTCTTCATCAAGGTCTGCCGTGACCCTTTGGAGCATCATGCTGAAGATGTGAATAGAGTTGGTGCGAGAACACAACCTTGTTTCACACCACTGGTTATTGGGAAGGGCTCAGAGAGTGCATTGCCATATCTGACTTGGCCGCATTGGTCCTCATGTAACAGGATAATCATTTTGAGGAACCTGGGGGAACATCCTAATCATTCCAAGATCTGCCACAGGCCTTTCCTGCTCACAGTATCAAAGGCTTTGGTGAGGTCAACAAAAGTTATGTAGAGTCCTTTGTTCTGTTCCTGCACTTTTCTTGCAGTTGTCTGAGAACAAATACCATGTCTGTGGTATTCCTATTGGTTCTGAAACCACATTAGCTTTCAGGTAAGAGTTCTTCTGAGATAGTGGATATTAATCTGTTCAAAAGTATTCTTGTGAGGATTTTTCCAGCAGTGGAGAGCAGAGTTATACCTTGGTAGTTTGAGCAGTCTAACTTTTCTTCTTTTTTATTGTACAGGGTGGTTATGGCTGCATCATGGAGACCTGGTGATAGTTCACCTTTTTCCCAGCAGTGCACAATGAGCTCGAGAAATTTAGCATGGAATGCTTGGCCTCCATGCTTCCAGACTGGATGAGTGAACCTCGAGGTTGACTGAGAACTGGCTGGATGTCAGAGCCCAGAGGGTGATGATAAATGGGGCTGAGTCTAGTTGGAGGTCAGAGGTGTCCCACAAGGGTCAGTACTGGGCCCAGTGCTCTTCAACTTGTTCATCAATGACTTGGACGAGGGCACAGAGTGCACCCTCAGCAACTTTGTGGATGACACCAAACCAGCAGGAGTGGCTGACACAGCCGAGGGCTGTGCTACCATTCAGAGAGACCTAGACAGGATGGAGAGTTGGGCAGAGGAATTTTATGAGGTTCAACAAGGACAAGTGCAGGGTCCTGCACCTGGGGAGGAATAACCCAAGACACTAGTACAGATTAGGGGTTGACCTGCTGGAAAGCGGCTCCATGGAGAGGGATTTGAGAGTGTTGGTTAACAACAGGTTAACCATGAGTCAACATGCCTTTGTGGTCAAGTAGACCAATGGGCTCCTGGCTGCATCAGGAGGAGCGTTGCCAGCAGGTCAAGGGGAGGGGATCCTCCCCTCGATTCAGCTCTGGTGAGGCCGCACCTGGAGTATTGTGTGCAGTTCTGGGCTCCTCAGGACAAGAAGGACATTGAGCTTCTAGAGAGAGTCCAGCGTAGAGCAACAAAGATGATTAAGGGTCTAGAACATTTGTCACATGAGGAAAGACTAAGAGAGCTGTGCATGTTTAGTCTGGAGAAGAGAAGGCTGAAAGGAGATTTGATCACCATGTTCAAGAGTGATTGTAGGGAGGATGGGGCAGGCTTTTCTCCGTGGTGGCCAAAGACAGGATGAAGGGTAAGGGGTACAAATTGAAACACAGGAAGTTCCACCTCCATGTGAGGAAGAACTTCTTTCCTGTGAGGGTGGCAGAGGCCTGGAACAGGCTCCCAAGAGAGGTTGTGGAGTCTCTGTCTCTGGAGATCTTCAAAACCTGCCTGGGTGCCACCCTGTTCCCTGAGCTCTAGATATCCCTGCTTATGTAGAGGGGTTGGATTAGATGATCTCTAGAGGTCCCTTCCAAACTTAACCATTCTGTGATTCTGTGAAATCATATGGAGGTATTTCCTAACCGATAACCCGCTACCAGCCACCTAGGAAGATGAATACCAACTGAATCCAAAAGCCCAGTCAGGTTTTTGGATTGATTTTTGTCCATATTAGATGGAATACATTTTGGGTCTGTCTGAAGTACGCTGTATGCAGAAGGTTTTCTGACACCATGGAGTTGGTCAGCAGTAGAAAATGCATATATACTAGCTATTTTGTTTTGAGACTGTTATCATAGGCAACTGTGACAATGTTCTTTGTGGTTTAAAGCTATATTTAGATGGAACAATGACCACAAAAGAAAAAAAAAAAGGGAGGGGGAAGGCAGGCAAAATCTTCCTTTTTTCTCCCTCATATTAAGTCTTTATATTTCCCTTGTGAGAGTTAAACTTTAAAGACTTGCTTAGAGCCTGTTCTCACACTAATTGCAGACACTGAGCATCTGTTGGAATGTCCTCTGGTTACCACTGGAATTTAAACCACCACCATTCCCCACTGTACAGTTGTTAAATCTTAGTGTTTTAAGCCTCTGTTCTGATGTACTTCATGTACTTATTATGCAGTGACACATCAGAGTCATTTGGAATATCTAAATTCTAGCACATTCTTATAATGAAAGAGATAAGATAGAAATTCACAGATTCTTACATATGGAATATATCCATCTCCCTTATTACGTTAGGCAACTTCTAATTACTCTTTGCCTGAGAATAATCTGTAAAAAGTTCTCTCGAGTTTTTGATTTTGCAAAGGTAAAACTGAAAGAAAAATTGTAGTTTTCTCTTCATCATTTCAGCTTCTTTCTTCACATCTGTTTATAGCCTCTGCAAATTGTTATTTTGCTTCTGGAACTACATAGTGATTAAAAAAAAGCCCATTTGCTCAGAATACTCACTGATTTGTCTTTCTAATATCTCTGTAACTGTTCTTCTCTTTGTAAAACTGGGAATTCTCACAATATTCAATCTCTGCTTTTCTGCTTTGTTCAGATGGAGAAACAATCAGAGTATCAATTTGATCAGTTTGATTCTATTCCTGAGAATTTATCTGCTGCACTTTCTATATGCATTCTACTTTTTAATATTACCATTTTTTATAACTTGGTAGAAGTGTCTTATCCTGAAAGGGCAAAGTAGCTCAGCAACAAGAAACATTTTAAAAAATGTTTTTCTTATATACTTAGAGGAATTTGTTCTCTCTGGCATTCTCAGTTTGTGAGTATTGGACTGGGGCATGTATAAGTATAGCTGACACCTCGATCATGCAGTAGTTCGGCAATCCCTGCTTATACCCTGGGCTAAGCTACTAGGTTCCTCTTCTCCCTTCTAACCTGTATCTCAGCAGATTATTCTATATTGGAAGTTGTAGGGTATTTTGAAGCAGAGAAAAGGAAGCAATTAGGAGAAAGGCAAAAACACTTCTCAGCTCTTAAACTAAGTTTGTGTATTGTTAATAAAAGATAATTGGAAAAAGGGAGGAAAAACACTACGCATGAGAGCTCTGCTCTTTGTCAGGGTGTTGTGGGGCTCTGCGGGACAGGAGAGGAACTGAGAACCACTGGTGCTAATGAACCAGCTGTGGACCCAGGACAAGAGCTCTGCTAAGAACCTGGATGCACCTCCCCTTGCTTCTACTGAATACCTCATGCATATGAGTTTCAGCTAACAAGTAAATTATACTTAATAAATACTGGAAAGAAAAAAAAAACTTCTCCTCTCTTGCTGTTTTAATCTAGTAGAGCTTGGCCTGACTCTTCTGAGGAGCTAACTCAGTAGACATGCCAATTATAGCATTACAAGGAAAAGGAGATTCATGGCAGTAATGAGCTATAAAATAATCTATAGTGAAGCGACTGCCTAAATTTTAATACCCAAATTAAGAGTTTAGGGTATGTTAGAAAGTTGACCTCCTACCTAACTAAGTGCTTTGAACAAAGTCCCAAACTGAGCAGAATGTGAGCAGCCTGGATCTCACCTGTATACATAATATTAGCCCTTCTAACCCTCTCTCACCTTTGTAAAATGCCATATAATCCTGGAAGAAGTAAGGTCCTGCGTGTTTCTGGAATCATTAGATCCTTGCCTGCAGGTCCTCATCTGCTTGGTCCTCGCAGAGCATGTTTGAGAGCTCTGACCTTGTCCAAAATGTGTCTGCAAACTTACCCATCTGCCAATTGCTGTGTATCTAGGGCACTACTCAGGTTAAGGACATCTTAGATTCAAGTAACTCCTTTGCTTGAAAAAATTTTTTACCTGGTTCTCTTATCTCTATACAGAGCGTATTGTGTTTTTGCCCCTGAACTGTGGGGCAGCCCAGGATGGCGTAGGAAATACGTGTCCTTGGACACTGTTGTTTGAAGCTGTTCTAATCTGCAGGAAATAATGAAATAATCAGTAGACCCAGTCACAGAATCACAGAATCATGGAATGGTTAAGGTTGGAAGGGACCTCTAGAGATCAAGTCCAACACCCTGCTCCAGCATAAAGCACGGAGCACAGGGTGCCATCCAGGCAGGTTTGGAAGATCTCCAGAGAACTTACAGAATTTATTATTTTCCCTGTGGTATTTCATTTTCTGTCACACAAATGCCTCCATCTTTGTCTTTGCTGTGTGTCTTTGTTGCTCTTCTGAAATATCTCCACAGAACCCTCCACCTTCTGCCACTAACCTTCCTCCCCTAAGGGCCAGCTTCTCAGCTGACATGAACAAGTGCAACCTCAGTGATGACCTGATTCTCATTTAGACTTTGCCTCAGGGCTACTGTCTCTATTGTTATCGCTTCCATTGTCAGACCTGACACAGGCCAAGTCTCTCCCGGAAGCTTGGCAAGAAATGACCTTGGCATCCTTTTAGAGTTCCATTAACTTCAAACTGGGTCACCATGTACGACTTGGTTGTGGCACTGGCATTTTAGCTGAAAGCTCTTCAGGAAAGGTATGTAATCTCTTTATTTCCTGTAACTCCATCTACAGGAACTTGAAGGTGAAATGAAGGTTGTAGTTACACAGCATGGCTTGTTTTTTTGATTGCATTTTACATTGCTAGAATGTTACCCTTTTATATGACCACCACTATCAGAAAATACAAATTATCCTAATTTTTGAGGAATGTTCAAGACAGCTGTTGCAGAATTTTAACTCATTCTTGAAGTGTACTTCAATCTTCCAGGCAGTGGGTTTTCTCAGCAGAAATCCGACTTTTGAAATGATGTCTTTTCATATGAAATTTGCACCAATAGATGCATCCACTAATATGCAATCTTTGATTTTGTTTTGAAAATGTTACTTCCTATAAACAGCATCTGTAAAGAGGAACTAAACTTTTTAAAAGTTTTACAGCTGTCCCTTGTTTGCCACTGATCCATCATCCTCCTTCCTCCACTCTTGGCCTTCCCCTTCCCTCTCATTCCCCTGCTCCTTCTCATTCTCATCTACCACCACCCATGCACCTACTCTTTCAAATTCTCCAAGGTGGAGTAGAAAAAATCCATAGTTCTCCTATTTTTAGGTGTCTTTCAAATTATGAAGGTTTTCCCCTCTCCCGTGGAGGAAAAGATTTTAACAGATGGTTCTCTCTCTCTTTTTTTTTTTTTTTTTACTACTTATTTGATGAGATCTGCATTTTCTTTTTGGGACTCCTTTCTGATGAACTAGAAAAAAAAGCTTTAACAATGAAGTATGTTTTACTTTCTGAAGTGGGTTTTCTCTGACAACCCCAGCTGTGCCACTTGTGCCACTTTCCTCTTTATTCAGTTTTTAAATAAGACTTTTTTTTTTTCTCTTCTGAAATCAGCTTGATAATATCGCTTAATCGCTTTTTCTTCACTTGGTGGCCATTTCTTTCTATCTGTCTCATTCTTGTGCTAAAGGTACACAAAGCACCTACCTTTTTTTTCCACAAAAAGCAGCACTAACAAAAACAAATCAATAGACTGGAAAAATTCTAATAGTACTTTCATTAACAAGCAAGAAAGAAGCCGAGTAGCCATAGGAGTCATTAAAAGACATGATGGAGACTGAACAGCCATTAGATATAGCCCACTGACCTGGTAAACTAAACAGGCATTTGCACAGTTCTCCTAACCATATGCCTGATTATTTAGCAAGAATTGTTATTTTTACACCTTTCTCTATCCGATAAGTATTAATACTTTACCTGTGCACAGACAACTGAAAATACAAATCTGATCCATCTGATTGGAGGTTGGAAAAAGGCAAGAAAACATAATGATTCTGTCAAATGAGTAGAGAGTTCGTGCCTCTTTTATTCATCATGCATGTAGGAAGGCAATACCTTGAAACCTGATCCTCCAATATAGCCTGACACTTTCAGGTTAACATACCAACATCTTTTGAACAAAACTGACTTGACAGAATTAGCTTATATTGACCCCTTGCTTTGCATCTTGAGATTTTTCTTTTGATCTTATACTAGAAGACCTAAAGACAAATTTATTCTATGTTCATACTAAAGTCTAAATCCATTGACTAGTGAGGAGAGTTTTCAGAGTGATCACCATTCTGAGTAAAGGCTAACGTCTTGAGAATAACATAGAGAAATAATTTTCTGTGTTTTTTTTTCCAAAGAAGAAGTCTTGCAAATTGCCCTAGAAAGATTGCTTTCAGAGTGTTCTGAGAGCCCATTCCTGATGCAGACCATTTAGCATATTTCTATTTCCTTCAGTATAATTTCTTCCTTTCTGTTCAGCCTTAAGATACCTGAGGATCAACTGAATATGCAGTAAACACCTTCATTTGACTGCAGTATTTCCCATTAGGTTTTGCTCGATGAAAGCATTGTTGACAGGACATGTTTTTTTTGCAGAAATATTTTTGTAAAGTTTTGAGAATAGTCTTTTTCCCTGGGGAAAAAAAAAAAAAGAAAAAGAAAAAAGCAAACATGAGAGAGTTCCAGCAAGGGCTTGTTGCTCTATTTTTGCTATTTTTTTTCTTTAAAATATATTGTATGGTCAAATGCAAGGTTTTCTTAGACACAGCTAGCAAAGGCAAGGTTTCTGCCTTCTGCCTGCCTTCTGCAGGCAGGCAGACTTTCTGATCGTTTCTTGAGAGGCAGGGAGAGGCCAGAATGAAAATTTGAAAGAAAACTAGGCGTCCTGACACCAGTCTGTTTTTCAGATAAACTGTTTCTTTTTTCTTTTTTTTTTTTCCTGCTTTTCTTTCTTCATTCCAGAGCTGAGAGAATACAATTTAAAACCTCAGATGTTATCATAAAACGGAGTGGTCATCTTCCAGATAGTTCTAGCAACTCAGTTTATTGAATAATAATGTAATTTATGTTCAGTACCACAAACCAAGATCATTAGGTTAGAGTCTTCAAAAGGAGATCATGCTGCTGAGAATTCTTCTGGGAAGATTCAATAGTATCTTCTGAGGAATTTTTAAGGGGCACATTACTGCTGTAAGTTTTGCAAATGACCTGGCTGCCAGGAAAAAATGCACCTGTAGTCAAAGAGAATTCATTTGTGACCAGATTTCAAGCCTCATGCAGAGGACTAAGAATTCTATTCACACTCTGATAATATGACAGAAAAACAAAAGCAAAACCACCACCAACAACAAAATCTGGATTGCTTTATAAACAAGGAAAAACATCCAAATGTTTTATTTTCCTTTAATTAGTAAAATTTATAGCACACAAGAAAAGTGGCTCAGAGAAGCAGCAAGCTGTTCCAGAGATGAGCTCTTGAACTCTTTTTGCTGTAAAAGTCTTCTCATTCTTCAGTTTGGTCTGAAATAGCCTTGATACAGAAGCTATCATCTTTCTTGTGATCTTCAGGGACTGGATTTTATTCTGTCTTTTCTTTCAGCTGAGAATAGCTAGACACTATGTATAGTAACAGCACAGGATTGTCAACAGGATTCTACATATTTTTTGACATTACTCTATGTGTGAGGTACAGAAATTGTATAACTACCACTGAGTGTGTATATGAATGTAGTTTCAATTTTGCAATGAAACTGTCATCTTTCCTCAAGTATAAATCTAGAAAAAACAATTAATAATGGTTCCTTCTCTTTTCCCTTCAAAATGACTGGTAGTTTCAATTTTTGTTATTTTAATGATAGTTTTCATTGTTGAAGCTCTGTATTATACGCCAAGTTATCACACCTATCTTTTTTGATTACTCTTGTCTGATTTGCATTTCTATTTCTACTGCCTTTCCCCTTGGAAACTTACCCTTCAGATTGCAGAGTAGTTTTTCATATCTGTAACCATATTTGCTTTGGATCCAGTGCCTATTTGCCTGTTGAGGGAATGTTTTACCTAGATAGATACACATAAACAGGGAACAGTGTATTGGTCATTGTAACTTGGAATGATTCCATTACAATGTAGATTCCAATTTATACTCTTTTTTAATCAAAGGTCCCTGTATTCTGCTGCAAACTAATTGTGTTGGTTGATTTGTTCTTTAAAATTTCATGTCAGATATAGGAGGCACCATGGCACAGAAAATGTCTTGTTGAAGGAATGCAAAAGTTATTTACAGCTGTCAATTCTGGATCACTCCTGTTCTCAGATTGGTTTATTAGTTTAGCTGCACTTTTGTATGCTTATATGAGTATAAAATCCATTTGATTTCTAATGTTAACCCAGAGACAGAGGAGCTGCTTCATCAAAATGTTTCTCACAACTCCAAGACTATGTTCACAAGACATTTGTGGGGAATTCATTCACATCTCAGCTCTGATCACCTTTGCATGTCCTCATCATTTTTATGAGGTCAGCAACCAATAAGGCTAGTGATTACTGCTCATATTGAGGAATCAATGAGACCTGAGCATAAAAATCATTGAAATATTATTTGAGACACTACCATACAAGTGTAAATATGTGGTAATTAGCCAATAACTAAGGAATTGTCTTTTCTCGTTTTCAAGCTGCATGATGCACAGAGGTGCTTTTTCAGTGAGAAATGGACACAAATGCTCACAATTCTTTGCTAAAACTAACAAGTTACAAACTTTCATTCAGAGCTCACATTAACACTTCTGCAATGCCCTCTCTGGAAAAAGACAACTTCAGTTTTCACTCTCAGGGGAGTTATTCTTGTCACATAAATGTTTGGGCTTTGCTGACTTTTGTACTAACTGTTGAAAGGAAATTGAAGACAGTGCAGAACAAGCCTCTAATTATCATATTTGTTTTGACATAAGCCAGGAATGTATTTTGGGAACTTTCTTCTTTCATTTTTGATCCATTATTTTGGATTGTATTCTTAGAAGAAACAATCATCCTTGCCAGTGTGTGCAGATGATACCTATTTTTAAAACTTCTGTCAAGCTTCTATATTGAAATTCCTACTCACACTGACTGCTTAGGTAAGACAAATTATTGGATGTTAGCCTCCAGATAATAAGTTCTTTAAATAGATTAAAGCAATGTTATCTAATTTTACAAAACGAGAACGCAGGGAAGCAATATTCAATAACCAGTTCTAAATCTCTGCTGACTGATTTTTCCATGCCCAATTACATCTGTAATATGCTCTACACCAAACTTGAGGTTCAAAAGAAATTGATGACCATTTTTAAAGCCAAATCTTTTGTTAGATTTTTTTTCTAAGAAAATTCCATTTACCCTCTTTGAAAGAAACAGCAAAATAAAATGCTAGCCATAGGCAATGAGATGGTTGTCAATCCAGTTCACCTGACTTTTTCTGAATTTTAGATAAGGTGAGAACAGAATTTAGCAGACTAACTAAGAACACCTATTTATTTCAGAAGTACAGATCTGAAGTATTACAGAGATGTAGCAGTGTATCCCTAGTGTCATGTAGAAACATTGGCCCGACAGGCTGCATCTGTATAAGCTAGCTAGTTAGCACCAGTAGTGTGTTTTCAAAGTGCTCTACACAACACTAAGCGGTCTTGCAGAGCATGACCTGAGTCCTCTTGGAAGAAACTGAACTGGAAGGTGAGCTCCAGGAGCATACCTAATGCACTCCATCTTCTTATGATCATTCAGCCCCAGGGAGCAAAATACAGTTAGCCTAATGTAAAGAAAAAGCATCAGTAGATACTCCACGATCTTACCACTTACTCAATTGCTATAAGGATAATCCATTCCCATTGGAGTACCCTACTTGCTAGCCATAAGCACATCCATAAAGATCTATTGGTGGGACAAATCCACTTCTCTTCATGGAACAGCACATAATACATTGCTTTGTATCTACATGGATGATGTTTTAGTATGAGCCTCCTTATCACACAAGCATTTTCACTCACCATGCATGATGCCACAAGTAAATAATTTAGGCAATTAATAGTCACAAAAAATAATCTTTGAGCATGAATTTTAAAAGAATTCAAAATCTTAAGATGACCTTAAATGTATAAGAGCTCCACATACTTTATGTATTTCTCAGATGAACATTGCATGCCAGTTTGTGCACATCTAAAGACAGATTTTGTGTATGTGCCATGAAATGAGTGCCTTTTGGCTACAGTATTGTTCAGGGACATTTTTATGGCACTTTTATTTTGATTGTTCATAGATCTTCCAATTAGTTCTTATTCTGTAGGTTTGAACTGATAAAATTAAAACAGAAAGAAATAGTAAAAAAGAGAAAAAGATATATAGCTATATATATATATATATATACATTTTTCCATTAATGACCCACAGATTTCAAACCTTTCCTCTTAAAAAATGCTGAATAAATGCATACTCATTATTTCATAATCCATGAGTTTTTCTTTTCAACTTTTAACTCATTTTTAATTCCCGCTTTTAAAGATAAACTTCCTTGCCAGAAAGGTAGGGTAAAAAGTGACAGAAAACTTGAAACCAGAGAGGATTGCCACTTTTTAGCTAAAGTGTGGTGATCTCCCAACTAGAATTTCCTAGATAATATCTAGGAAATTATCTTTGAAATGGTATTTTGTTTTCCTTTGCCATGTGTAAGATTTATGAAGATGTGTTTGGTCAGTTTGATATGTTTCAAGCATTTTATTTGTCTGAACTTATTTGACATCTATGGACTGAGTCTATACTTTAAAAATATTTTTTGTCTCTCCTCTCTTATGAATTACTTTTAAAGTGAGTTGCTAATGTCCGAGGTATTTTTCAAACAGAAGCAAGTTTCTAGATGAACACCCCTGTGAATTGTACCCATTATGATTTAGTAAATACCTTTCTAGAATTCCTCCACAGAGAAATTCATTCATTCCTCTTGAACTTATTGCATAGTTTATGTGAAACTTGTTTTCTTTTACTTACCTTTCAAGAGCTTATCCTACTTTCTTATCTGTAAGGATAGATTTTAACAGGGCAACTCTCTTATTAATATTAATGAGAATTACTTGAATAATCTCCTTGGAAACTTCTGGAGAATAAAATTTCATTGTTTAAATAGGATGTAGAAAAAACTTTAAGTTTACACTACCAGAAGGAAAATGTCTAGTTTAGATATGCATGATGCAATGAGAAAACAACAAAAAGTTAGATGATAGTCAGCTTCTTTTCAGGGGACAAGTGTAATTAGGTTGCTCAGAGGGCCCTGTGCCTGCACAATTTTCTTAGTAGGGAAAATATTCTCCCTTGTATGTTCAATATGTATTTTCAGATTTTCAAACTGACCTACCTATTGATCCTGTTGAGGTCATACACCTGCATATTTCAAGTCTTTAAAAAGAAATGTCATTTCTTGGCAGTTTAAACTTGCAAAATAGTATTTATTTCCTACTTTTGACAGGGCTCAGAAGACTTTCTTGCAGTCCTTGAAAGCATTTTTTTAATGAGACAAATTCTGATGGCATCCACTTTATTCAACATAAAACTTACTCCAGATCATCTTCCTACTGCATTACAAAAGGCAAGGAACCTAGTAACTACTACACAGGAGTTCATATAGTGTACTGTTTGATGAAGCAAATTACAATAAAAGGTTTGATTTTTCCTCTTAGTTTCATTTGAATAATCAAGATTTAATTTGGAGCACTTAAAAGGAAGTCAAAGAACTTAAAGAGTGATGGAGGAAGCAGTAATCAGTTTGAAAAGATGTTGAATCTCTGATGACTGTTGAATATGTCAGATTAAGTTATGTCCTAGAAAGGGAGGTTCCCTGAATGACTGCTAGTCACTTTAAATTATTCTGCATTTCAAAGAGGAAATCATCCAATTAGACTAACAGCTGCAGATATTGGAATAAGCCTTGCATATTAGAAAATTAAAGGAAATGCAGCTGAGTACTATATTAAGCAGCTAAGGTAAGTCATTTTCTCTCTCCTTTTCTCCAATAAAATTTAATTTCAAGGACTTTTAGGATAAGGCAATGACTTAAAATTTGTTACACGTGACGAAAATATGAACAATTGTGAATTGTGATGGATGATTTTAGCTGCTACTTCAAATCATGTTCTATGTGACCCAACCTGTCTCACGTATCTTTCAAGGGGGTGGAGACTTCTGCATTTGTTCTTTTCTCTATTCACTTCCCACACCTTTTTTCATTATTTCAAAAAGTTCTAATGAGGCTGAGCAATGTTATTTATTGGAATACTCTTCTTTGGTAAGACTACAAAATGTTTATTTGAAATTTTCCCCTAGAAGACAGTCTGATCTTATAAGTACTTACAGAGTTCTCAAAAGAAGTTTAACAAAAAGAAAATCAAACATACACTCTTTAACAAACAGAATTCAGATGCCAAAGAAAATAGGAATGTAAAAGAAAACAACAGAGTGCTATTTTTAGAGTGCCCTACTGAAACACCTTGAGCATTCTGCTGTAGAAAGGAACTAAAACCAATTTACTTTTACCTAGAAACCTTCTCTTTTAGATACACACACACAATTTATGTGTTTGATTTAATTTAACTCTTTTCAGATTTAATTTAACTCTCCTTGGAAATAAAAACAGGTTTAAAATAATGGGAATGATTTTGCAACTTTGGCTACAATCTGTGAGCACAGATAATTGTCTTGAAAGTTTTATTAGACCTTAAACTCCATGAAACTAAGGTAGCTTAAGAACTAGAGGTAAAACAGTTCACCTGGTTGTATTACCTATCAATTTCTAGAAGCACAAAAATATTGGAGTGTTTAAGTGCCCCACACCAAGTAATGCATATTTTTCTTTTTTTTTGGTCATTTTGGTGGGAAGTGTGTCTTAAAAAAAAAAAAAAAAAGTGTTCAAGTGTTCACCCAGTAAAGCTCGATATTCTGGTAATGCTTCCCTCTGATATCCACAGATAACACAGATAACCTCTTAGTATTTCTGGCAGTTTACATCCAGTGTACACACACGTCCTTGCCTTCCAGAGACGTGCTTAATTTCCCAGATACTCTTTCTTAAAGAACCTCAGGTTAGATAAGGACTTTGACTTTTTTAACTCACTATGCATTAAACATCAAGACATATTCTCACGCCACATACACAATTCCTCCTATGGACTTTGCTCCTGTTTGTTTTGCCTGAGGTCTCTATTCCCTCAATACACACACAACATCTTGTAACTTACCACAAAAGTTCACTGAAATCACAACTAAATCTCTAGCAGACATACAGCCTTTAAGTGCCATAATTCCTTCATCTTACTTTAAAAAGCTTTGCTTTCCTGATGGCTTTTAAATGAGCCTCAAACTATAATTAAAAAAAAGTCTCATAATTTTCCTTAGTAGGTAATTCCAAATTGCTTTCTTTAGAAGATCTTTAACTAGTGTTTGAATGTTGGAAGTTTTCACAGGATCAAAGATAAAACAATCAAGAAGAATATATAGAAGAAAAGTGACTGATTTATCACATTAGCATACATTCACCGCACATCAAGATTTTGCCAGCTCTGGAAAGATCATATCTAAATTGTCAGTGAAACTTGTTTTTTTTTGATGTATATTTTCAGTAAGAAAAAGGAATTAAACAAAATCCACCAAATAACCTCCTTGCTTGCTGATAGTTGAAGAATTCAAAGACTAAGCTACCCCTAAGGAGTGAATTTTCCTAACCTCATAGAAGTAATCACTCCAAAAAGAAAGTCTCTAAGCCAGAAAAGTGAAAAAATTATCACTTTAAAAATGGATTAAAAAATGTGTTTAAATAGTTGATGTAATCAGAGCCTAAAATGCAAGGATTGACTAGAAGGCCTGTGGAGGTTAGGTTAGAAGATGCTTGTGCTTGGGAAAATTACAAGTTCCATTAGAATGCTAGGTTTAATATTCAGCATTGTAGTAGAGTAATTACGCAGTCTATTAGCACCCAAGAACATCACAGGGCTATATTAATTCAGACTGACAAATGGAAAAAGTCAGTATGACCGCTACTGAAAATCAAATATCTATGTGAAAAAGGAATGTTACTAATATCACAAATCTCCAATTAGTGGAGGAAATCCCAAAATGTTGAAAAGGGGCAAACAGGGCATTCAAAGTCTTTTCAGGTTGTGTGGCAAGTCCCATCTTTAGTCTTGCTCTAGACTTACCAAAAAGCTGCACGCTGCAGAGCTACTCGTAGCCAGAGGCAAAAAATACTGTTTCCAGCGACATTCGCAGAGCTATATTTAGGCAGGTAACGTGTGAATACCAAGTGTAACTAGCCACTGCCTTGTCCTCCATCTGTCACTGCTGTATCTTGACAAGGGAAAATCCAAAGTTGAAATTATAGGTACAGCTGAATTTAAAGGAAAGAAAAGGGTTTTTTACATCACTTCTCAAAGGCTGTTTCTTGTATTGTTTAATAACAGTCACTTGGTATGACTGCAATAGTGCATGAGCCTGGATGTAATCTTACTATAAAGCAAGATGGCCTACTGAATACCAGCTACAAATATCTCCTTTCTTTGGAGCTGGATAAGTGCCTGATACTTTGGTTTGAAGAGGACTAGTTATCTAGAGGAGTCTCTTGTGGTCCCTAAGTACTGATTTGATCTGGCAGTGATGATAGTTCATATGTTCAGCATACCCTGGTGCAGCAGTTTGTTTTACATTTTTTACAGATTTTACATTTTTTCATAGACTGATTGGTTTAAACCAAAGAACAACAACAATCATTTAACATAGTAGGAGCCAAAACTTCCACAAATAAATAAGCTCCTGACTCAACGTCTGATCATTACATTTGAAAAAAGCATATATTTTAGAAACATGTGCAGTTGTTTTTGGGAATTGTTCACCACAATTGTGATTTGTTATACAATTGTATTTCTTCAAAAATGAAATAGCTGACATGAGACTTTATTCTTCAATAAATAAAATACATTAGTATAATTAAAGCTACTCAGCACATACTTTTGAAAAATAAGTTTTGCCGAACTAACTTTACCTTATTTTTATGAGATTATGACTTTAGTTGACAGCTGCACAGAGGCTAACACAATAGACCTCTCTGATGCATAACTAGGTATCACACAGTTTGGGATTAAGGAGCTAGTGATGCAAAATTACATACCAGACAGAGTGAACAGTGGTTAAATAGTAGATTTCAAAAATGTATTATAATTAAGAAATCTTGTCCAATTAGGAGAACTTCTGTGTAGATCCAATAAGAAAAGTTTCTAGGGACTATAATTTATATATATTTATATAAAATATATAATATATTTACATTATATATATATATATAAAAATATATGTAAATATTATATATTAATACATATTTATATATTGTATGTTATATATTGTATATTTTTTTATATATGTATTATATATCATATATTATAGTATGTATATAATTATAGTATGTATATAATTTATAATTTATGTATTTATACTATAATAGCTTTTGCCATTTCTGGCTGAAAAGAAACAAAATTACTATAAACTGAAAAAAAGTAATCACTGTTTATAGATAACAGGTGTGGTAGGGTAAGAGGAAGTCAGACAGATGTGTATAGTACAGAGTTGTACTTTTAAAGTATTAGTAGAATGTATGCATACATATATGTGCATACATATATGTGCACACATATAAGTTCCAGTATGGTCAAATATTGCAGTCTCTCAGCTGCAGACAAAAAAAAAAAAAAAAAAGGTTCACAAATGAGTACTGTCTTTGAAAAAGACTTAAGGATACTAGTAGATGATCTTCTGAAAATGAGCTCCCTGTGTGATACCACAGCCAAAAGGGTCAACGAGATCCCTGCATGTATTAACAGCATTATTACTGTTGGCAGAGGGAAACCACTTCTCATATTCAGGAGCCTGCTGGAAGACTGGAGGGTTCAGGGGGAGGCAACAAAACTCATTAAAGGATTCAATAAAGCCTTAAAATGAAAAACCTGAGGAGCTCAACTGTTTAGTTCAACAAAGAGAACACTAGTGGGTAATTAGATCACAGTCTCTAGAGAAGAGGTACTTAAAAGTGGACTTTTCAATCTAGCAGAAAATGTAAAAATACAAAGTGTGAAGGCTGAAAATTCTACTAGAGTAGGTACTTCTATTTTGTTTGAAATAAGCGTATAGATGGATAGTTAAGCAGATTTTTCATTCTCTGTAAATCATCATAAATTGGCTTAAGATCTAAACATCACAGGTTATTGTGATCTACTCAGTTAAAAATCTCTGATTATACAGGTTATTTATCAGCAATAAGTAAGAATAATATCAAAACATGAAAGCATTTAATTACTATATCTTATGATATGAAAATATGATCTACTGACTTTTCAAAATGATTTGTGAACTTTTTCCCCAAAATTTATAGTGAATATATTTACAGAATGCTGACCTTTTCTGACCATGCAATTGGGTCTTCTAAAGAACTGGTAAATGTTCTTTTGGCAGTGTCCAATTATTATTAATTTTTTCCCTTTAGATATTATTTACCAGTTGACTAAGCCTGTAATTGCTTGCCTTCTGTGGAACTTATTCCTAGTACGCAGGGTAGGTGTTTTTATTGATTTGTATGCAAACATAATCGCATCATACTCAACATTAGTTTTTAGCCTTTAATTAGTTTTTCCATACTTCTCAGGAAGAGTTTTAGCTTTTGCTTCCTTGGAATGCCGTATTTTTAAGGTCAGAAAGCTGTTGCTTATAAATAAAAATTCTATTCTAAGGGCAATTTAGGAAAATTTGAATCGAAGATTAATATTGAACAAAATAAGAATTAAAGTATATATCTTTCTTACTAAAGTACCTGTGTTCTTATTTTTTATTTGAATTCATATTGACTAACCATTTATTTTATTCTCTGTATTGAATTTTGACTCATTATTTTTTCCATTTTAAAATTATCAAATATTTGCAGAAATGAAAGCACCTTAATTGAATTAAGAGAAATTAATTCGGGTACTGTGAACTCTTTTTTGTTTCTTTGCAAATAACTTCAACAGAAACAAATCATTCAATTTCATGGCAAATCAGCTCATCTCTAGGTTGCCAGCCCTAATAATCACTGCTGCCCCTTTAAATCACAAGCAGAAAGGTCTAATTTGTAAAATAATGAATTCACTGGAACTTAGGTCTTCGCTGGCATCATGAGATACTGTTAAACAAATATTGCCTGAAAAATACAACTGATTACAAAGAGACATCTGTGAAATTTGAATGGTGATAATTTTAGAGAGTTCCCATAGACATCAAATAGGAAGCAATAACCCTCTAGGTGTCTTATGTACATAAGGAAATAGTGATGAGGATCAAGAAGAAAGCAGTTCTGCTGTTCTAATTAATAATATAGAAGGTACTTCAGATTCACTTTCCTACCCAAGAATGAAAAATTATTTTGAAGTTACAATACTGTAATATTATATATTTTTTTCAAAACATAAGGATGCAACATAATGCATCCAAGTGTTGTTGTCAGGATTTTCTGAATGGTGTTCACTTCTCAGCTGTTCTTATGTGGTGTAGGTGAAGAAATTGACTAATTCCCTGTGCCTCAACAATTTACTTTTGCATTCCTTATCTTAATAATGTGCTTTTTCAAGAATTTCAACACCTAAAGAATGGCAGTTCCAATCAAGAAATTTTTGAAGGTGGTTTCAAGAAAGCTTCCAAATCTAAGAATCCTTTCTGCAAGTTACAACTACTGGATTCCAGTAACATGGGGACTTTAAAGAATTAAAGACTGAGTAGTCTTATTAGATACACAGAAATGGAGCTACACAGAGGTTTTTTACCTATGTGTCGTATGAGTCTACTCTCCTGTTTTAATGTGTGAAGACCTAGTCAATATAGTCAATGAAGGACAGGGAGAAAGATTCATCTCACACCATCTTCTATGTGTCTCAGTTCAGTTGGCCACACAAATATCTAGTACCAGGAACCAGTGACCAGGGTCACTGACAGTGCACCCAGAGCACTGAGAGCACTGCACGTGAATGTGCAAAACTGCTTTCAGACTAGCTAAGTGTTTATTAGGTTACTCTTTCTGCAGCATTAATTTCTCTTCCCATAAACAAGACATATGCCTTCCAAAAATGCATAACAGCTGACCTAGTCTGTATTCTGAATATGAATGAGTAGTAAGCAGATATATTTACAAATATAGTTCAGTGGTGCTTAGACAATATTGAATATAAATATTTCCTTATGCAATTACTACATCTCTGATTTTAGTCCCTTGTTACTAAAGAAATATTTGGGATTCTCTTAAAAATACATAATTATTAGATTTTTGTATTGAAAAGCTGCGTACTCAGGCAAAGCACTACTTGTACTGTATTTGTCGTTCATTTAAAGGAAATAAAGAAGAAATATTTCATGTAATGAATCAGGTGATCCCTTTGATCACTTTTTAATTTAGCAATTTCATGTTGTCTAAACCAAAAGTAAAAAATGACATTAAGCTGGCATTTAAGTGATCTCGTAGGTCATGTTAACCTGCATTTACATTTCAGTATTCCTTTGACTTGAAAGAATCAAGTGATTGGAAGACCTTTGTCTTACTCATTTGCCAAGTCTTCTAAAAAGCTAATGTTTTTTCCTTAACAGTAAAAAGAATCTGTTTAGCAAAACTGAAGAAGTTGAAATGTTTAATTCACTGAAAAAGAACTAAATTTATTTACATTTCTTTCACTGCTGTTTCCTACATTTCTTTCTTTTTGTTTAATGAGATTATATTTCATACATTAAAATGATGTCAGCATACTACAGATTAAAAATACAGTTTTATATTATTAACATTCAGAGCCTCGGACATCATGGTTCGCAACTTAGTTTGCTCCACATTATTTAAAAGCTAAATAGAAACTTAACTTATAATCAAAGTATAGTTGTTTCTCTTTTTTTAGTAAAGTATTCTAAGAGTTATCTTCTCTTGCCATATTTAAAAAGATGATTTGGTTATTTTTAGAAAAGCTCAACAGACTCATGAGACCATAAGTAGCTTCTTTAGGCAAATTTTTAAGTCTCACAGACTTTTCCTGTGGTCTGAGGACAAGCTGGAAGCTAGAGAAATATAGATTTCTATACCTTTTCCCTATGTTGCAATTACATTATATCAGAAAGCCACCTGTTCTTACCAGAGATTTTCCAAAATCTATAGATAGTTATGAAAAATTTTAAAAAAAGAAAAAAAACCCACTTTCTTAAAATATTAATCTCAGTAATAAAATGAAAAAAAAAGAGGTGATTATACTTTCCACAAAGACTGTAAAACTCTTCTTATAACCCAAATTGCAAGGTGTTTTAACAAGGGATGCACAAAACACTATTTTCTACTATGACTTGTATAAATATCTCAAGAGAAGGTAATGTTTTTCTCCTCCCTTAGTAATTTTCTACTCTTTATTTATATTGCATTTTTGAATTTCCCTGCATTTTCATATTTACGTAATAGTTTACGTAGTACATACATAAATTAGATATGCAAAATGAAAAACATCATTCATTCCATTCATCCTTAAAAGTAACTATACAGCTGCTCTGGGAATGTTTGCAGTTAGCTTATTACATAACATTTAGGTAAATATCTAAGTCTCTTGAGTTTTAGAATGATTTTATAATCTTTACTTTCCACTAGAGAATATAAATTCTAATTTCCTTTTGCAGTAAGTCTGATAAGATGCTCTTCTATAATAACTTAAAATAATTCTCATTTGAATACTTGAGCTTTTTCATTTTTAGCAGCCTTAGGCAAGCCATTCTAATGTGGGATCCTACCTGGAGCTAGAACATACTCCCAGATGATCCTAGAGAGATGAACTTTTTTTCATCAGTTCATGTTTTTGCTGCAAGCTGCAGCATTGATTGCCCTCATTTTATCTTTCATTTCAGTTAGAACAAAAATGACCAGATAGTTCAGAACTGATAACATTTTTGGAACAAATCCTTTTGGTTTTAGATGTCAGCATTATTTCAATGAAACAAATGGTGAAATTTATGGTCTTCCCAGCAAAAGAGAATGTGGCAGTTTTCACATTTATGTAGTTGCTCTGGGACTACAGCACATATCACTGACTCCTACCTGAGGGAATCTGAATACACAAGACTCATATTGATGGGGTCTTGAATGAGTCACTTTTAGTTTTTCCTGCTGATTCTGTTTCATCTTTTGCATTTTCACTGCTCCGGTGAGAGGAGGAATAGGTGAAAGAAAATGGTTACAGCATTCTCCTGAAAGGTCAGTCTTCTGCAGCTAAAATAGAGTTTGCTTAAAGGTAATCTGCAAATACAATAATGTTAACAGTGATTTTGTTTGAAGCATAAATGAAGCTGTTTATTAACACACCATGAAAAGACTGTGATATGATTTAGTGTATTCCTTGTATTATCTGGAAAGAAAAGGCACTTGCAGAGAAGTATTCTTTTTTGAAATATCATTGTCACATTGTCTAATTTTAATAACATCTGTTGGGAAGTTTATATTGCCTTTGGATATTGATAATACTTCAATTAGAGCTGCTTGAAAATGTGTCTCAGCCTTTGCTGAAATACATAAGATTTCTGTAAAAAAAGTTCTGAAAAAAATATCATTAAGTCCAGGACTTGGTTGAAGCATGAAAACCTTGGTACGGTCTACTTTCAAAACTTCACTATTGCAAAGTATATGTACTAGGGTAAAGATTACTTCTTAAATTAAATGAAATATTATATGAAATAATTTTCTCCAATATCTTACTGTTTTTTTTGATCCTAGAATAGTCTTCAGTTTAGTCTCATTAAAGTTTATAACACACCGTGCTAGACCTATTTCCCCACAACATATTTCTTTTGCTGTTATTTGCAATTAATTCCCAATTAACTATTAGGTGATTTTATTCTGTAACTCTATGGCTACATATTCTCAATATGTAAATAGCAGTAGACACAAAACACTAAGGCAAGCCTCCAAATATATAATGCTTCAGATATGCTAGAATACTCGATCAAATCCGTAAAATTTGTAATATCGATATTTACTTAACGTCATAGTCATTATAGCTGTTGTCTGTAAGAAAAGACAGTTAAACATGCATGGTGGAAGGAAGTAAACAATATTTTCTTGGAGAATAGTGACAAAAGAAATCATATAAAGAAATAAACAAAAGTACTTGGAAATCAGTATCTGAAAGTAAAATTATGAGTGTGTGTATGCATGCATGTGTGCATGTGCATGTGCATGTGCTGTGTTATTAGTTAGCGTTGTTCCTTAAGCAATGCGTTATTATTAATTAAATTTATTAAATTTAGTTATATTTGTTTTATTAATTTTGGCTAAAAAAAATAAGCATTTGAAATAAGCAAGGACTTGTCTGTTTCCCTGGCATGACTGCATCCATCGTATTCAACAACTGTGATAAAATTTGGGATGTGATACATGGGTATAAGGTATTAAAGTTATTGTGAATATTAGTCATGAATCTATTCTTGTACTTGAGTACTTTGTGTACTTGAGCACCAAGGTTTGCATATGACAATGTACTGGAGAGAAGATAAAATATCTTCTGTCTGTAATCAGTCTCTTTAGTTACAATAATTTCTCTTAGTTTTACATTTACTTTATACATATTTTTTGTAATAGCTTTTGCATTCAGACCTTGCAATGCAAGCATAGGAGATCTTCAGTTGACTGATGTATGTGTTCTTCATAAAAACATGATTATTCTTCTATAATGGATTATATTTCTAGCCTTACAGGTGGGATGAACTAAAAAACATATAAACTTTCACACTTACACACTTTATTTAAATCAGCATGTAACTCCAGACATTAAACTTGAAAATACAGATTAACGTAATTGCTGAAAAAGTCAGCAAAGTTGAGTGGGAAGGAAGCAGTGGAAATGTAGCAATGTAGGGAAAAAGTGTTTTGTACATATCCATCCATATCTGTACATTCATTTTAAAAATGTTGTGACACTGCTTTGTTTTTACTTCAGACTTCAAGATTAATTGCCTTGATTTAGTTAAAAGTTGTTACTATTGCACATCTTTCACATTGTGGTGTCTCTGTTCAGTCTTGCCTCACACTGTGGGTTGAACACGTTGCACGAAGAAAGACTACAATTTATCAACCTTATCTTATTAAAAGCAAACTTTTATCCTGGGAAGCTGTACTGTATTTTCTCACAAGCAAGGTTTATATTTCCCTGAGGTCCTGTGTAGTTATATCTAAATGACTAAGGGTTGCTATCTAGGGTTCTGGAAACTCAGAACACCATTAATATCAATTAGAAGTATTTCAAGCAACAACAAAAGCAACAATCAAAATTTTGTTCATGCTCTGATGTCACTGAAAGTACCAGAAGCATATTGAGGATTCTGGTCAAAATTTGCGTTTATGAATCCAGGAATTACCTCTCAAATTAAAGAAAATTTATCAGCTAGCTTTATTGAAGTCAGAATGTCTAGATTCTATGTGCCACACACTGTAAGTTCCTTTATCCTTTCTCTCATGTATTAAAAGAATAAGATAAGAATTGTTACACTAATGCTAATTTTTTTCTTCTTTTAGCCAATTTTGCAAACGCATGTTCACATTTCTTCTATGTTATCATGCATCCACACACTTCTTCCACTTTGCCTTTTTTTGAGATCTTTAAAGTATTGATCTTTTCTATTAATATTTAAAAGTATAATAAATACTTTAAAACTTGTCAGTGTAAAATACTACAGTACTCTAAGACCTTATTATGTCATTGAAAAAAATAGGCTTTATCATAGTTCAAGAGTATTAGCTATTAAGTATATATGCCCAAAACTGAAAAGATAAACTGAAAGATATTTTTCATTGATTTATCATTTTACAGAAGTCCTTATGAAAATCCCATCTCGTTGAAAATACTTCAGGAGTTATGTTTTTACAGATATGTTTCCATTCAACTTTAATTTTATGAGAATTCTTGGTACCATCACAACTTACATCACCATTAGGAAAGTTCAGTGAGCTTTACAGAGATCTATTACTGAAGTGTATTTGACAGATGAATAATTTGAAGTTTACTCCTTGACTGTCTGAATTGCAATTTGTCTGCCGTAAATAATGCAGATCTGAATAGAGCTATGATCAACATTCACTGTCTAACATTCTTGTTATTACAAGACTCTCCATTTCTAACCACATTAAAATATAAGGAAGCAAACATGACTATTTCTTGCATTAGTTTCTCTGTAAAGTATACTGTAAATGAAGATTCATTCCCATCTAACCACAGATCAAAACTGTTCATTGACTTTCACATGCTTCTTTATAAAGTTGACAGGGTTTTAAGTGTTTGTTTGTCAGACATCATATGCATTATTATATGCATAAACATTATATGCAAAGACAGAATATTCATCGTGATTATAATGAATAACCAGTAATGCTGATTCCTGTAGGCATATTTTCAGAGTTATTGGCACAGTTCATATCTGCTATTTGAACACATCACTCTACAGCACAAAAATTGGTCTAAGGACACTTCAGATTCTTACTTCCCTCTAATACAGTAGGAAATACTTGAGGAATTCTGTTGGAAACCATCTGGCAGCAAATAAGCAGGAAATAATAAAAAGCATTTTTTTCAGTACTGAGTCCCCTTTTAGTGTCTGCTGTCTGTTCATGTTGTTGTTCACCCAGCTGCCAAATGGAACAAAATGTGCTGCTACTATTCTGAGGTTACAAACAGCATATTTAATAGGATAGATAACATAACTTAAAATTCAGTAGCTGAAGATTTTTGAAAATTTTAAGACATATAACACTTTATCATTAAATGATGTCTTTTCAGTTTTTAATTTACTTTTCCTCCTGTTTGCAGTTCTATGCAAAACCAATAATACTTCCTAATTAATATTTTTTATACTTTTCCTGAGATTACAAATTGAGATTAAAAGGCTAAAGTGTCCAAAAGATATGAGTTAGATGATAAACTGTTGTTGCTTTACTGAGGCTTTAAGGCAGCAATAGCAAAACTACCATAGGATTATTTTACAAGAAATCAATCTAATCCTTTGAAAATATATAGGTAAAATAGGCAAATACAGGTTTCTGGGGAAAGGGTGTCTCAGACACATCCAATGTACATTTGTTTTGGTAGACTGTGAATCTGGAATTATACAGTCGTCAGTGTGGTTTCCTCCCTCTACACAATATTTGCATTTGAGCCGACTATCTATACAGGAGCCAAAGCTATATTTTTTCACCCTTCTGTTCTTTACTAATCATCTTAAGAAATGTCAAAGTTCAGGAAAACTCCCTCTTTCCATTTATCTTCAAAATTGTCTATGTGCAAAGGTAGAAGAGCGGAAAACTTGCTGTACTTGAGTTTCAAGTAAGTGTTTTAGTCAGAAATGCCCCCAGGACCGTTGATAAATTTTAGGACTAGTGTCTGCATTAGTAAGCAAGGTTGGTTAGGACAATTTAGGCAAGTGGCACACAAGAACAGTAGTCCATGTGGTGAAACTTTTTTTCTGTCTTCAAAATATGGTGGCCATATCCTTATTGTCTATTAGGAGCAGTCTTTGGTCAGTGCTGTCCACAAAGCGGTGCCTTGGCTTTGTCACACTATCCAAGTGCTAGGTAATCTAGACCAAACACATACTGGCAAGTTAACATAGTAGTTCAGCTCAACAGAGTGCTCAAGCACAAACCTTGGTCTAATTTAATTTTAAATATAAGTACAGACTGTGAGCCCACTTGAATCCCAGACAAAGCAGTTGGCAACCCAAAGACATATCAAAAAATGAAAACAAAATCTGTCATGAAGTCTCTTCAGATTCACAAGGTTTTTCAAAACTAAACTACTTCCATACCAACTCAAGTGGTTTTATTGTATGTGTGTTAAATAAGACTATGGAAACATTTCCTGGTGCTGGAACTTGACCATCCATCCTGCCAAATTGTTAGTCTGTTCCCTGTCAGACTTTTGGTCTAGACTGACTAATACTTTTCCAAATGATTCCCAGACATAGCTCAGAAGCTAGCATGCATAAGCTATCATACTCGACTGATAAGACTGTTGAAATGATGACCCAGATAGTTAAATTAGTCAAACATTTGAGCAGTCTGCTCAGAAAAACTTTGGTGAATTTTCTTAGAGATGTTCAAAACTCAACTAGACTTTCCCTTGAGGAACAGCAGCTGTGCCTTTGGAGGAGGGAATGATCAGATGATCTTCAGACTTATCTTCCAATATAAATTGTTATATAATTTTGATATTCTATGATTTTTTACCTCTGTTTGATAGGGTTAATATATATGTGTAAACCATTTGACTATGTGGGATCATAAACAGTATGCAGATATAAATCTAGAAATAAACAATGTAGACTGTACTCTGCAAATCAGTCACTCTGAAAAGAATATGCAGTAACTATGTACATAGTAAATAACCTGGTATATATGTATATATAAGCAGCATATATACATATATATGTATATATAAGCATACCAAATGTTAAAAAAGCAGCAGAGTGAGACTTATTAATGAGAAACAATGGAACATGGAATCCACATTTCAAGTAGGCCTTCCACAGATGGACTCAGAAAAGAATTATACAACCAGTATGAAATGAAACTTTCACTCTGGGCATGCCTTTTTTAATGGAAAATTTGAAAAAGACAACTTTATAAGAACATTCCTCTAAACATTCTTCTTAATCAATTCTACATCTAAAAGTAATTCTACTTTAAAGAATAAAATGACAGGGTGTTTTATGTTCTAGTTATCATAATACAATTGCCTGACTAATCTATGAAAAAAACTGCAGAAATTTTACTCTTTACCCACACATTTGTGATGTATGAGGACTTATTTTATATAAGAATATATGATAAATAGTAACAAAGATTTTTCTTTCATTTATGCTGCTCTACTGACTTCCTACTCTTGTCTTATATAAGCAGTATAAGTTTCTTACAGTCTTCTTAATCAATTTGAACCAAACCAAGTAAAACCAAATCTTTTTGCAAGAGAAGATAGTCTGTGTAACAATAATCTCTTTTCCACTTATAGAGGTTATTGAAGTGGTCCCTTCTTAGTCAGAGACTTCACAGCAGAATCTTTGAGTGAAACACTTGATAATGGGGGCAGCACCCATGAGATCTGCAATCAGGAGCAGCATGTTTCTGTAAATGCCTTCAGCACTCAGCTTGCATTTGATTTTAGCTTCTCTGTAGGATGGCAGCACTCCAACTGTTTTGATTAGTCAGGACTTTGAGATCTGAGTCCATGTTTATTTTATTACCTCTGTTCTCTCCACCTTCAGTCAGCATGTCATGAACACTTCACAAGCTCTCCTGGTTTGTGACAGTCCAGAAGATGCACATGACTATATTCACATCCGTAAATCCAGTATCTGTCTGAACTGGAATTCATTAAGCTCTTGCAGCCAACCCTGGAGTTTTGCGCCAATTTTCTTGATATTTAAATAATGTCATATGTCTTTTCTTTTTCCTCTGATGATTAGAAAACATTTTGATTTCAGCCATTACAGTAGATAAGTTGAAAGGAGTGGGAAGTGAATAGTCCATTCTCTAGTAGCTTCCAAAACACTAGTTTTCTGAATGTATCTCTGGTACACCAATAAAAAGTCTCAACATTGCCCTAATGTCCTTTTATCATCTCAGTTATCAGTACAAACCAAAAAAACCAATACTCGAATCACTGCCAAGATACACCAAAATATTCCTTAAATATTAATGCATTCTTTAATGCATTCTTTCACGTTGAAGGAAGAAAAGTCTACATTTGGGGAACTTTATTTTTTATTTGTTTTTTATTTTTTTAATTGCCTCGGGTAGGCTGAAATTAGTTTTCACTTGTATTGAAACATGGTGATTCATGACTTCCTGCACACAGGTCTCCACTGCATTTCCCTGCTAACAGTTTCACACGTGGATGGTAGATATATCCTCCATCTTTAGACACTTTTGGATGATAGTCTGAAGAAACAGCATGGCGAGGTAAATTGGTTTGATATCACAAGTGATCTTCTCTACTCCTATTGCCACTCTGTCCTGTTCTGAAATGCAGTACTCCAGAAGTTGCAACTGGTCTCAGGCTTTAGATCCCCAAAGAAATAAATGATGAAAAAGTTTTAGCTGTTCACACTGGCTTGATCTCCTAAGAAAATAAGACCTCAGAGATCATTTTGTCTTTCAGTTCCTTCCTAACAGCTTTTAAGCTTCAAGCTAGTTTCAACCAAATATTAGAAGACTAAAAATTTCAAGTATGCCTACAATGTTTGTGAAAACCATTCACAGGGAGAATCAAGCCCATCTAATGAGTAGGCATTCTCCATTCCATCTAGTAGGACTTATCAAGTATCTTGATATGCACGTATTACTCAATCAAAATATAGCTTAAATGATTGGGAGACTGATTATGAAGGAGCTGTAGCTACCACTTATCTTAAGTGGAAGGAACATGAACTTTTGTACTAAATTCTTCCTACATCCATCAAGAAGCAAATGACTCACCTGACCTATGCATGTCATCACCCTGTCTCTGACTGAAGATGATGATCATATATTTACAAACAAATAGATCCAGCAAATCAATATGTGATAATTGCTAGCAGGAAATCAGTGCACCAAGTTCCAGACTAATCACGATAATTCTGAGTCTTCACTGCTAGAGAGAGAGCAGGAGTTACAGAAGTAAAAAATTCACAGCACACAGATCTTCAGGTAGCTATGATTCATTATATCTTTTTCCAGTGGAGCAACCTGCTTAATTACTTCAGGTTGAACATGTACATTTCTGGTTATCTTTAGTGACTTTCCAAACAATGATATGAGATATTATAATGGAAAAGCCTTAGAAATACTTGAAGAGACTATATATAGTACTGAGTTAATACTTTATTCTTCAAGCTATGAACTCTTTGACACAAAAATCACTGATATTAGCTAATATTAATTAATCACTGTTAATATTTTCATATCTAGGTTGCCAACAGCAATAATATTTTGTAGCCAGATGCTGAAAATTTTCATCTAATATAGCTGGAATGTTTGCTTCTGCTAGAGTAATATAAATGATGCATTTGGTAATTAAATGAAGTCAGACATGTCCCTTTTTTTTTTTTTTTTGTAAACAAAGATGTAAAGAGTAGTCTTCTTGATGCAGAACCCCCCAACAAAGAACAAAATAATCTGTCCCAGTGTGCAAAGAATGTTTAATTTCATTAAGACTGAGGTCAATGTTATTTCCTAAACCGTAAGGTTTATATTCTTAGGAAGAGTAAGAGACCAGATTCTTCTTTATGTTGAATGGAAAAAATATAGTTTATGGAATAAATGGTGCAAAACATATGGAAGACAAGAATCTTATGTTCTCTAGTACATCTGCCAGAAGCGCCATAAGTGTCTTAACAAATCTGTTCTGTGTATGAAAAAAAACCACCGATCAGCATTTTGATTGAACTGTGGGGCTATATATAGATATATATGCCTACAGAAATTATAAACACAAGGATTCTACGGACTTTCATGTGGGAATATATGTCATCTTCTATTTTTTACATGATTTAAAAATGGCTACCACTGTAAAGTCCACAAAATAAGGACAGCTCCTTTTGTTTCCTTCCATCACGACCTGTAACAATTTCTGTTATTGACAGCTGTGTGATCATCTTACTGAATTTTCAGGGGTTTAGCTATGGAAATTATTTGACCTGTAAAATCTTATTTTTTAGTTTAAAGTTTTTTTTTTTTTTTATACTTCTCTTTGCAATTACCATCTCCTGCCTTCTCCTAGAGAGAGGATATGCAACTTTTCTAAACTATCATTTCATATCAGTGGCAATGAAGATAGACTGAGGAGAAAACAGCACAGCTTGTCTATTAGATCCAAATTAAATTTGCAAGGATGTTAGTGAAATTATATAGTTATGCATCCACATACATGTATATGTCTGTACACAGACATACATATGTGTTTAAAATGAAGATATTTAACATAAATCAAGGAATCTATTGTTCCTGTGCAATTTAAAATGCAGTTCAGGATGGAACAGATTATATGCAGGAAAAATAATTAAAAAAAACTTTTCTGCACCAAGCATGATAGACATGGTGGATATGTAAGGAAATTAGAAAGGTTCATCGTACAGGCTAGATAATATTCTTGTAATCATTCCTACTAGGATCTTTCATGACTTTTGCTAGTATACTCCCTTACACCATTTGATTCAGGAAAACTATAACTCTTTTTGACAATGTGCAGCTGATAACACCTGACTGACACCATTCTCTAGGGACAATTCAGAGGCAGTTGCCCTGTTTCTAAAGGGAAGAGACAATAGCCTTGTAAACACAAGTTTTGCCAGGCCACCAAGTCTCACAGCTACAGGAGTGATCTGTTCTGTTTTATTTATTAGTATGGATCTACTTGGATGAATCCAGGTTGTGACACTTGACAACAGCAACCAAATGCAAGAGGAATTAATTTTGAGACTGGAGTAGTCTGTTCTACAAATGTGCCTCCTAAGAAAAGCAGCAAATTCATTGCTATACCAGAATAGATTAACTAGTCCCATTTATCTCTGTTTTCCTACAGTTCCAGCAATGCAGGGTGGAAGAAACTACAATTCAGTGTTTACCTTAACCTGTATCTGCTTAGAGTTTGGACTTTTAGTCATACTTTCTCGAAGGGTAAAAATAGTCTCCATGTTGCTATCACAGACATTTTAGCCAAGGCAGCATGTAGGAAATCAAAACACAGGTCACCAAGCCTGTGAACTTTTGCAGAACAATTTCTGCTTATAGAATGTTTTAGCTTTGTGTTTCCATCCCTTGGATGAAACTTGACCCAAAGTAGAACCAAAGGTATGAAGAACTGCAATGGTACAGATTTCGGAATAAAAAGGCAAAGAAGGAGAAGAACAGTGGTACTAGAATATCGTAATAATAATTAACTGTTATTCTTAAAGAAATACATAGGGCTAAAATATGCACTTTTACCTAACAAAGGGCTTTAAGAGGGTAAAGATGAAAACGTAATGTTGCTAAACTATTAAAATTGCAGAGTTTTCACCCCTGATGTCTTTTTATGTAATGTCATAAACTCTACTGCTAAGTAATTAACAGAGTCAAAGAAAGAAAAAGGAAAACAGGAACTTACTTCTGAATTCTTGATTAGTATCACTTGTGTCGATATTAGATGGCAACAGCTACAGCTGTTATTCTAATGTAATGCAACTAACCTCTACTAAAGGAACACAGTGAAACTACTACAAAGTGAATTTCGTCCAAATGGCTTTATCTTGAAAAGCACATAACCATTTTGGACAGTATTCCCATTGTTCTGAGAGAGAAATTACTTCCCGGCTCCAGGGTGACATGGTATTTGAATGTGACCTCTGGTTAGGCCTGAGAATTTTTGAGTACCAACTTCCTTGCTGCCGCAGCTGAATCCTTCCCACTACTTTGTCTGAAGTCACACAATAGGTCAGTGGTGAAAGAAGGGAAAATATATAAAATAAACAAAAAACTTTTACTGCTGAAAAAACAGTTTTACATGTTGCCAAGAGAGGTGGTGGAATCTCCTTCTCTGGAAATCTTCAAGACCTGCTTGGATGCAGTCCTGTGCCATGTGCTCTAGGTGACCCTGCATGTGCAAGGGGGTTGAACTAGGTGATCTCTAGAGATCCTTTCCAACCTTCTATGATTCTATTCTTCTATTCTATTCTTCTATGATTCTACGATTCTGATGAGGACACTGCTTTCTCACTGTGCTTTTTCCTGAGCAATTTCTTCTCCTGGCTACTTTAATTTGTATGCAGAGGGAAAAAAAAAGAAACAACGCGCTATTTTTTTCACTGCCTGTATTGAGACATCTAGGAAAATTATATTCTGATATTCAAATTGACATTTACTACTTCAACGGAATGAAATCTGCTCTTAAGTGCTCAAAAGATACTTAGCTTTCAGTCTTCTTGAAGTCTTCTATTGAAAAACTACTGTAAAATCGAATAACTTATTTATTATTTCTGTAGTGAAACTGTGGAATCTTTAATTTCACCAGAATTACTGAATTGCAGATATCTGACTGCTTAATAACCTTTTTTGTATCTACTGAAAAAAAAGGCTGCTGTCACAAAGCAATATGTCACAAAGCAGTGCTAGTGAAGTCCCAAAGCAATATGCTAGAAATCATAGTAGTTAACTGATCTGTGGAGGACTTTATACAGTCACACATTATGTAATGAGTGACTCAAATCTGACTTTTTTTTGACAGTCAGTAGCAACATTGCTAAAATATCACTGAAACAAATATTATCTGCTAATCACAAATTATGCAATGTTAATAAGGGTAAAAGTGTCCTTTTCTCTCTGTACGTTTTTGTTCTACATTTTTCAAGAGATGAAGAGCACAAAAAAGATACCTTTTATATTGCACTGCTCTATCTTCCATAGAAGAAACTGGGAGAGCTCTGCCAATGTTACAGCTGGAGAGGAGAGGAGAGGAGAGGAGAGGAGAGGAGAGGAGAGGAGAGGAGAGGAGAGGCGAGGAGAGGAGAGGAGAGG